>VZSC01005854.1:0-42795 GCA_013398225.1 Steatornis caripensis | reverse complement strand
CGTGCTCCGGTTTGTTTCCTCCTCCACCGCTGCGAGCGCCGGCCCGGCCCCGCGCGTTGCGAAGGAGCCGCTNCACAGGCAGCTGCCCAACACGCCGCCAACAAATGCCGGCAGCAGAGCAGCTGGAAGCTGTGGGGCCTCAGGTGGGGGCTGGCATGGGGCAGGTGGCCAGTACAGCACCATTGGGAAACAGACCCTCATCCCCTCTTGATTGCTCCAGGAACGCCGTGACTTGCTCCTCTCGGTATGCGCTGCTGGGCAGCGATCCACCAACCCTCAGCACTACCCTCTTCCCTTTACATTAGCCGTGATAAACGACAATCTGGATGTGCCTTGGAGGCTAAAATAGCAGCCACACACGCATGTAATGATAGTTGTCTCCTAGTTTATTGACCTTATCACTACGACGCAACGCAACTCTAAATGCTACAGACACACTGCGTTACGTGTTGTTTTGTGGTCACAAGCCGCACACCGCCTTTACGATCTGTTCTCGGCTCTCGGTGGCCGCTGCCACCCTGGGCCACGCTCCGGGCTGACAAAAATCAGCCGTGACCTCAGGGCTGAAATCTCCAGCTATCAGCACGGCTCCTTTGGGTTACACCAGATGCCCATCACCCAGGCATCTGACCATCCACTCACCAGGCTCCCAGCTACACCCCTTGCTCCACAGAGCACAACGCTGAGGCCGCGGATGCCGGAGCTGCATCCGGCTGCAGGGACCGAGCTGCTGGGACGTAACTTTGCTGCCAGGTTATTAACAACGGGTCAGCGCACAGCCCGGCGTCCCGGAACCAGCATCCCACGCACGTTCACATCAGCTCTGTTGGACTTACTCTGCCTCTCTCCCTCCCTTCTTTCACCCAGCGAATTTGACTGTATGCAGATTTTAAGGATGCAAATTTGCTCTAGTCCTGAGACCAGAGTGCTTCACGCCGCACCCCAGAGCTGCTTGCAGGGGCTGAATGTCCTCACCCATGAAGGCTCCCACCAGACCCCAGCCACCAGCACAGCCTCTCATACTGCATGCTCAATGAGAAAACGGGCTCTCAGCCCCCTCTCCGGGGCACTCAGTGTCAGACAAGAAGCCCTGATAAAGCGCCAGCGCTGCCTCCCCCCTTAAAACAGCCCCTTCTCAAGGCACCCCTTGAAGGGGAAGCCAACGGCCAGCCCCAATGCCAGACAGCAGCCAGAACACTTCACGGGGGAAAGATCTAACACAGCAGTTTAGCAGCACAGAGGTGACCCTGCTAAGGAAATGTCCTGGTTGGATTTATTTTAGTTAAAGTGCCTGAGAGAACACATCCATTTCTGACACCGTTTGGGGCTCTTTACTTCTGAGAAACTGAAAACTCAAACGTTAATCTTTTAGGCAGGGTGTTCTGGCTTGAGTTACGTTATTTTTTGGCAGGAAAAGTGTTGACATCCTTGAAAGCTTTCACCTTCCAAAAAATAAGAAAAAACAAACCCCAAACCCTTCCTTCGACAAAAATAAAATGTCTTGACCGGCGCAACGGCCCTCCTGCCCGTGCCGGCGCCCAGCGTGCCCGCAGCCGCACAGACCGAGGCGGGCCCCGAGGGGGAACGCCCCACTGCTTGCATGGGGACTCCCACGGCGGCCACAGTCGCCCAACGGCCCCCACCTCCCCGAGCACCCGGAGCCCATGAAACGCGTCTGATAGAAGGGAGCGTTACCTCTGCCGCTGGCGTGCCGGGAGAGAGGATGGAGGCTGCTGTGATGGGTCACCGCGGTCGGTCACCGCGGCAGAGTCAGGTGGTAACCATGTGGGTCGTGGTGTGGGGCCCCTGCCTGCTGCACGTGGCCGCGTAATCCCTGGCCGTGGTGCAGGCAGGCAGCAGGCAGCACCCCGTCCACCGCCGCGCAGCCTGGGCACTCTGGAGCCCTCCGGGAGCGCCTGCACCACTGCTGATCCCTCTCCTGGGTTGCCCACAGCCTCCCAGCGCTACTCTGCGGCCCCGTGGGCAAAGGAAAACTCAGCAGCAAATGGGTCCGAGTGCAGACAGGGAAGAGATCTGCTCCTAAAGCTTCCTCCACAGCCTGGCGGCTCCACAGGGGAGCATGGATCCTGCTCTGGCCCCTCTGTTTTCTGCTGCCGGCTGCTGCTGGGGGAACCTGGCCGTGCTGGGAGGGGAGGCCTTGGGAGCGCTAGGGCTGGAGCACAAGTTGAGAGCCCCGACCCAGCTCGTGGCAGGTATGGGAAGGAGGGGAAGAGGTGATTTTGTGCATTCCCAGGCCCAAGATGCAGAGCTCAGAGCAGTCTTCCGGCTGCTCCAAAGTTCTGCATGTGTTTAAAAGACCAAACACTACACACGAGATGAGCCATGTCCGGCATCGCTGCCCGTCTTCTCCACCTTGCAGCAGAGGACAAACCCTGCCTCTGCGCAGCCCTGCCCATCGAATGGGGCAGGAGCGACCTCCGTGCAATGCTGTGTGGCCCCCGAGTGCTGGGGTCCCCTGCGCAGCACCCGTGTGCAGCGGCGGCATGCCCAAGGGCCGGGCTTCAGCACGGGCAGCCTTCCCGAGGGCTCAGCCCTTCTGTTTCCGTGCCCTTGGCTTCAAAAGAATTTCCTGCAGCCATTTCCAAGCGGTGCGTTTAGAAGCGCTGCCCTTCCCAGCCGAGGCAGAAATCCCAGTGTGTGCGCAGACGTGGGAACGCTGCGGTTTACAGATGCACTCCCGAAGCAGACCGGGGGGCTGCCCGGCACCTGCGCACGCTGCCAAGCTGGGGTACTGCACCCAGCCTTCAGTGATTTATCTCACAAATACGCGTTCACGAGGCCTCGCTGAGCCAAGCGGCAGGAATTCAGCACTTCCTAAGATCCCCTGTCAGAGCGGGGATCTGAGCTAAAGGGGTGAACCCAAAGGCAACACACACCCGCCTCAGCGGCGCTCCCCTCCCCAGGCTGCCCCGGCACCGGGCGAAGGAGCTGAGGCCCCGGCCACACGCGCACGCCAGCAAACGGGTATCGCCAACGCCGGGCAGGGCCCACGGACGCTGTGTCGGACGCTGAGCGAGCCGGGGGACGCGGAGCAGGTAACGTGCCTGCGCCGCTGCCCTGCGCTCGGCTCTCGCCGGAGCTCGGCTATTTCGGCTGCATCTGCAGCCCCAGCGCTCCTTGGCGAGGGGCCCCTCCCTGTGAGCAATAAACACATCCAGACCTCTGGGAAACTGCAGGCTTTCCGGTCAGACGCTGCAAGGGAAAATCGGGAGGGGGGAGGCACCCAAATTAAACGAGGATTACGTAGCGCCCTAAGAGAGGAAACTGCTTGCCAACACACCAAGAAGCACAGAGTGCCATCCCCCACGGCCAGCCCTAGAGCTCCCTCAGCCTGGCAAACAGTGGCAAAAAACCTAACTAAGCTTTCCCAGCCCCTGGGGACAACAGTGAGGGTCAGCATCGCCATCCGCAAGCCACAACCTCAGCCTCAGAGCAGTGACAGGTCTTGGTCAAGACCCTCCCCTGGAGCCCCAACGCAGCCCCCAGCCGCAGCGCAGCCCCGCTCCGACGGCGAGCCCGGCTGCGCGGGAAGGCTTTGCTCCCCAGCTGTGCAAAGTGTCACAAGAGCTTTAACAGTCAGAGGCAGCCAACGCATGAAACTCTGCCCGGAAAGCCGTTCCCTTGAGGGCAGGGGCTGGCGATGCCCACAGAGGCTGTGGGACGGAGGCACGGCAGGCACGCCGCGGAGGGAGGCAGGCAGAAATGAGGCAGGGCTGTAGGGCGGCCAGATGTGCCCCAGCTGTGCGGTCCTACTCACTGGAAGGGTTTCAGCCAGGGCTCCGGGGTCATCCCACTGCTTCGCTGGCACAGCTCGGCTCAGGTGGGGCTCCTGCACCCCCTGCCCATCCAGCACCCTGAGGAGGAGTGCCAGAGCCGGCCGGCGTGGTGACTGGTGTCTGCAAGGAGGCAGATGGTAATAATTACCCGCACGCTAATTCCATGGAAATTTCCATGTGCCTGGGAAAGAGGCACGCCAAGCCCTCGCTGCCGCCCGGGGCAGAGGTTCGCTGCTGTTTCCGGGGACTGTGACTAAGCGCCAGGTCTGTCACATGGATGGTCTTTAAATGCCTCCCTTGGAGCCTCCCATCTAAACGCCACCGGCTCCAAACCTGCCCGGAGCCAGCACCGCCGGGCTGCGAGGTGCCAGGTGGGCAGTGCCCGGAGCACCTCGACTCTGCGGTGGGCTCCCCGGCACCCCAACCCCTGCCCACCCGCGCCGGCAGAGCAGCAGCGAACCACCTCGGAGAGAGGATGCCGTGCCCGAGCCCTTCTCCAGCGGTGGCTCACTCGGCTCGCCAGCGGCATCTCCCGAGAGGGTCCCGAGGGAGGGCAGCCCCTGGCCCACTGGGCCGGCCGAGCGGAGCTGCCGGCCAGCACACAGCATCGGCCCGCGCTCTGGCAGCTCCTCCTTAGCAACACAAACAGAGCCACAACACGGACCTCGGAGGCAGATAGCATCACAGCCCGGCGCGAAGGCGCTGGCGGGGAGCCCAGCGTGCCCACACGGCCCCGGCCGGCTGGCAGGTGCCGGTGCCCTGCTGTGCCTTGGGAAAGCACCGCGAGATCGAGCTCCCTGGCAGGGCAAAGCAGGTCGTGCTGTTCAAAGGTGTCTGCCGTCGCAGGGGGCTGTCGGAGCCGGAGACCAGCTCTGCACCCCGGGGCAGCCCAGGAGACCTCGCTCCCTGCTCTCCTCCTCCCTCCAGGCTGACGCAGAAGCAGCAGACGAGCGCTCGGTGAGCCTCCCGGCCCTCAGCTCCCTTCTCCTTCCTACCTTTCCAGCCGCAGAATTGTCCCGGGCTCCGTCACTCTCTGCTACCTGTCCTGGGGCTCCTTCGAAAGCCGCTTGCACGAGCAGCTGCCTAGGAAAGGAGCAGGGAGGAAGGAAGGGGACGGGCGGCGCGGGGAGGGCCAGGCAGCGGCGGGGTGTCTCAGTGCACCCTGCAGCCTGGGGGAAAGGAACGAGGATGTTTTGTAATATTTGGCGAGCACTTCCCCGGGGAGGGAGAGGAAACCGGAGGGGCAGACGGCGCTCGGCGAGCCGCGCACGCCCGCCACTGCCGCGCCGGTACCGGAGCCTCTCAGGCAAACGCCTGGTTCTTGTGCCGTCTCCTGGCGGGGCCCCACTGGTGTCATGCTGTAAAAATGTGCTCTTGACTGGAATTTGGCAGTCTGGCCTCTGGTGGGGAGGGAACCTCTCCGCTTACAGAGGGAGCGGGAGCTGTGGCCTTGGGGCTGCAAGGAGAGGAGATGGGGAGCTGTCGGCACCCTGAGCGCCCGGAGCTCCAGCAGCGCCGGGGGAGCAGGGCTGGGAGCAGCAGAGGTGCCTGCGAGTGACGCCCGCGGAGGCTGCTTTCCCTCGGCTGCCCCACGCGAGGGCAAGACACGAGGGCAGGGACGGACGGAGCCACGGAGCTCCCTGGAGAGGCTGAACCGAAGGCAGCGGCGCTCAGCGAGCCAGGGCAGTGGTGGGACAGCGGGAGCGTCACCTGAGTAGCAGGGGAAGCGTTTTGGAGCAGAGGGGACGTTTCCCTTTGAGGTTTCAAAGGCTTTGGAACGGGCTGCACCCCAGCCAAAGGTTTTCACGGCCAGGGCGCGGAGGCGGCTGCTCCGGTGAGCATCCCCGCACCGCGCAGCCTCTCCTCTCCAGCAGCTCCTGCTCTCCCCTCGGGGCAGACCCCACCTCCGCCTCATTTCCTGGAGCCCCGAGGGCATCGTGCCACCCAGTTTGCCCAAGCCCAAACTTCAGTCTGCTCCCCGAACGTCACACTGACGGGGCTCAGGCCACCACGCGCACGGAAACTCGCTCGAGCCCATTCTATTCAACAAACCCCTGGCCTCACCCCAACGGGTTCCTTTGAGAAGTGCCAGCCTGACTCCGGCTGCAGACCCAGGGGCTGGATGCGGCCCCTGCCTCCCCCAGCCCTGCAGGCCGGCGGTCCGCTCCTGCAGAGGGAGTGCAAGGAGCGGGGATGCGCGACGGGCCGAGCCGCAGCCATTTCATCCTGGGAAAGCGTCAGGCAGGGGTGTTGCTTCCCAAAGGGAGGGGAAAACTCTGCTCAGACGGGGAACTTCCCTCTGCAAACAAATTCTGCGGCCTGCTCCTGAAGCCACGGTCTGGACTCCGGTCCCTGCCCTGCGCCCTGGCCAGAATTACCTTCCCAAACACCCCGGGACCAGCAGCAGCCGTGCAGAGGGATCAAAACCAGCTCTCTGCGTTCCCACCATTCTGTCTGCAAAAAGCAGGAGGAGGGCAGCAAGCGGGAGGGACGCTGCGGCGTGCGGGCAGAGGGGATGCGTCTGGGAGAGCAGGGTGCTGAGTGGCGGCCCAGGAGCCCCCGAAACGTCTGCCTCCTCTGGGGAGCTCCCTGTCTGCGCACCCTCCAACGCCTGAGCGCCCTTCGCAGCTGCCCATCGCTCCTTCCAGCGGAAGGGCAGAGCGCGGGCACCTCGGGCAAGGAGTAGAGGTCCCACTCCTTCATCTTGCTCGGGCGGCTGTGGTGTCCTACCCGATCCAGCCGGAAACATTTGGGTTTTTCCATTGAGCCAGCACCAAAATGCCAGCACCACCCCCGCCAAGACACGCGTGCCAGCGGGACACACCGTGCTGAGAGCGGAACCGCAGAGCGCCCCAGCCAGAGCCCACGCTCGGCCAGGCTCAGCTCTGCGAGCTGCCAGCCCCCCGCAGCCCGTGCCGGACCCCACCGCCTCCCCGAGTTTGGGGCAGGGAAGCGCTGCCGGCTGCGGGAGCTCCCCAGAGCTCGCTGCGGCAGAGGGCAGTGGCGCTCGCCTGGTTGTCTCATCGCTGGCCCCAGGCCAGCCTCAAACTCCCATCTCCCAACTTGCTCTTCCTTTTCAGCTGAAGCTTCCTGTTGGTTATCATTTTAATCCTTTGCCTCTTCAGCAGGGCAGAAAATTGGCACTTAAGTCGCCCCGCGAGGCTGCGTGGCGGCGGCTCAATTGACCCGCGTTGCATCACCCTGGCCGCATCTCGGTCAGCGAGCCCAGCCTTGTGCCACATTAATTTCCCGTCCACTCTTTGTTTATCTGCCCTTTTCAGGGACGCTGCTTGTGCTCCGCTCCAGGCGAGAGTCCTGGAGAAAAACCCACAGGCACGGGGCTGGGGTGGCCCAGGCTGCCCGGGAAGCTGCAGGGGTCCCTCCCGGGTCTGCGTTCAGAGTAATCGGCGTTTCTGCAGCTCTCCATCCTCCGTTCTCGCCTCAGGCCCGTGCCTGCCTCAGCTGTTTCTCATGTTGCTCCAAAACCAGCCCATTTCAGCATCCTACCTTAGATACCGCGGGTCGCGGGATGGTGTTGCAACTCTGGGAGCTTCCCCAAGCCTTGAAAATCGGTCAGAAAACTGAGCCTCCAGTCGCAGCCCTGACTTACCGTGTTGTTTTCCAATAGCTGCTCCCAAGCATTTGGCCTTGCATGAGCTGGAAGGATCACAGAGCGTGTCAGTCAAAACCAGAGCAGCGAGGACCAAGCGGCACACTGACCAGAAAGCTTATAATAAAACCAGATTTATAGCAGTCGCCCAAACGTAGTCTCAGCTTAGCCCCAATTCCCTTATTGCATCATTTGGGGCAGAGATTGCTGCACAAGTACCTGAACTAATTGGTATTCGGAGCATAATAAAACTCCACGTGTGGCTCGCGATCCAGGCAGGACTGCATTATGGCAGATGTCTAGCAGGGGAAAGAGATTTTTCCAGGTGAGTGAAGGAAATGCATATAACCCTTGTTTGGGGCTGTTTCTGAACACCGCTGACAAGGGAGCTGCTCGTTTGAGAGGAGACCGCTGCTGCCGAGGCTGCGCCCAGCTGTCCGCTCCGGCACGGAGCCGGCCGAGCACCCATGGGGCCGCAGGATGCTCCTGAGCCCGCCGGGCTCTCAGGGACACCAGGATCGCACCGGCAGGAGCAGGTCGCAGCGGATTTCCCTGGGATCGGCTTGGGTGCGGGCTCCCAGGGCAGGGCTAGAGGCAGCACCTTCAGCACTGTGCACCCTGGACGCGCCATTAAGGAGGGCTTTCTTCCTATTCAATGTATCACCACTCAATTTGCGTTGGACCATGGAGTCCTTCCAACACTCAGAATACAATGAGTTAGTATCCGCTGCTCTGGAGTTTGTATCCAGGCTGAAAACCCGGCCAGCTGGGAGCACGCTGGGACCAGGCTCAAGTACAAAGAACAATGGAAAGGCACGGCGAGGGGCTGGTGGCGGGGCAGGATCCAGCCCTCGGCCACAGCGCTGCATCTGGGGCTGCTCAAAGCCCTCTGATTCCCCACCTAGAGAGGATCACAGCTTCCAGACCCTCCTTTTAACTCTGCGCCTTGTCCCCTCGCTCCCCTTCGTTGCGTTTTCAGGCGGTGGGTTCTGCGTGCCAAATGGGATGCTGGAGAAGGCGCTGCTGCCTGGATGGGCTCCAGCTGCAATGCAGCTAATCCATTTTTATAGCCGGGAGCAGGTGCCTCGTGCATCACAAGCGGCCGGTTTAAGGACCGCTCTTTTCGTTTGGCCACAAGCACCGGAGAAGTCCAAAGGCGTTGGCCACGGCTCGGTGCCACCAGCTCCAGAAATGCCCTTCGGGTGCCCCCTGAGGCCGTGGTCCCACATGCTCTGCACGGCTGCATTGCCTGATTCTCACCGGTGCAGCAGGGAGCGGAGCAGGGAGGGCTCCGGGTACAGCCGCAGCGTCGGCCGGCAGCCCCCGGCCGGGGACATGGGGCCGTAGGTGTGCTCACACCTCGCTCACGAGCTTCAGAGCTGCTGGCTTCAGGGCTGCCGCAACCAGTCCTGCGGGGCACGCGGCCTCCCGTGGGCTTTATGGCCTGACCTGCACGCGCATAAAATGACGAATACAGCAGCAGGGCTGCAGAAAAAAATCCCTTTTTGCCTGTGCTTTCCCCCAGTTCCTGTTCCCGCGCTCACCTTCACTGCACAAACATGGATGTGCATAAGCAGAGAGCGCCCACGTGTCCGGAGGTTGCGAGATCTGCAGCAAGCTGGGGAGAGCCGGTACCTGTGGGCAGGAAAAGAAAAATATCTGCTGTTGGAGCCGGAGATAGGAAAGGCCAAAGGGTTTGTTTTCCACCCCCAGACCGCACCAGTGCGGTGAGCGGAACCCGGTCAAGAAACCCCGTCCAAACCCACAGCTCCTGAGGCTGCTCTGGGCAAACACCGCCTCAGAGGGATCTCTGTCCCTGCCTGCCCCGTCTCCAGCTCCGGCAGGGAGGGGGAACCCATCGCCAGGCTTCGGCGCTGCCCCCCGACCCGCAGACCCCCGGCTGTGCCGCGGGACCTGGCCACGGCAGCACCCACGTGCAGCCCCGACGCTCGCCGAGGGTGACAACCCTGTCCCCAAAGAGGCCAGAAGCGCCTGGCTCTCCCGACGGGCTGCGGCCACAGGTCCTCCCGCTTTGCTGAAGGCAGCACGTTCTGCGGGGCTCGGGGAGCCCCCGGGAAATTGCCCACGGCTGCACGGTGCCACGGCAGCGGGGAGCAGCCGCGGCCAGGGAACCTCGCCGCAGGCAGCTACCGGCACGCCTGGACGCGATAGCCCTGCCGAGACAAAGAGCCATTGCTGGATTCAGCTGCCCTGGGTATTTTTTTCCCCTCTCGATGAATCACCTGCTAAAAATATTATAAATTGAGTCGCTGGCCAGACCTTTCACTTCTCTGGAAGCAAAAATATTTATTTTACTCAGGCCGTGCCTGTGTTTTAACAGAACTTTATGATCAATTTCTGAGGAATGTGCCATGCTGTATATTCAAATTACAACTTTTTTTGGCTCACGGCGTAAATTTAAAATGTCTTGTTTAAGCCCAACTGTTGCGCTGCCAGAAAAACGCGGTTTCAGCTGTTTCTTTTCCCAAAGCACCAGTTTTGCCCGGTGGATAATTATTTTCACCCCAGGTGCGCGCCTGTCCCCTAGGCCTGGCCCGGGGTCGGTGGCACCAGCGGCCGTCGACGGGCGCAGGCTGGGCTTGCGCGGACTGGGCGCTTGCGTTTCCGTGGGAAAAGCGCCGCTTAACGAACAGCATCGCCGCAAAGATGGGCTGCGGCGGGCTCCGGAGCTGCCCGGGACAACCGCCGTCCCCATGGCCCAGGGCTGCGTTTTTGGGAGCTGAAGCAGGACCTCTCGGTACACAGGCTCCAGGCTGGTGCGAACGTAGCGCAAAGGGTTAGGCAGGCGCCGCTGCAGTGAGATCCTCGAGCAGGTGGGGTATAACCACAGAAAGGGCCGGAGCCAAGGGAGTTCATCCCGGTAACACCTTCCTCCTCCCGGGGTTTGCGGATGAGTCTCATCAGGGTGCCGGGCGCCGGAGCCGGGGTCCCTGCCGGGTTCGTGCGTCGCTGGCTGCTCCTGGCTCCTGTGCTGGCTGCGGCTGCCCTTGATCCCGTGCCAGGCGCACCTTCCCTATAAATCTCTCCCACTCTCATTTGAATTTAGGAAGGAAACGAGAGAAATTTCGTTCTCTTGCTTCAGGGCAGAGAGAATAATGGGATCTTTATTCCCCAATAATTAAGTTGATTTTTGCGTGGGTTTAATTTAGACTCCCTTCCAGCCTTCCCTGCGAAGCGACGCCTCTTGCAGGAACGTGGCCTTTGGGTGGGCGCACAGCAAACCCGAGCAGAGCTGGGCACCGGGCGCTCGCCAGGGCCGGCACAGGGGACTGGCAGGGCTGCCCCGCAAGCAGCGCCTGCCGGTGCTGCACGAGGGCTGCAGAAAGGCTTCAGCACGCAAAGCCCGGCCACTACTCCCGCAGCGGCGGGAAGGCAAGCCGCGTTCGCTGCTGTTGGAAAAGTAACGAGCAGGAGCTCGCAGCCGGCCCCAGCGAGCGCCAGGGTTGCAAGGCAAGGTGAGCCCCAGCTCGGACCAGCTCTCCCGATGCGTCGCACCGGCACGCCTGGGCCGTGCAGCGCTCCAGGGAGCAGCGCTGGCATCCGCCTGGTGCCGAGTGAGCTGCCTGGCCCCGCTCCATCCTTCCCGAGAGGCGCCAGGGAGACCAACATGCCGCTGCAGTTGGACATGTTATTGGCAGTTCCTGCAGAGAGGCCAAATATGTCCCTAAAACCAGTGTTTAGGAAGGGTTGAAGCCACTGCAGTTACCCACAGGAGCCTCTGCAGAGGGCTGGAGATGAGCTGGGCACAGCTGGGAGGTTGCCTTGGCTTGCATCTCTCTTCTTCCCAAAGAAGAGGCAGTCAGCGTGCACGGGGTTGCTCCAAAAAATCAGCGTGGTGAGGAAGCACCCCCATTTCCCAGGGCGGCTTTGGCGCTGGAGGCCTGGGCAGCTTTGTCACGATGGCAGAGCCAGGCTGGTGTTTTCCCCATCTCAGCCAGACAGCTGGAGACGCTTCACCAGAGAGCAAATTACGGGGACCGCGTGCCAGGGAAAAGGGGCTGCCGTGCTCACGGTCCTCCCCGGCAGAACCTTTCCCAGCCAGGAGCTGGGATCCTCTTCATGCCGGTATCCTGATTCCACAATGGGTGCTCCCCCCAGCACTGCTCTGAGGTCTGCTCGGCACCTGCCCTGTGCTGCTGCGGTCTCAGCCCCGCCACCAAATGCGTCCCAGCAATTCCCCGCAGCCAGCCGGGCGCTCTCCCTGGCAGAAGGCGTTTCAAACGCACGCAGCCCCCGGCACAGAGCTCTGGGGACGGGATTCAGCTCGTCTCCTCGACCGCCCCGTGAAAAGCAGCCCGAGCGCAGATCCCCCAGGAGCGGGACGGGGAGATGAAGCGAAGCCCCAGGAACGGCATCCGGTCTCGCGGTGGTTTTGCCTGCGCCGGATATCGCAGCCACGTCCCAGAGCAAACGCAGCACATCTGGGACGGCGCTCCAGCCTACCTGGCAAGCCCTCGCTGAATGAGCTGGGCTGAGCTGAAGCGGCACTGGTGGCACCGAGGCTCAAGGGAATCGGCCGCTGACGCGACGTGGCAGCTCCTGCCTCCAGGGTGGGGAAGAGGATCGGGGTACAGGAGCGCCCCGCAGCCCCGACGCCAGCCGAGCCAGAACATCCGCGCTATCAGCTTGCCTGCAAAAGCAAGTAGCACGTACGGATTTATGCACCCGCAGGAAATCCCCAGCAAGCAGAGAAAGAGGGAAAACAGTGTTTTGACCATAGATTTTAACACCACGAATGCCCGCAGCCAAAAGCTGATGCTGCTGTGGAGGACGGCCCTTAGCCAGTGTCGGGAGACACGAGGGGTGCCCTCGTCGCAGGCGCGATCGCCTGGCCCTTGCCTCGCTGCGGCGCAGACGCCGGAGGAAAGCATCGCCCGCGCAGACGAGCAGCTGCTGCGTTTGCACAGCGCTCTCGTGGGCCGCCGACGGGGAGCGACGCCCGCCGCACCCGAAAACGCAGCCCCGTCACCGGCGCTGCAAAACCCGCGACAGCACGCGCTGGACTCCCCAGCCGGGGCTGCTCCGCGTCCCCGAGCGAGGGCTCGTCGGGTGCAGCACGAAGAGCCCCGTCCCCGCCGCCCTGCAGAACAGGCTCAGGAAGTTTCTGTCCTCGGCTGAAACCCCTTTGGTGTGGGAGAGCCTGGAACTTATTACAAATCACTTAAGTAACTTTGGCTCGCTTGAGCTAATTAAATTGGTTTCCCTGGCTATTCCAGAGGCTTGAAACCACCAGTCAGCTCCCAGGCTCGCTGTGCGAAATTAATTAAAGCAAATGATAACTTGGCAAGGACAAAAAAAAAATAAAATAAAATAAAGCACGCCTCTGTAGCAAGGAGCAAACGCGGCACAGGGGGTGTTTGCTGAAGCGCATGCCTGCGCGTGCTACAAGGTGTTTCGGATGCACCCTCGCGAAGGACGGACTTCAGCTCGCGCGGAACGCTGTGCTCAGGCTTAAATGCTTTGCCAAATCTGGGCATAAAAATAAACTTGGAAGTTCAGTGCAGAAACACGGAGTAAAGGCAGGGACCTCTCGGTTTCCATAGGAAGCAGAATTAATAGCTTGGCAGAAGGGTCGCGTTACCATTTTTATATGAGAGTTTCCTCCTCCTCCTGCAGAAAAACGGCCTTGTGAGAAACACGAATTCGGACAGCTCTCCAGAACCTGGCAGCAGGCTCCGAAGTATCCCACGAAGCGCGGGCAGGCCAGCGGGACTTCCAGGTTTCCAAGGAAAATCGAGTGGACCAGCACAGCGCTCCTCCGTTCCTTGAAAGCACAGCGAGCCGGCACGGGCACGGACAGCGAGCGCCACGGCTGCTCAGCACCTTTGCGTTCCTCAGGCACGGCCCTTTTGCACCGCACCGCAGGCGGACGGGCAGGCACCTTCCTCTCGGACTGAAGCCACGAGGCGCAGAAGGGGAGACGGGCTTCGGGGGGGGAGGTCTTCACGTCCTCGCCAGGCCCCTGCTCCAGAGCTGCTCGGCCGGCGGAGCTCCCTTGACCCCCCCGCGAGGGGGTGAGAGGGCTGCGGGGTGCGCGTGCCTTGCGTTAAGCCACAGCCCTGGCAGCGGAGCCGCTAGGACAGAGACTGAGCCCGACCTTCTCCTCCCTTCCCCAGCGCTATCCGAAACCGTAACCTTGACTGGCTGCAGTTTTCATCCATCTGCAAAAGCACATTAAGGAGGGAGAGAAAGGTTGGCAGCTGACCACAAACCTACTCCCCGGAGAGCTCCTCACCTGACTCCAACCAGATGCTGTTTATCAGCCCGAGCATATACTACATGCCCGATGTGACGGAGACAGAAAAAATACAAGAAATGCTTGTTATGCTCGGGGCTTCGGGGGGTTTTCATCCTCGGGCCGGATATACAAGTTCCAGGAGAGGAATATGCGTCCCTGGAGTCCCGGGCTGAATCTGGAATTCATATGCTCTGTAAATGTACTTTATTTAATACAGGAATCAAGAACGGGTTTGGAATTATTGCACTGGAGAGCTTGATTGCATAGTTACAGCTTGGAATTAAGGAATAACTGCAGGTCTGTAACGCAACACGTCAGCCCCACGGAGAGGGCAGGACGGTGCGTTTCGGCTGCGCGGTTTTGTCTCTGCTCTGCGACCGCTGCTCCGAAGCGTGCTGAAGCCTGAGGGAAGGCTCCGGCAGAATTTGGCCTATCCCTGCCTGTACCCTCAGCGGAGCTCCCTTCGGATTAAGCCAACGAAATCCAGCGGACCAGGGAAGAGGCACCTGGGCGGCAGCACAGGGTCCCAGAGCTCGGTCCCTGCCAGCGGCACGGTGGAGCCAGGGGGGTGCCGCGTTCCACGCAAAGCTGGCACGGTCAACGTGTCCAGGACGAGGATGAACTGCGAACGGCCGTGGCAGGCTCGCTGCCAGAGCCATGAAGTTAGGAAACCAGGAGCCGAGTTTTGGCCCATGCCACCATGTGAAGACAAAGGAGGAGCTGCCCGGGCAAGGGTGCAGCGTGCCCCCAGCACGTCACGGCGCTGGGCATACGCGCTTGGGGCACGGAGGCCGATTGCCAGGTCCAAGCACTCACAAAAACCGAGGAAGGCGCTCGGGGCAGCGCAAGAGCCAGGCCTGGGCTGGGCTGGGGGGTGGGCGAGGATGTGCTGCGAGGATCGGGGCAGGAGCGATGTGGAATGCGGTGGTGCTCCAGCCCAAGCGAAGGCACATGTCTCCGCTGTGAAAAAGATGATAGGACTGTCTCCACCAGACACGTATGCGTGTGTGTAATATATACATATATTCGTTCACGTGTCTGTATGTTTACGTAAACATGCATGCGCTTTTTACGTATTCCTACTTGCTTGTTAAAGATCTAGCCAACACGCTTTAGCTGAAACCTGTGAGGCCTTGGAGGAGCAGCTTTCGCCCATGTAGCTCAGGGCTCCCCTGAAAGCGGCCTTGTCCCCATGTGTGTCGCACCGACGGCTCCACAGGGAGCGGTGCGGCAGCTGCCGGCGGGCAGCAGTGGCCACAGCGCCTGCCACGAAGCTGCCGACCTGGGGAGACCCACGGCACTGGCCCCGGGGCGCAGGGCTGGGATGCAAGGTACCTCTTGGCTTTCCAAGCCGACGTTTCCTGCTGCGGCACTGAGCGACTCGGGCTCGCTCCTCACACGTTGGCTGGCCCCCGACCACCAAACGGGGCAGAGGGCCGCCACTCCGCCGGCTGCTCCCCACAGTGAGCCTGCTCCCAGGAGCCCACCCATCACCCGTGTTGAGTGGTGCCCTGCCATGGGAGACACTTTCCACACTGCCGCCCCAGCTCCCCCGTCTCCTCCCAGGCTCATTTTCCACTTCCACTCACTCCCTCTGCCACCTGCATCTGGCCAGAGCCACGGCAGCAAGGAAAACAAAGGCAGCACCAAAGGGACGGCTGGACCGCGCTGCCGGCAACCACGGGCGCTCGCTGGTGCGCAGGCGGCATTCAAGGCGCCCCATGCCCGCTCCTCTCTTATGTGTGCAGAGCCGGCATCAGAGGCAGCACGCAGGACGCTCGGGGCTGCTCCTTTCGAGGTGCATTTGTGGCTACAGGGTATTTCATCCGGGTCTCCTCCGGCCATGACCCGGGGCCGGGTCCGCTGTGCTCTGCCGCAGCCAGGCAGGGCACGGAGCTGCAAGCTGTGCTTGCAGCAGGCTTGGTTGCTTTGGAAAGCATCCCAGCTCCTTTGGCTGAAGGTATTTAGGCAGAGGCCACTGGAAAAAGTGATGTGCTCTCCACGCGTATGTGCCACCGGCAGCTGTGGTCCGGCAGCGTTAATCACTGCGTCACGGTGCCAGCACTCACACAAAACCCAAGGAAACGTCTTGCTGTAGCTCCCCGACGGCGAGGGGAGCCCCTGCCTGCCCGAGGGGTTCCTGCCACCCGCCACTACGTGCACATTCATTTTTCTTTGCTACCTGCTAGGAGATCAGCTTAATCAACCTGCACATGGTCCTTTGCTGGCACAAGACACACAGGAAGGCATACGCTGCTCCTGTCAACGCCTTGGCAGGTGCGCGTGCATACGTACACACTTGGGTGTCTTCCAGGGACGCCCATACCCAACGCACCCAGTACGGCCACAGGCGCACGTGCCGCAGGCACGGGGAGGCTCCAGAGCACCAGCAGCGCTGCCCCCCGGCTCCTCCGTCCCCCCGCAGCCCCAGGTCCCTCCGGCACACGCGGCTCCCTCTGCTCCCGAGCGCGTTACACGAAAGGCTGAGCTGGGAGCACAAAACCTTTCCTCCGCAGCTACCGGAGCCATCACCGATCGCTCACATCTCTTTCTCCTCCTGGGGCTGCTCACCGCTGGGAGCCGTCTGCGCTCTCCAGGAAGCAATAATCTGTCTTGCCTGCGGCCCTAAATACACCATGGCAACGTTTCTCTTTGCCACCCACTTCTCTGATTGCAGCTGGGATCGCATTAAGGCCTCATAGTCCCCGCTCGCCTTCCCACTTCCCCAGCCCAGCAGAGAGAAAGACAAAGACGAGAAGTAAAAAAAAAAGCGCACGAAGCACCATCGCCAGCTCTCAGAGCCTTCAAGCTGGGTGTTTTCATTCACCGGGGGCTTTTATAGCCGAGAGGTAACCGATTGCTAATTAACTCGCAGTAATTAGCACCATTGCAAAAGCTGATCTGGTCACTCCCGAGACATGTGTTCCTAACTACGAGGTTGGTTTTGCCCTGTGCTGAGGTCTGGAGAAGGACTGCCGGCGTTCGTGCGCGGGGGCTGGCATCTGGAGCACCCCTGGAGCAGCCCCAGCTGCTCGGAGCGGGGGCGCACGCCCCGGGAGCCCTTCTCCCCGCGCCTTGCCCGGGTGTTAGACTTTCACTGGGTGCTTGTGCAGACCTGTAGGTATTGAGGGGAGCCCTGGGGACTCCTTCCCCCCACGCCACCCCCCCGGCCTCTGCTCCCCACTCCCTCCATGGCTTCCCCGAGCAGATGCGCAGGGAAGGACCGTCTGCCTGCTCAGCCCCAGACCCTGCCTGAGCACCTCAGGGACTCAAAAGGCATTGGAAGGGCTGTGGAGCCGCCTGTGCCTTGGAACTTGGTACAGGGATGTGTCATGTCCCAGCAAACGCCCCAGCCAGCCGATCCCAGCCGATGGGCAGGGATAACTCGTCGGGAAGGTGCTGAGAAAGTGGCTGAAAAATGCTTTGCTGCACGTCAGTGCCTCCCGGCTCCGCCAGCCGCTGTGTAAATTACGTTGGCTTTAAAGCCTGCTGGCAAAACACAAAGCGGTCTCCACGCTCCAGCCACCGCAAGGGTATTAATCAGGCTGCAAATATAAAAACAACACGAAAAACACCATCTATGGGGCGCGCAGCATCGGACGCTCGCTCCGGGAGCTGGGCCAAGTGCTCGTATCTTGACTCTCTCATAAATACGCTGCTAGGAAAATGCATTATCTCTGGAGTGCTTTAAGACCACTTAGATTTCAGGGCAAAACGGTCCAAGGCACCTGCTGCATTTTAATGATTGCTCTCCATCACCTATAGCGACGCTGAGATTTGAATAACCGCCCTGCAGCCACCCTGACCTTCCCGCCACGGCTCCGGGGAAGCCGGCATCAGCAGTGCCAGTGCCAGCCCGGTGCGCCAGGCGCCTTTGGGCGAATTGTCCCATTTAGGAGCGTCGGAAGACGAGCACGGTGGCAAGGGGTTGCGTGCCTCGCTCTGCGTCGTGTCCCGCATCCCTGCGTGAAGGAAGGCGCTGCTTCCCCCGGCACGGCCGTGGCTGCCCGGGCAGGAGCTGCCAGATGTGGCAGCCGTGTCCCCCAAATATTTCCCCTTGTGTGGGCTGGGTTGTTTGCACAGAGCTTCTTCCCAAGCAGCTGGGGACAGAAGATCTTTTAATCGGGGATCATCGTCACTGAGAATGCACCCGGGGTCGTGCAGAGGGTGAAATCCCGGCTCCGCGGGCACTTCTGCTCCATCCTGCCCGGCTGCGGCTGCACGGGGAGCACCAGCCACCGCGCTGCTGCCGCAGAGGGCACGGGAGCGGGGGCTGAGCCAGGGTGAACGGATGCGCCGTGGTAAAAGGTACAAAGAGTCAGTCACGCTGGAGCCCGAAGAGCAGACTTGATGAAGAAAACATGCCCTTTGCATTGCTATTCCCTTCCCATAAAGCTATAAACTCCTTTCAAATGCTTCATCTCCCTAACTTTTGGATGTCATTAAACTCTTTATTAATTTACTCCAAATGTCTTCGCTCATATTCCAGCACAGCTAACCCCATCAAAAGGATAAGAGCACAGTGCTTAGACAGCACTTCTTCTCTTCAAAGCCTGTTACTGAGATTAATTGCTTCTCTCAAGTCCTCTGTGAAGGAGGTACATGGGGATAATTGTTATTAGTGCTGAGTGCGAGGCAAGGAGCAGGGTCCAAGGTAAAAGCGGGGACCCGGGCTGTGACAGCGCTGGCGGGGCAGGGTGGGCTTGCGCGGGCTGCAGGAGGACGAGGGAGCAGGGAGGCCCCGGGGACCGCGGCTGGGCTCTGTCTCTGATGGCTATTCCCGCAGCTCCTCGGCGGGAGGCAAAGCCGAGGCGGGCAGCGTGGTGCCAAGGCCGAGCTGCAGCCCCACGGCGCCTGGCACCCCCCCCCGCTGCTCAGCTTTTTCCCTTGGACGAGTGCTGAGCTTGTCCTCAGGCTCCCCGCTGCTTCCCGAATCGCTGCTGCCTGCCAAGAGCCTCGCGTGCAGGCAGAGCTCCCTCCTCCTTCCCAATTTACCCCGTGACGTCACCAATCCCAGTCCTTCCTGACATCACTGGTGATGTCACGAGTCCTTCCCCGTGTCCCTGGTGCGGCAGCGGGGCTGGGCAGGGAGGACAGTGCGGCACCGGCCGGCCGTACTCTGCCCTGCCGAGCAGCTTGAGGTCCTGCTCTCCGTGGCATTAAGAAGCGGTCGGCAAACCTGGGACACCGGCTCGTAGGCAGCACAACCCCCCACAACGCTCCCCATCAGCCCCAGGGCCGAGCAAGCTGGTACCCACGGGGTGGAGAATCCCACGGGAAGCGCCGCAACCCCGGCTCGGGCGCGCTGGACGCGGACACCATCAGTGCAGGAGCAGTACCGGCCGTTGGCTCTGGCGGTGCCCGCGCGTTGGGGCCAGATGTGCGCGTTACTGAGGCTGACACGGTACATCTGGTCTGGGTTTTGGTTTCCATCGCGGAGTTTACCACATCCACCCCAGCCGGCTGGAGGCGAGGAGGCGCACATCTGGAAGCAATTGCAGCTGTCACGCTTCAAGGAGATACTGCACCGCAGAGAGGAGAACCCGATACCTCGCCCCAGCAGCCGCCTCCCGCCCTCCAGCTCCAACAGATGAGAAGAGCACCAGCATCCCCCGCCACGAGCCGGATCCTGCCGGGTGCTGAGCCCCTCCCAGGAAGGGCAGCGTGCGGCGCCGGCACCTCCTTGGGAAGAGGGATGGGGCTGAGCCCCACGGTGAGGAGTAGGCTCGGTCTGAGGCACCCCCAGCTCCGCATCGGGGCAGCGGGGCTGTTGGCCAGGGCAGCCCCAGGGGACCCGGCCCTGTCCCCACTGCGGCCGGGCACCTCGGGCGCCCAGCACGGCTGCACGCCCTCGCCGTGTTTGTTTTTAAACACACCGCCAACACAGCAAAGCCCCGCACCGTCCCCTCCGGTGCCCGGGAACGGGATGCCTTTCCGTTTAATTAACTGTCCTGGGCTTTCTGTAGCTCACCAGGTCCCGGGAGCGCAGTCACCGCGCAGCGTTTCTGGCAGGGACGGAGCCCTTGTTTCTTGATGATGTGGAATCGTTTGAGCGTTAGTTATTTCTAAATCGTTCTGGTTTATGACCAACCTGAAAAATTGGCAAAGGCAGCGGGGCCTGGGGCTGTACCAGGCACTAATAAAACCTCGAGAAGAGCTGAAAGCCCGTGCTGGCAGCAGGTTGCTGGGGGAAGGGGGGATTACCAGCGGGTACCCCTGCTCCTCCGCCGCGGCAGCGGGCAGCAGGCAGCCACATGCCCCTCCGCGGGAGGGGATAAGCATCCCAGCCCGCTCTCCTGGCAGCGGCGAGCTCTTTCTCCTCATCCCACTCTCACCTCATCCATCTCCTGAAGCGTCCCTGGGTACCACCCTGGGCAGCCTGAGGTCAGGCAGGGGCCGGCTCCTCGCCGCACGGAGCCGCTTGTTCTCAGCCCTGCGCTTTCAGCTGCTAAGGTCTGTTGGAGAGGAGGGGGGGGGAAGAAAAAAACCACTGAAATGGGGAAGAAAAACCCACCAGATCTGATAGGAAACAAAAACTGCCGTTGCTGGGTGGCTGGCGAGTTGCTGCCAGCAGCGGGGCACGTCACTGGCCAGGGTGTTCCCAGGCGGCACTGGTCTGTGCTGGGAGGCAGGGGGGATTACAGTGTCCACCCTTGCTTTAGAGGACAGGGAAGAGTATCTGGGCAGGGCGGCCTGACGTCGGGCCTCACTGCATCCGTCCGGGAGTCAGCTGCTGTTCTGCCGGACAATTTGTCTTGCGGCATCACTCCGACCCCGAGAGCTGCAGCCCCCGTGCTCAGCCCAGAGGACGTGCATGCTGGAGCCTACAGAGGATCCTCCAGAGGAGGAAAGGGAGGCAGGGGCCTCCCCAAAGCACCCAAACGGGGCACAGCGGCCTCTAAAAGCATCCAGCCATGCTGCCCCGGCAGACTTCGGACTGATGCGGGGTCCAGCCCCGGTCCCAGCCTGGCTCTCGGGAGCGGCCGCAGAGGCGATGGGCCGTCCTGGCGGCAGGAGGGTTAGGAAGGGGAAGGTAAACGGACAATGTACATAGAAATAACGCGTGCTTTGTGGAAACCATGAAGAAATAACGAATGGATTAAAATAGAGGATCTATTTTTGGAAGGCCTGGCACAGGATCTGACCCAGAAAGCCACTTGCAAACCCGGCCAGCACCACTTCCCTGCACTTCGGCCCAGCCAGCTCTGCCCCGCGGAGCGAGGCATCCCTGCCCCGCTGCAGGCAAGGCCCTTGGAGGGGCCGGGGGACAGCGCTCGGTGCTGCCCCTGCCCCGGGCGGCAGCCAGAGAGGTGGCCTTGGCGCAAGACCCCAAGGGGCTCCTGGGGAGAGCGAGGGCCGCTCGGAAAGGCTTGATGGCTGCAGAAGCAGGCCCATCACTGTTTGCGCCCCGGATCCGGTCAATAAAAGAACTGATTTTAGACTTTTGCGGCTGAAATAATTGCCACTTGCGTGCCAAGGGCTCATTAGTGGGGGCAGCAGGGGATGCTCTGGCATCCTCAGGCTGGGCATCGCTTGCTGCTGCTTCACTGGTCCCTTGCCCGGGCAGCAGCCGGCCTTCCTCCCGCTTCTCCTCCCTGCAGCCAGGCTTTCCTCCTGAAAACCCATCCCTGTCACGGAAAGCTCTGCAGCTGGAAGACGCTGGCTCCCCTTGGTGCTCGCCCTTCGCACCGCGCTCGCTTTGCTTGCTGCCCGGTGCCAGCAGCTTGGCGTGGCAGGGAGCAGCGTGCGGCCCGCTCTCACGGGCAGCTGCCTGCCTTTGCTTAGCGGTTAGCAACGGCCTGGCCTCCCGCGCCGGACCCACCTCCTGCCCCGGTCACTGTGCGTGTTTTCGGCTGGTCACATATGGAACAGGTTATGTTTTTATAATCATCTTTATGCAATCCTTTTTTTTTTTTTTTCGGTCCCAGTATCATTCCGTATAATTCCTCCCCTCTCCCCCGCAAAGGTCTTTCAAGGCTGTGTCTGCGGGAGCCCGTGCAAAACCTTTCAAACACCGTTCTTCCCCGTCCCTTTGTAGGAGGGAGGCCTTGATCTGACCCCTCCACCTCTTGCTGGGGCTCTCCCTTCTCTTGCTGGCTGCTGCAAGTCGCTTCCACAAAGTCTATTTCCAGCAGGAAACCAAAAGCAGAAGGAAGGGGCAGGCGGGAGCAGCTCTTCTTCTCCTACAGAGGACTCCCCAATTTTTGGCCCTCCTCCTCTCTGCTGTGGCTCCCAGCCCAGGGATGCATCCTGAGGTCCTCTGAGGGGGACCCGGAGCCTGACCAAAGCCTCCTGCTCCTTGCCATCAGCCCAGACACGCTGTTCTTCCGCGGGGCATCGTTGTTTCCCTGCCCACACTTGCCCTTTGCCTCCTTACACGGGAATTTCTGGGGCAGGGAGAGCCCCCCCGTCAGCACCTCATGCACGGGCAGCACGGCTGCGGGGGGCTGGGACCCCACTGCGCCAAAAACGCAGGGGAGATGTGAGCCCACAGCGGCCATGCAGGGAGGGCCAGGAGGCGGTGGGAGCCGGCACCCTCTGAGCACCCCCTCATTCCCCTGCCTGGGCACCCCCCCAGCACCCCGGCCCGTGCCAGAAGCGCAGGGGCAGCTTGCGCAGACCAACGGGTGAGAACAGAGCGCGGCAGCCGTGGGTGAAGAGCGCGGGCTCTGGGCTCAGCGAGCTGAACCCGTGTTCATCTTTCCAGAGGAAAAAAAAAAAAAGGGGACAAGACTCTTGCTGTACCATTGCTGCTGTGACACATCCGAACCCACCCACAGCCCCGCTGTTACACCTCTGCAACGAGAGAACCATTTACTGCGGGATTTGTCTAATTTTTTATTTTATAAAGAAACTGCTGGTACTACCTGCAGGAACCACCCGCGCGTCCTGGAGCTCGGGGAGCCCGGAGCTGTCTGGAGGCGTCTTCAGGACATCTNAAAAAAAAAAAAAGGGGACAAGACTCTTTCTGTACCATTGCTGCTGTGACACATCCGAACCCACCCACAGCCCCGCTGTTACACCTCTGCAACGAGAGAACCATTTACTGAGGGATTTGTCTAATTTTTTATTTTATAAAGAAACTGCTGGTACTACCTGCAGGAACCACCCGCGCGTCCTGGAGCTCGGGGAGCCCGGAGCTGTCTGGAGGCGTCTTCAGGACATCTTGCTGGCAAACACAGCCCTCTGCCTCCTTCCCTGTGAGGCTCCAGCTCAGCGCTACACTGCTTCGCCCAGGCACAGCAAGCACGTACCTGCCTTCAACACGACGTTGATGTCTCCGTGCAGGGCGGCAGCGGGGATGCGTGCAGGAGCCTGACCCGGCGGGAGAAGCATCAGCAGGGTCCAGGGAGCACGCCGATCCTGGAGATGAGCAGGGCAGGGGCAAGTGAACTTTATCAGGCTCTGGGCAAATATTTCCTACCTCAGAGAGTGCCTGGGAAGGGAGCTAGAAGGTGTCACGGGGACGTCTGTCTTCCAAACGGGGGTAAGAGAGCAGTCCATGTGCCAGCAGCCTTGCCTCTGCTTGTGGCTTCTCTAGCCACGACACCCCATCCTTTCTACGCACAGGGCAACGAACTCAAGGAGAGAAAGGCAGAGCCCTGAGCTCCTGCCATGGCAAACTGGGCAGGAGAGCGACTATTTGGGGGTCCCACGGCAGCAACGCCTGGGTCGAGCCAAGCTGCTGAGCCACAGCCACCCCTCCGAGCCCCGACAGCCCCGCGGGCTCCTCTCGTGCCGGGAGCTGGAGCGGTGCCGTGCGCTCACATCGCACTGGCCATAAAAGCAGACGGGGCTCGTGGTGCAGGCAGGGCAAAGGCAGAGTGCGTGTTCTCACTGTAAATAAAACGAGATGATTAATTAAAGTGCAAGTCTGCTGCCAAGAGGAAGAATGGAGCTCAGGTGGCTAATTAAACTCAGGCTGCAAAGCCAGCCAGAGAGTGTCTGCCTTATGGTCCTGCGCACAACATCTGCTCCATTAAAATTTCAAGAGATAAAGGCAGGAGAGGTGCAAGAATGTAGGGATTCCAGGAGAGTCTCCAGGGCAGACCCGGGCACCCGTCAGCCGTGGGACGCACAACGCAAGGCCTGAACTCCGCAGGGACACGGACCTCCCTGGGAATTCCTCCTCCCCGACGGAAACCTGGCGATGCACCCCGATCCCCGCCACCGCGCCCGGCAAAGCCTGCGGTGCTGCTAAGGGGGGGCTCTGCTCCCGCCCAGGCACCAAGGTCATATTAAAATAACACAAGTGCTGGGCAGAGCCCCCTTGCACCCCGAAGCTGACGGGACGGTGCGTGGCCGCCGGCAGCATGCCCGTGCCTCTGCTGAGCCTCCCACCCGGGTCTCAGCGGATCGGCCGCTTGCCTGCACCCCGCAGCTCTCCAACCGGGACGGCGAGGGGTGGAGCGGCACCAGCGAGGTCGCTTTGGGACCGGGCTCCCCCCTCTCCTCTCCCTCCACAAACATCTGTGCAGATGTTAACAGGCGTGGCAGGGCTCGACTTGCGATACAAAAGGCAAAGGGTTAGAGTTGAGCTCTTGGGTAAGCGACACCAAGAAAGTTAAAGTTTAATTGGCATTCCTGCCCCGCATGAAAGCCCGCGGCTGCCGGTGCCGGCAAAGGCTAAGAGGGGCCATTGGTCACGGGCCGTAACGGCCACACACAGGCGGCACCGGGGCAGGACTCACCCACCAAACCAGCCTTCGTCATCAGGGCTCGGCTGCAGCCCCCCCTCCTCAGCCTCTCCCCTCGCCGCGTCCCTCGTGGAGGCAGTGGTGCCAGGGAGCGTCCCTGCCCGCGTGGTCCCCAGCAGCCCTTGGTCCCCACCTATGGAAGGGTTCAGACGGGGTCGTCTTCCGAAAGCCTCTCCGAGCGGCGCAGGGCTCATCCCGCCTGTCTCGCCTCAGGGGCCTTCTGCTGGGGAAGATTTATACCAAACAGTGTGCGAACCTGTGGAGTTTGCAGTAAAGCCCCCTCAGAAGGAAGATCTCTGGACCTGGCACCAAACACTGTTCATAACCAGTGCCAGCTCCCCAGAGCCAAGCGGGAGGGCAGGATGGGAAACCCGGTGCAGAGCCCAGGAGCCCGCAGCGGGTCACGGCTCACAAGGGCTGCCGGGGGTCTGACCAGCGCTGCCCCGATCCCCGCTTCCCCCATGGGGCTGGATCCCTCTGCACACTGGGGCAGCCCGTGTCTGCTGGACACCCCGCTCGCCCTTGCCAGGGCTCTCCCAGTTTGCAAAGAGACCAGGGCTTCGGGCATCGCCTCCAAATATCCACGAGCAAAGCAAACAGCCGTGGGCACCTGCGCTGCCCGGGGGGTTCTGCCGTGCGGACGAGATCACGCGCGTGAATCACAGCAAGGGGCACGTTCACCAGGCTTCCCAAACTGCCCAAAAACAGTCACCGCGCTAAACGCGAGGTTCGGCACGTGCAAGCCAGTAACTTCACTTCTGATGTAACTTGTTCACAGCGCCCGTGGCACGGGGAGGGAGCTCGGGCGATGCTTCCCATTAACACGAGAGCCCCTTGCTTTGCTGCGAGCCCTTCCCACTTTGAACGCTTCACTGGGAAAATGGAGCCACTAAATTTGGCTCCAGCCTCAATCCCTTTTAACTCCTGCATTGCAGGGGAGCTTCAGGCCCCAAGGGAGCTGCTCTGGCTTGTTTGGGGCTCCTCAAAGAAGGCAAAGCAACAGAGAAACATCCTTCTTATTAAATCGATAGATTCACAGACTGCCTGGGGGGAGCACCGGGATTGGACCCCGGGCAGCTTTTCCTTGCTTGTCCCCCTGTTTCAGGGCTGCTGCAGCTCCCTGGGATGGGGAGCCTGCAGGGCGTCGCAGGGGTACAGCCGATGATCCCATGGCGAGACCGGCCAGTGGCAGCTCAGCCACCCTGCCGGGGTGCTGTGCCAGTACTGAAATAGGAGCGGGCAGAGGGAAGCGCAGCCCCAACTCACGGCCACCCCCAAAACCTCTCAGAGAGCTGGCGTCAGCACGCAAACCCCTGCGCAGCACCCGCCTGCAGCACCCCCTGCACCGTGCCCCAGCACCGCCGGGCTCAGGGCCGGGGCTGCAGCCCCCTCCCGCCAGCCCCACGCTGTTTTCAGTTTGTTAAGAAACAGCAAAGCGCTTAGTCCTCATTACAGAGCCCTCAACAGCCAAATTCTTTCCTTCAACTATAAATCTGTTCCAGAGCTGCAAGAGACACCAATACCCACCAGGCTGCCGCTTTCCCCCTCGCAGCCCACTGCAGGCAAGGAGGGGGCAGAGAGGGACCCCAGCGAGGATGGGGGGGCCGTGCACAGAGAGCCTGGGGGGCAAACCCCCCCTCCCCTGGGGGGCACAAACCCAGGCGAGGTGGTGGCCAGGGACCAAGGGTTCCCTTTGAGACCCCAGGGCACAGCCCAGCACCCAGCGCACTCTCCCGGGCGATGGGGGCTGCCCAAACACCCCCAGGGCCCAGACCAACCCCCCTGCACATACACACGCCAGAGGTCCCTAAGAAAGCTCAGCGACTGGAGTCAATTGTGGTCAGGTGGTTGTTATTATCAGTAGTTTTCATCGTAATTCAGAACGGCTGCCCCTTGCCAAGCGCTTTCTGCAGCAGCCCCTTATTAATGGCACGTCGGAACGCAGCTGAGCTCCGCTTCTGCTGTCAGACAAGTACTTTTGCTGTCAGCTGCTCCCCGCCGCCTGACAAAACTTTGGGTTTCTCCCGTAGACGGTCGGCGCTCCCGCGGCTCCTGGGGCCGAGCTGCCGGCGTGTGCGGGACAGCCGGGGCGGCTGCCGGCGGGATCCCCCCCAGCCCGTGGTGCAAACCCCCCAGCGCCACCGTGCCGGCAGCCCCCAGCGTGGGCAAAGCACTGAGGTGGGTGCTGGCTACTTGGAGTGCCCCTAAGGAGCAAGACGGGGCTAATCCGAGCCCGTATCCCGTTTGTCCCTACGGCCCGGCCGGACGCCTCAGAGAGAAGTCAAGTGATCTTGGAATTCCAGAATAATCTGCCATAATAATTCACCGTGATCCCTGTTAGGCAGAGGCCGGTGCACACCGTGCAGCGGGGTGCTCGTCCCTGGGTATTTTTCAGCAGATCCTTGAGCAGCCCCTTGAGAACCCCGTCAGGAAGGAGACACCGGACAGCGAAGGCTGGGGGGAAGGGGAGCGACCCCGCGGGTGGCCCGCGGTGCCCTGCGAGGAGGAGGTGCTGTGGTCCGTTGGACGCGTTACACAACGTGGGAACGCTGGCTTTTTCTCTGCTGTGCTGAAAACCAATACAAACTCCTATAAAATAAAAACATTTTGTGCAGATGTAGTGGGTGACCCTGCTCTCTCTCTGTCCTCCTGCTCTGTCTGCGTGTTTCCTGCAGGATCACTAAAATCTCTGTTGCCGGCACCGCCGGGGATGCAGCAACCTGCCCGCATGCCCTCTCCCTGCCCGCGCTCCCTCTCCCCTCCTGCCCCTCTCCTTCCCTGCCTCCATCCCTGCCCGGGGCCATGGCAACGGCCATGACGTCTCCTGCACCTCGAGGGTGATTTGATTACATGGGCCGCGCATGAGAAAGTTCCTGTTGGAGCAGAAATGGATCTAATTATTGACTCTAACCGCGGCACAGGCTCAGCAGAGGAGCGAGGTGCCGGGAAGCAGGGATGCACCGGGCAGGATTGCGCTCAGCAGTGTCCAAGCGCTGTGCTTGGAGTGCGACATCAAGGACAGAGAGGAGGCTGCTCGAATCGGGCGTGAGAGGACCAAACACCAAACTTCTCCTCCTCCCCGCTCCCTGTCCGGCAGCTGAGGCTCGCCGGGAGGGTCCGGAGCGGTGGTCCGGAGCGGTGGTCCAGAGCTCCTGGTCCTCCCGTGCCCCATCCTGTGCCCAGGCAGTGTCATACAGCACAAGGGAGGGCAGAGCTGCTGGGATGAAAATCCAGACAAGCTCCAGATTTCAAGCAAGCAGCCGACATTGGTGCTCTGTAATCATTTTCACAGGAGGCAAATCACGGTAGGAAACGTGCCCCGGAAGCTCCTGGCGCTGGTTCGCCGCAGCGGTGGTGGGCAGACCCGAAACCCTCCGCCGCAACTCTGCCGGGGACGGAACACGCTCGGAGATGAGGAGAAGCGCTGGAGCTCTGCGTCCCTGACCGTGACCCAGAAGCGGGCACAGACGGGAGCAATCCGGCATGCTCAGGGCTGCGTCTCCTCCACCGCCACGCTCCGTGGCGAGGCGAGTGCGGCACACGGCGCCCCATGCCCCTGCTCCGGAGCGGCGGGTGGGAGCCGGCACGGAGGGTGGCCGTGCCGCTGCGGAGGACGAGCCCCCTGCGCCGCAGCTCCTCTTTCAAAGAGTGAGGATTTTCACTCCCTTCTTCCTCCAATTTCAATGAAACTGCAATTTTTACAAAAAACCAATCTTTTGGCATGTTTTTGAGGCAAAACCCCCTTTTTCTTGGAAAACAAGCCAAAGCCTAGCCCATATTCGGTTGGAAATGGGCCTCGTTCTTATTTGAAAACCAGCCCAATTTTTCGATGGAAAATTGGAAAACAGACCCAGGCTGCCTCAAGGGGAACGTGCGCCGCCGCAGCGAAACTTTCCGTGAAAACGACCTGGAGACTGCAACAAAGCAAAAACCCTCGAAAGTGGGATTTCGCCCGCGCAGCCCAGCGCTGGTGGGACCGTTCCGGCAGGGACGCCACGCTGTCGGTGGCCGGAGCGGCTCCGCCAGCCTGCTCCGAGCACGTTGCCACCGC
Organism: Steatornis caripensis; assembly: GCA_013398225.1. Classification (NCBI taxonomy): domain Eukaryota; kingdom Metazoa; phylum Chordata; class Aves; order Caprimulgiformes; family Steatornithidae; genus Steatornis; species Steatornis caripensis. The sequence continues at coordinate 14,381 of VZSC01005854.1, read as the reverse complement.
CACGGCGTTGAGGAAAGGCAGGTCCCCTCAACCCGCGGCTGGGTTTTTTCCAGCCTAATATGAGAAATGGACTGCCCCACAAAATTTGCCCTGCTAATGCGATTCTGGCGGGGCGTGCTGCCCAATAGGATTTCTATTAAAACGCGATTTCCTCCGCTTATAATTTCATTATCGGAGGCGTTTGTGTAGAACATCGACCACACAGGTAATATATGGGTGGGGGAGGTAAATGAGAGAGCGCGTACGTTTTTTAATGGTGGGTTGCAAGCAGACGTGAAATAATCAAGGCTGGATACAACTGCCATCATTTACCGGTGCCTGACATGGTGAAATACTTCATCGAGGGGTTATTGCCATTTAACACATCTTTCACTTCTCCCATCTTTCCTGAATAAAGTGCCCAGCCGTCCCATCCGTCTTCGGGCGGGATCTGTCAGCGCCGCTCCCCGCTCCGCCTGCCAGCAGCGGCGCAATGCTGATGCATGCCGCAGCACCCACGCCCGGCAGGAAGCGTATTTCTCTTTTATTTATCAGCGCTCGAGGTGTTCTGTGTGAATTCAGAGACAGGGACGTACCGGCGAGGAGAAAACAGTCGTGTTCACCTCGTGCCCCATCCAGCTCCCCCCAGACCTCTCCAGACTGTAAATTCACGTCGCCTCCCGCGCCGCTGCCCACAGACCCCTTGCGTGGGACCGCGGCGAAGGGCGGCATTTGCTGGAACTCAAACCCCTCCCAGCCCCCTTAAACTAATCCGGGACGAGCTACCGAACTCAACGGGTACGCCGAATCGCCGCTTTCCTGGGCAAAGCACCTGGGAGTAAGGGAGAAGGCATTTTTCGGCCCCTTCCAGTGAGCTCCGGGGGGCTGGGGTTGCTGGGGGGCAGCCTCTGGCTCTGGTCGTGGGTGAGGATGCTCAGCGCCGCCGTGCCACTTAGCATTCCCCCAGCATCCGAGGAATAAACACCGCTTTGTTTTAAGCCCCCTTGCTGCACAGGCAAGAAGCACTTGGGGGCTTTCATAAGCTCATCTGCATGAAAATGCTGGAGAATTCTTATCTCTTTTGGAGCTGCTCTCATGCCATGCGTTTTTAAGCAAATGTCTGAGCGAGAGGAGGGTGAGGAGGGGAGTGAGGGGGAAATTTTGGGTGCCCAGGGTGGTGGCAGAAGCCGGGCTCTGCTGCCGGGCAGGATGCGTGCCGCTGTCGGAGCCCTGTCCCCTGGATCTCCAGTGAATCCCCATCTGCCGGGGGATTTGTGAGGTACCCCCAGGCCCTCGGTGGGAAGCACCGGCATTACCAGAGAGCCCCGAGCCCCACGCCGGCATGAGGCTGTGGTGCTGCCTGTGGAGCGATGCTGACCGTGGCCGGGGGTGCTCGGGACCTCCCCACCCTGCTGCCAGCCCATGGGGATAGGGGCCGCGTACCAGATGGACGATTGCTAGGGAAATTCTGGTTTACAAGCAGCAAAAGCCTGCTAACACCATCACTCCTCGGTGAGGGAGACGTGTTTTTTCTGGCGTGCTGTAGGAACAGGGGCTGCTTTGAGCTGGAAGCCTTCCNGAGCTAAGCCGACGCTCTGGCTGCCCTGAGCGGTCCCCTTCCCAGGAAGATGCTTGGGATGTAGCACAATAAACCGTGATCTTTTTTCTACCAAGTTACATCAGGATTTACAAGGCTTTTCCAAGATGGAAAAAAATCGGGAATTACTGTGGGTGCGCATTAATTTCAGCTCCGTGCGTGGAAAATGCTCGGCAGGAGGAGGCCGGGTCCCCTGCGCTGGCCGTGCCGCAGAGCCGAGCACCAGAGGCAGCGGGGCGGGGGGACGCATTTCCAGGAGGGTGAAGGGGGAGGTGGGAATTAGGGTGCTTGGGTCCCTGTCCTGACTCAGGGCTGGTTTGCTGCTCCACGCCGGGCTTGTAACTCACTTTGCTTTCCACATCCCCTGGAAGCCACCGCTGCCGCCAGCTCCCAAGAGGCTCGTTATTTTTGGCAAAGAGCCTCGCGAGCGAAGGAAGCAGCTCGCATGGACTGGCTTGGCCAATGCAGTGCAGAGCCGCTTGCCGCGCTCCAGCCAGCACCGAGCAGGCAGCAGCGGCAGCAGCACGCCCGGAGCACCCCTGGGTGGGGGACTGGATGCGGCCCCTCTCCCCCCGCGGCCGCCGGAGCCCCTGGCACACTCGCACCGTGCCCACAGAGCCGTCCCTCGGCCACGCAGGCTGCGGGAGCCTCTGCAGAGCACAGAGCAGGAGGGGGAGATCAAGCATGCAGCTATTGATTTATTCCGGTTATTTTAACAGATTACTGGAAAGAATAAAGAAGGAAACCTGGCATTGCTCGGCTCAGCCGGCAGTGCATTTCCTCCTAATAGCGCTGTCGCTGCCGGCGCGATTGCTCCCCGCGGACCTGTTAAGTGAAGAAGTCCCTTGCTGACGGCAGTGCTTGGCCTCTCCACGCGTGCTGCCCTGGCCGGCGGCTGCGGAGCCGTTTCTATTCTTAGCCGGCTTCTGCATCCTCTCGCAGCATNTGAATAAAGTGCCCAGCCGTCCCATCCGTCTTCGGGCGGGATCTGTCAGCGCCGCTCCCCGCTCCGCCTGCCAGCAGCGGCGCAATGCTGATGCATGCCGCAGCACCCACGCCCGGCAGGAAGCGTATTTCTCTTTTATTTATCAGTGCTCGAGGTGTTCTGTGTGAATTCAGAGACAGGGACGTACCGGCGAGGAGAAAACAGTCGTGTTCACCTCGTGCCCCATCCAGCTCCCCCCAGACCTCTCCAGACTGTAAATTCACTTCGCCTCCCGCGCCGCTGCCCACAGACCCCTTGCGTGGGACCGCGGCGAAGGGCGGCATTTGCTGGAACTCAAACCCCTCCCAGCCCCCTTAAACTAATCCGGGACGAGCTACCGAACTCAACGGGTACGCCGAATCGCCGCTTTCCTGGGCAAAGCACCTGGGAGTAAGGGAGAAGGCATTTTTCGGCCCCTTCCAGTGAGCTCCGGGGGGCTGGGGTTGCTGGGGGGCAGCCTCTGGCTCTGGTCGTGGGTGAGGATGCTCAGCGCCGCCGTGCCACTTAGCATTCCCCCAGCATCCGAGGAATAAACACCGCTTTGTTTTAAGCCCCCTTGCTGCACAGGCAAGAAGCACTTGGGGGTTTTCATAAGCTCATCTGCATGAAAATGCTGGAGAATTCTTATCTCTTTTGGAGCTGCTCTCATGCCATGCGTTTTTAAGCAAATGTCTGAGCGAGAGGAGGGTGAGGAGGGGAGTGAGGGGGAAATTTTGGGTGCCCAGGGTGGTGGCAGAAGCCGGGCTCTGCTGCCGGGCAGGATGCGTGCCGCTGTCGGAGCCCTGTCCCCTGGATCTCCAGTGAATCCCCATCTGCCGGGGGATTTGTGAGGTACCCCCAGGCCCTCGGTGGGAAGCACCGGCATTACCAGAGAGCCCCGAGCCCCACGCCGGCATGAGGCTGTGGTGCTGCCTGTGGAGCGATGCTGACCGTGGCCGGGGGTGCTCGGGACCTCCCCACCCTGCTGCCAGCCCATGGGGATAGGGGCCGCGTACCAGATGGACGATTGCTAGGGAAATTCTGGTTTACAAGCAGCAAAAGCCTGCTAACACCATCACTCCTCGGTGAGGGAGACGTGTTTTTTCTGGCGTGCTGTAGGAACAGGGGCTGCTTTGAGCTGGAAGCCTTCCTGAGCTCCCAGCCCTCTGAGTGTGAGAGTCTGGGAGGCGATAACTTATGCAAACACCCACGCTATTACCCATCCGGCTGAATTTAGCGTAAATCAAGGACTCTGGCTTTGCAAGAAAAACAAAGACGGTGAAATGAGGCAGGGCGAGTGGAACAAAAGCCCTTTCCTAACTTAGATGATAACAGAGACAGGGGGGACGGGCAGCACGGCGCAGGCTGCAGCAAGCGCACAAACCCTTCGAGGGACAGGTCTTGCCAGGAGCGGGGAGCACCCAGCAGCGCTCGCCCGGCGGCTCCTGCAGCCCTTCCCCGCAGCCCTTCCCTGCAGCCCATCCCCGTGGCCTCGTGGCGGGTGGCTGCGGGGAAGGGGAAGCTTTGCTCGGCTTCCTCCGCCATCTCCCGCGCCACCGGGCAGCCTCTCGTGGGGACGGTTTGGGAAGGAGCGCGCTGCCAGCGCCCCACTGGGTACCTCGGAGGACGCTTCCTGCGCCTGGGCAGGGCGACTGCAGCCCAGGCACCCGTAAAACTCTCCCCAGAGCCACAGGGCCTGAAAGGGAGCTTCTACAAAAGAAAAATGGGTGTCAGGGAGGCGCATCATTCCTCTGTGAGCTCAACGGGTGCTGAGAGCCGTGCCCGCGGCGCGGGGCGTGATGGACGTGGTTGGCGGCAGGGCTGCCACCGTGAGCGCCGAGCGCTTTCCAGCCTGAGTGTATCGCTTTGCCTGGCATCAGCGATGGTTTCAGGGTGGAGAGCGGGGGGAAAGAGGCGCTGCTGGAGCCTGGGAAGAGGAGGAAATCACACCCGGCTTCGGCTGCTGACCCGTTCCTTGGAGCCAGGGCAGGAGCAAAGCCAGCGCCTACCCTGCAGCCAGACCGTGCAGTCGAAGAGCCAACAAGAGGAGCCGGGAGTCCGGCTGGCCTGTCTTTAGGTCATCGTTTCTCCTGTCTGCAAGGAGTTCAAAAGTTCCTGAAGGCAGGGTCCTCCCAGAGCCCTCGGAGCCCTCCCGGGTGCTCCAGCTCCGGACATCAAGCACCACGGGGCTGGGAAGTCGTTCACAGCTCAGAGCTCANTTTCTATTCTTAGCTGGCTTCTGCATCCTCTCGCAGCATCCAGTCGGTGTTTGCCTGATTTCTCCCTCCACCCCAGGCTGGTTTTTGACAGACATTTTGTGGTGCAGGAGAAGCTCGAAGCGGGGTTTCTAGGCAGGGCAGTTCTACTGCAGCAAAATCTGAAACGTTCCGGCAGCGGGGGCATTTGCAGGGCAGNTCGCAGCATCCAGTCGGTGTTTGCCTGATTTCTCCCTCCACCCCAGGCTGGTTTTTGACAGACATTTTGTGGTGCAGGAGAAGCTCGAAGCGGGGTTTCTAGGCAGGGCAGTTCTACTGCAGCAAAATCTGAAACGTTCCGGCAGCGGGGGCGTTTGCAGGGCAGGAGATGCCAGTGAGAAGGGGCACCTGAGCCCGGGCCAGCCCTGCAGGTGCTCTCATCCCCTGCCAGCCCCCGGGGATGCGAAAGATGCTCCTTCCCAGCGGGGAGCACAGAAGATCCTGCAGAGCAGAGGCTGCGTGTTGGGGCGCTGCGGCCAAGCACCCCGGGGCCACGGAGCCCGGCTGGGTGGCAGCTGAACGCCGGGATGAGCTCCCGGGCTGTAAGCCGGTGCGGCATTTGCAGCCTCTCGGCAGAGCACAGACACCTTTTGTCGCCTTTCCATCCTACTAAATATTCATCAGCCTGATTTGCATGGCTCTTTGCATAAGCCGCCGGGCTGATCGCTGCGAAGGGTCCCTCTTGGAGGCAATCTGAAGCACTCATCGAAATAATTCTGCCGGCATTTTGGCTTCCCCGGGACAGAGCCTTTGTTTTACGCTCTGGCCAGCGAATTCCTGGTCAGACGGCTTTCCAGCGCGCCATTAGCACGCCACCATTCCCATCGAGAGCTGCGGAGAATTTCCCCGTTTCCTCCCGACTCGGAACAGCAGCGGCCCGGATGGTGCTGGGAAACCCGCTCCTTATTTTGGTGTCCAAACACGGTCGAGACAAAAACCTTGTTTAAAAATGCGCCAGCGGGCTGCGCAGCAGCGTGGCTATTGGTGTTACTCACCCAGGCAGTTTTACCGAGAAGGCTCCTTTCCTACTCCTTACAGCTCCACTGAGCCAGCGGAAATAGGGTCGTCATGCTTTTGATTTCAGACTCTAATTAGGCCTCAGGAAAGGAAATAGCGCTACTGAGGCAACGCGCTCGGTGCTCACCAAAGGGTCCCAGCATCGCTCCCAGCTTTGACAGGGTTCAGCAGCGCACAGGTCCCCGCTCGGCGCTCCCGACCCGCAGCAGGGCTTCCAGCGGGGACGCGGGAAAGAACCGTGTCAGTGCGAGCCGGCCCAGGGGTAAAACAGACATCAGGGTGACGGCTTTTACATGGCAAACACTGAGGCAGTGCGAGGCAAGCGGGCATCGCCCTGGCACGAAGGAAGCGGAGGGGCCGAGGCATCACGGACACGCTGCGTCGCCGCCTGGGATGTGTGAAATGGGCTGGGTGCTTCATTCAGAAAATATCGTGTTCCACTGCTGAAGAGCTTCCCCCAAAAGAGCCATCTGTGCTCTCATTTTCCCTTTAAAAATTGCCCCGTCATCGTGGAAAAAGCCCTGCAGCGCGTTACGGAAAAGAAGCCCGACCTCCCACCAGTATAACCCAAACCTCGCCCGGACGTAGTGCCCAGTCTGCTGGTATCGCTGAGTCTGTTGCTGCAATTCACAGCCAGCAGCTTATTTAACGTTCAGTTAAAAGACCTGAATTTTTAAAATTAAAAACACATTGAAAGATGCGTGCATTGAAACGCGTATGAGAACGTGCACGCATCAACACGTGCCTCCGGGTATCTGTGTCCTGCAGGAGAGCGAAGGGACCTTGGCCATTCTCTAGCAAAAAACGTGGCTCTAAAAAAAGTTAGAAGGGAAGAACAAAAGCCCTAAATTTCCCCTTTCTTGGTGAGAAGCAGCCATTTCTGTATCGCATTCCCAACATCAGCTGCCGCAGCGCTGGCTGGGGAGAGCCCTGCAGGGCCAGGACCTGCAGCGTGGGACCCTGGGGACAGCGCTGCCAGGCCAGGGCGATTGATTTAACGATTCTGGACAAGAAAAAAAAAAAAAAACCAAAAGAACAAAAAAAAACCCCACGGCAACAATCTAACAAGATGTTTCTGCAAATACATCAGTATCCATTAGGCCAGCACGCGGCTCCTCGCCTGCGCGATGGGTCGGCTGCCCGGCGCGGTGGCCGACTGCTCCAGCCTGGATCGATGCTCCCCGGCTTTATAAACCCACTAATCACCCTGATTTATAGGCAACATGTCTCGGCGGCACCCGGAGGCCTCCTGCGTTTGTTCCGAGAGGAGAATTTAAACCTTTCCTGCTTTTCAGTAATTCCGGTTTGGAGAAACCCGTGGCTGCCGGCTGCCCGCAGCCCCTTCCCGGCCGCTCCCGAGATGTGCCGTGCCGGACTGGGGCTGGGGCACGCGGAGGGCTGCCGGCTCCGGGGAGGGGGGTTCTGGGGGTGCCCGGGTTTCTGGGGTCAGGGCTGTCTCCAGCCCCACGGCTGAGGCAGCGGCTCTGAAGTACAAGCAATACTTGTGCTGTAAGTGCACCCGTAATGAGCCCGTCCTCTGCTTAGCAACTGCTCCTTGCTCTCTGCACGGTATTTGCTTATGTGCGCAGCTCTGGCTGCTCTGCAGCATCCCGGCGCTGAGGGCAGGCTCAGGGCCGCGTCTCAGCCGAGCCAGGAGGCCAAGAACCCTTCCCTGCCCATCCCAGGGAGCTGCCTGCGCAGTGCAGGCAAGGGCCCTGCCAGCACCCAACTAACGTCCCCCCGCCAGGCAGGGAGCGGGAGAGGCATCATCGGCACTGCGGCATCTCCGTGGGGTGCTGTGGAACATTTCCACAGGGTGCTGTGGAGCATCTCCGTGGGGTGCTGTGGAGCATTTCCACAGGTGCTGCGGAGCATCTCCGTGGGATGCTGCAGAATATCTCCACGGGATGCTGCGGAACATCTCCGCGGGGTGCTGCGTCTCTGCGGGGTGCTGCGCGCAGCCTGATTAGCCCAGGCACCACCCTGCTCCGCAGACTCGCAGCGCGCAGTCCACTCAGCTAATCAAGAGGAGGCTGAGCGCTGACTTGATTGCGGTGACTAAGTACCTTCGCGGGCAGAAAATGCCAGGCACTGGAGAGCTCTTCAATCAAACCTCGCAGAGCATGGCGCAGCGAGAGCCAGGCTTTGCCTGGGGACCAGCGCATGCTTGTGAGAGCAAGGATGATGAGGGGAGGAGGGATGAGGAGCAATGCTGTCCCTAAGCGTCGGGGCGCACGGCGGGGTGCTGAGCACACCCCAGGGCTGCAGGAAAGCCGTCAGCCAGGCTCAGGCACACCAACCTTGTGACTGCTTCTCGTCTGCAAATCTGTGAGTCCACGAACTTTTAAGTACTTTCAAATAATTTCCTGTATTTAGAGAGAGAGATGCTCCTAAGTGCTTCCCTGGATGAGGGCCAGAGCGCTGAGCGCCTGCAGGATGGACCCGGCTGGGGACTGCACAGCCACACGCCTGCTCCCGGGAGGGGAATCTGCCCACGGATGCATCTCCTCCAGAGGACAAGATCCCGGCTCCTGCCTGAAGGGCATTTGGGGCTCTGGGGGCTTTTTAACAGTTCATATTAACCTTTGCACTGTTAGCACCCGTTAAAAGGAAGCAATTAAACCCCGTCCGGTTGGTTTATGGGCAGGCACTGCCAACACAGACGCCCGCGTGCCCAGGGCAGGGTACCACGGTGTGCAGCCGCCCAGCCGGCCCCGCGCCCGCTGCAGGCAGGAGCTGCGGGTTCCTCAGTCCCGTGCTCCTGCAGGAGCGCACACTGTGCGTGAACCGGAGCACGAACCCCAAACCACAGGACTCGCACGCTCACGTGCAGCCGAGCGCCGTCGGAGGGGAGCCCGTGCCGGCAAGGACCTGTGAGCATCTCCCCAGGGAACAAGGCCAGGGCAGGAGGTGCTGTGCCCGCCTTTGGCAGTGCTCAGCATGGACCCTCTTCCCATCACTCCCAGTTCGCTGCGAAGCCCTTCTCGGCCCGTGCGCCACGGTGGCCCCACGGGACACCGCTGCTTGCACAGTGCCAGGCGGTTCCCATGCGGGGTGGTGCTGGCTGCTCTACAGCTTTCGAGGTGCACTGGGGTGGATTTTTTTCCCCCGATTTTCTACGCTATTTCCTTTGGGCTTTCTAAGAAACCGGCTTTTGCCGCCCCACAGCTGCCTCTTCCAGCCCAGCGCCGCAGCCTGCCCCGATCCTGCAGCCTGAGAGAAACGCGGGACCCTCCCTGGCGCAGCGGTGGAAGGGAGGAGAGGTGTGAGAGGCCGCTTTGCTTGAGTTTCGTCAATAATGCATTCGTTTGCACTCACGAGAGTCTGGAAACACAGCACGCTGGTTCGTGTTACTGCCGGGGCTGCCGCTCCCTCTGCGGCGATTCCCGCAGACAGAGCGCAGCACCTCCCCGCTCCCTTGGGCTCCATCCTCCCCGTGAGCTGTGCTTTTCACTCTTCATTTCCTCTTTCCTGTTTAATGAGTTGGTATCAGGGATGATGCCTGTCTTGGAGCACCCTGTGCGTTAGCGAGACATGATCCCACTAGGAGCAGTCCAGCGAGCCTGGCTCGATGCATCCCATCCCATCCAGGGATAATATCAGCCCGGGATGGCGCCGCCACCAGCGCCGCGGACCTCCGGGGTCCCTCGGCACAGCCCCTGCCTTCTCCCCAGGGGATGAAAGCTCTCCCGGGGCAGCGTGGGCAGCCCCATGCCAGCTGAGCGTGCCGGCCCCCCCAGTGTCAGCCCTTCCCTGGGACGTGCACATCCCCTGCCCCGCCAAGCACCCGAGCAGCCCTGCCCGCGGCTGCGAAACAAGGCAAGCTTCCCTGGGGAAATGTAGAAGTTCCCAGAACCGCGGGTCATGCTCCGGGGGGAAACAGAGTGTTTTCAGCTGTCTGCTGGTAAGAGAGAAAGCAGAGAAGGGAAAACAGGTTCTGCTTTCGGAAACCGCGACCTTCTAGCCCGGAGATCAGGGGGCGTCAGCTCATCAGCGCCCATCTGACAGAGACTCTGCGTGTACCGGAGGTGTCAGAGTGACAGAGAGCGTAATTGCTAAATAATTCAGCAGAAAAGGCCAAACAAAAGCGAGTGGTAAGAGCAGCCCGACAGAGCAAATACGCAAGCAGACTCCAGAGAGCTGGCGCTGCAGCGTGGCATCCACTTTGCAGCAAGCTCTCTGTTGGCAAGAGCTGCTTGGAAAACTCTGGGTGGCTTCGCTTCCAATAACACGCCTGTTGATTTTCCCTCCGTCCCTCCGGCAACTTTTGTGAGATCATTTTCCCTTTATAGCCCTCTTTCGCATTTCTATTTCAGACCAGGGTGAGGGAGGAGAGCAGCAGGACCTTCCCCGGCGCTGCTCGCGCTCACGGTGCCTCCACGTAACTCCGGCGCACGCCGGGGAGAGGCTGAGCCAGCCCTGGCCGCAGCCCGGCTGCCACGGGGCCCCGGCAGAGCCAGCTGGGTTGTCCCTCGGTACCCACCTCGCTCGGCATTTGGGGGAGCCAGGCACCCCCAGGGCGGTGGCTGCACCCCAGGGCGACCGCTGCTCGCTGGTACCGGTCCCTTGGCTGCTCGTGCCAGCCCCGCTTGCCCCGGCAGCGGCTCCTCTCTGCAGCCAAGCGAAGCTTTGTCCAGAAATTGCAGAGGGGCACAGCTGGCAGGTTGCTGGCACCTGTCCTGCAGGTTAAATCTGTCCCCGGCCACAAATTAGACGTCTCTGTTGAGTTCATCTTAAATTACAGTGCAGAGCGGCCCTTGTAATTAGGAGCTTTGCTCTGAAAGCACATCCCTGCAATGCATGCCTGGCGCACGCTTCTTCCTCCCGGGCAAAAATCAAGGCAGAGGGGCCCCATCCTGCCCACAAAACTACGCAGAGGAGGGCTCCAGCCTCAGGCACCTGCAGGAGCTCGCCCGAGGCAGAGGTGGCGGTTGCCTGGTGCAGGGTGGCAGCGGCAGGACGCGTGACGCTGCCCTGCACCTCATGCCGGGTTTCTGCCCATTTCGAGACCCACAAGACCAGGACACGGGAGTGGCCAAACTGGGTTTTATCCCAAGCCCCAGTCCTAAACCCTCAGCTCCTCACGGCGGGCCTGGCCGTGCCGGGACTCCTCGGTGGCAGCACCGCGGCATGTCGCGTGAAGGGTGGCAGAGCGGGGATCGCCCTCCTCTGCGCCACGCAGCCCGTTAGCAGCCGCGCGGCACGGGCAGCCCCCGCAGCCTCCCCCGGCGCAGCACCGCTGCCCAGGCAGCCGTGCCAGAAATGGGTTTGGCCGCTGCTTCCCGCTCCCGGAACGGCCGGGGTCCCGAGCCAAGCGGCTGCTTCCCAGGTGCCCAGGCAGCAGCAGCATCTGCAGGGATGGGCTTGGCACCGCTGGGGCCTTCGTCCTAAAGAGGGAAAAGGCAAAGCACCCAGATTTAGAAAAAACACACTCGAGAGGAGGCCGGGGGCTGTTACCAGTGGCCGAGCCGAGCGGGGCACAGCTGAAGGGTGGCAGGGTATTCCTGCAGAGGCACCCGGGGAACTGAGGCTGAGCGCCTGCTAACCCAACAAAACGAAATGTAAGGTGCTGAAAAATGATCCTGCCCATCAACCAGCCCCTCCGCAGCCTCCGCGCTGCGCCTCCCCTCACGGCTGCAGGCAGCAGCCCCCAGCTCGTGCCCCGGCTCCACCGAGACTTTCCCGGCCACCGCAGCTGTGTGTGCGCAGCCTTCGGTGAATCTTGCTAACGGGTGGGCTGTGAAAGCCGTTCCCAGGCTGCGGCGCACGAGGAGTAGCAGCGAGTGCCCTCCTGGACGGACCCACGCCCCCATGCCGCTTGCTTTGGGGGGACACGGGTCCCCCCCCCAAGAGCCACGCAGGGCCAGGGGCTGCGTGAGCCACCAAAACCATCGGTGGCCACTTCAGAGCCGCCGCGCCTCCGCGTGCAGGTGTTTGTGCAAAGCCACAGAAGCCAAAAGATGATCGCTGTGCCGTGCTGGGGGAAGCAGTGACGTGGGCGCAGCGCCTCAGCCCAGCCAGGATGGGGGAAAAAGGGGGGGCTGTGGGACATCCGAGCCTGGCCAAGGGTCCGGGGCCACAGGGTCCGGGACCGATCTGGTGGGTCGGCTGCGCTGAGCATGGCGGCAGCTCCCGGCACCGCGGGCCGTGGAGCCTGCCGCAGGTACGGCAGCAGCGAGAAGGCACCGAGATGTTTTCACAGAGACTTGGCCTTTTTGTCAAAACAAAACAGAACAGAAAATCTGCGGATTCTTTTACTGAAACCTCCCATTCTCTCTTCCAGATAGAATTTCACTTTCTGGTTTGTTGTTTTTTAACCAGAATAACCTAAAACATTTCAAAAACGTGCTCCGTAGCCCAGCCCAGATGCCTACCAGCCTCTTCATCCCAGCACCCCTGGCCCCAGACTGCTCCTCCCCACCGCTTCCCACCGTGTGGTGCAAGGGCACAGCGGGCGCCGCGGCACCCGGACTCGCCCTGTGCTCCGGATGCGACCGCGGTCTGCTGCGGCTGGGGAGAGCAGCACACATCCCCGGGCAGTCCCCTCCTGCCCACTCAATATTTCCACGGTCTTGCAATCGAGAGCAAAACCGCTCCCCTCTTCCCACCACCGCTGGGTTCGGCATTGCTGCCAGAGCCGCCGCCAGCTTCGGTGCGAGGCGTGCGCCAGCTTCGCCAGGAGGAGCGGGTGCCGGCGCCGGACAGGACATCTCTGCACAGCTCCGTCGCCCGCACAGCGCTGGGCACAGCGGGGGACCCTGCCTGTAGCCGGAGGGGTGCTGTCAGGGTCCTTGCCACCCCCTCGGTGGCGGTGCTATTCCTACTCCCTGGCCAGCACAGCGCGCGTGCTGCAGCTTGGTAACAGCGTTACTTGTCCTGAGCGCCCCGGGAACGGCGTTAGGGCAGGAGCCGTCATCAAGCCCTGGAAGCTCGGCTGGGCGCGCGGTGGCTGCATGGCGTGACAGCAGGGGTGGGCAGGGGGCAGCGGGGCCGGTCCCACGCTGGCCGCTCCGATTGTCCCTCCGGCAGCCAGCACCGCTGGTCCCTCCTCTCCCCAGGCCTGGGGGCACCCCCCATCCTCTGCCTCTTTATACAGCCCAGGGCCGAACCCCGCCGAGCAGCAGCCAGCACCTCCAGGCTTGTGGCACCAAGTGCAAACCTGCGCCATCGTCCCTTTAGGACGTTTGTCACCGAAAAATACCACCTGTGTTTTCCTGCACACCGTTATAGCTTGTAATTGGTGCATATAAATATATGTGTGTATATATATATGTGTGTATATATATACAGAAACACAGCTGAGCAGCTTTGCTATTTAAAGCCTGGGCGAGGAGGAGGACCAGCACCAAGCCCGGTTTTTAGGAACGAGCAGAGGTGCAAGCTGAGGACACAGACCCAGCCCGGTGGCTGACCCATCGCCTGGCAAAAATAGCAGCATACGTAGGGGTTGGAGGAAGTTTAAATAAACACCGGAGGTGGCGCGGGGCCGAGCGGCCGAGTCTGGCTGCTGCGTCCCCCGCAGAGGGGCACGGCTGCCCCGGCACCGCGGCACCCTGAAGCCACGGGCAGAGACGAAGCTCGCGCAGCACCGGCCCCGGGAACGTGCAGCATCGGCAAATGCTGAATGCCAGGCCGGGGGGTGCCCCGGCAGCACCTGCTCTGCCCCCACACCTGGGCACAAAGGCAGCCACTGTGCCGGGAACGCGACACCCCCGCCAGCTGAGCCCCCTCCGTCCCCGGGGACTTGCGCAACAGAAACCCCCGGCCCTGCCAAAGCCAACACAGGCAGAGCGGAGTTCAGAGCCGCTGCTCAGGCCCGAGCGCAAACCACCTCCTGCCAGCTCGGATGCCGCGGCTTTGGGGGTTTTTGCTTCCTCCCCACCGCTGTTTGAGTCAGCCCTTTCTGCAGCGCCCTGGGAGCAAAAGCCACCGCGAGCGCCTCCGCACGAAGCCGCTGAGCTTCCCTTCGGTCCCACTCTGAACCCTGCGGGGACCCGAGTGACCCCCGACGTCACATTTGCCGTCCCTGCCCAGGGGTGCTTGGCGGGGGCTCGTTCTGAACGCGCCGCGGGGTGCTCCCGCCCGCTCCCCTGCCTGACAGAGGCAGCGATGGGGGGACAGGGAGCCGCTGGCCGCCAGCCAGCAAAACATCTGGCCACATGAGGAGCGGTGCCGGCGCGTGGCACAGCCTGGGTCCCCTGCGTCGGGGCTGTAGGAGAGCGCGGGGTGGGACGAGCGCTGCTTTGTGGCTGCGGTGCTCCACGTGCCGTGCAGCGCCGGGCCACGGGGGTTGGACCCGCGCTCCTTCTCGGGGCTGCGAACCGAGGACCATCCTGCTCGTCACAAGCCCACGCTGCTGCCTGCTCTGAACTTCACGCTACAGCCGAGCTGCGTAGACGGGGAGGGGGGCGGACGGCCTCACCTTTGCAGCCATGGGATGCAACCCACTGCCCCGCACCCCGCGCCACCCTGGGAGCCCCGGCTGGGAAGCCCACTGCTAGCACCAGGCGGGACGCGGCTGCGGCATCCGGAGGCACCGTGTGCCCCCGCGCGCTGGCACAGTGCAGGC
>VZSC01005853.1:384912-419346 GCA_013398225.1 Steatornis caripensis | reverse complement strand
TAGGCTAACCTGCTTTAGCAGGGGGGTTGGACTAGATGATCTCTAGAGGTCCCTTCCAACCCCTACCATTCTATGATTCTATGAAAATAAGCCTCAAACCAATAGAACTGCTTGGTGCTGAATCCTCTGAACAGGTAATTTCATCTCTCTTCTCTTTATGGGAATTCCAACAGTCCTTATCACGTTCCCCAATTTGTACCAAAGTGGCTTCAGCTTTTAATGAGCTTTTGTGTGTTTTTCTTGGGGAGGGAGACCAGCGGAATGCAAGTAGAGGAGACACATACAGACCCTTGTCATTGATGCTCTTGGACCATCTTCTACCCCTTTCATCTTGCCTTATCTTGGGAAAACCCCACTGAAAGAGGTTGAGACAGGGGTGCTATGAGTTAGCCCCTTTCCACCTAACTTTTGGCAGGCATCTTGGGCGCCTGAGTGAGAAGCCAATTTGCCACAGTATTGCTTTTTGTATATTTCACAGAGGTACAGCCTCTGCAGAGGGCAATTTGGCCCACTTAAGAGCTGAGCAGCAGCCGTATGTCTCTTCCATGGTGTTAAGGAAAACCAGAGGTGACTAGTCTCGTAAAAGAGGCATCTCTGCAAAATGAGCTCAGATGAGTACAGGTCTATAGGATGGAAACGGGGAGCGAGGACTTGTTTTCTGGTGCTTGGATACGTGTTGTCAGGAGCACTCTGAGGTGTATTTTTCACACAGAGCATTTGTTCTGTGTCCTGGGCTGGCTTATATAAACACTTGCATCTGTATGGAAACACACACACTTGACATGCAGTGCTCTGTTGTCCTGAAAGCCCCTCCCTCCCTGGCTCCCTCCCTGCAGCCACTGCTGCCAGGATGGCTTGCCCACCTAGTTTCTGAGATATTTCTGGCCTAATTTTGCACGTGCATGTGCAACATATAGATATGCCTTCCTCCATAATTCCCCAGAGCACAATGGGTAGAAGGGACTTCGTTGCGCTTCTTGCGGCCTCAATTCTGCCAGGTTTTCTTGGCAAAAAGTTTGCAGGGACCTTCTCACAGAAGAAGACATAGCCTAAGGAGAAGCATGGATTTTGGCTTGTTCCCTGGCACCAGGGAAAATGCAGGGGCATGGGCACTGAGCACAGCAGGAAATAAGAATCAACAGGTTTAATGAATTCTTGGTAAGCTGATGATACCTTAGAAGATAAATGTTAACGCTGGTGTGCAATCTCTCAGGTAAGATTCCCTGGGATGTCAGCACCTGTCTTGAAAGGCAGTGGAAAGGGCAGTGCCTCCAGCTTTCAACAGCTTTCCCAACGACTGGCTGTACAACCATCAAAGCAGAAACATGCTCTGTGTTATTTCTCTGTCTGCTCTCTCTGTAGCTGCTGCGGCTTATGCTGACTAGGAAATGGGAAACACATGGAAGTAGCCCGCCCCCTTGGCTTCATCACAGCTATATCAATTTTCCTGCAAGACTTGGAGTTAACTTGGCACAAACAGTTTTAGCAAACTTCAATACAACCAGTGCAAGAGTTTTTGTGTCACTGCCGGCCTGTGAAGAGAGAGAATGACTGCAAAGGTAATGATCTGTCTGAAACAGCTGATTAATTTTTGGAAATTATCTGAAAGGTTGGTTAATAGGCAAATTTTTACTGTCATCTTGGTCATTAATGAGAATACTAAATTCTACTGTAAAACATGATAAGCAGCTGTATTCCAGGTGTTTTACTTGGGACAAGACCTAACCCCAAACTTCTGCATGTGGAATAGTTCTGTAATGAAGCATCTGAGATGTGGAAAATTGGAGAGTTCTGAAAGCTTGTTTTAGACTCTGACAGCCTGAGGAGCCTGGGACAGTGTTCTGAGGAGCTGGCTGCTATTTTCTGTGAGTGTTATATTTGTTTCCCTGTGGTTTAGGGCTTCCCATGTGTTGGGAAGGTGGTTTGTTTGCTGCCCTGCCTGTGGGGATCCCCAGAGGCTTGCAGCCTCTTGGCTGATGGTCCTGACCCACTTTATCCCTCCAGGTGGCTCTCAGGGTCTCATTTGGGGTCACCTCTCAGGCTGTTGCATCACCTTCTTGGCTTCTGCTTTTAGATCTGTACGTGCTTCACCCAGGAAAGTTTAGTCTTTTGATGTGGTACTAGATGTTATTCATAAGCATTCATGTCATTGCTTTGTTTCAAAATTGTTATTCATTCTCTATGCTGTATTGGGGACTAGATAATCTAGAAATTTACCCTTGGTTACATCTCCAGCAATTGCCTGGGGATCTGCCCTCCTTCTCCCCCTGTCCTGTCTGTCTGGTACTGTTTCTTAAGGATCTTTACCAGAGAAGCATGGTTGCAGAAGGAAGATTTAAGATTTGAGTCATTGTTTCTTCCTGGGACGAACTCTGACTTTAACCTTTTTAAAAATACCAGCACTCTGTCGCCTGGATCTGCAGCTCTCCCATTTGAAATACTTAACTGTGTATTTGTCTTGTCTGGATATGTTGTAATAAATTGAGCTGGCCGAAGCTCCTTCCTTACAATATGATAAGTTTGTTGTTTAGGGACCTTTAAATTATATTCAGTATCTGATAATTTTTAAAAGATAAGTAAGCACTGTATCTCCTAGCTATTGCATTAGGAGGTCTAAGTAGTAGTTTGTGCAGAAAAGCAGCAGGATAAAACATAAATATCAAAGCACATAAAAGAAAATTCAAAGCAAAATAAAAGGGTTCTCATAGCTGATGACAGGAACTATGTTTAGACTTTTTAACNTGGCCGAAGCTCCTTCCTTACAATATGATAAGTTTGTTGTTTAGGGACCTTTAAATTATATTCAGTATCTGATAATTTTTAAAAGATAAGTAAGCACTGTATCTCCTAGCTATTGCATTAGGAGGTCTAAGTAGTAGTTTGTGCAGAAAAGCAGCAGGATAAAACATAAATATCAAAGCACATAAAATAAAATTCAAAGCAAAATAAAAGGGTTCTCACAGCTGATGACAGGAACTATGTTTAGACTTTTTAACAGTGATTTTCCTGAGACTGACATGAGTTAATGAAAAACTGTTTATTTTGCCAGTGCACCTTTCTCTGGCAACAAACTGTTTCTAGCTGCTTTTATCTGTGATGCCTCTCATGCTGGTTTCCTGCACACAAAAAATTGCCATAATTTGTTTTGCACATGCTTTCAGGGCTCCACCAGCTGCTAGTTAATACTATCCTACTTCTTTTCTTACATTCACTTTCAGTATTTCCTTTGAGGTAATTTGCTTTCCACTGACTCTATGAAGCCCTCCAGGGTTGGAACCTGGGCTCTTTCTCTCTCTGGGTGATCTGGTCACACCTTCACCCTCCAAAGGGCCAGCAGATAGCAGCTTGCTTGTCTCACCAGTTCATAAATTTATGCAGACTCGGCAGCTGCTACTTCATCCCTGAAAGTCCCTGCCCAAAGATGCCAGAGATACTGCTGCCCTTTCACTCTTTAAATCAAATCTGAAAGCTTCTTTCCCACAGTGCTCTCATCTGTCAGCTGGCCGCTGCATGCCAAGCTATTGTATTGTGGATCATTTGGAAAGCATCTCTTGGCAATGATCCTCAGAGGGGCTGAGAGCATCCCTCACCCATGAACTTTGGTGGAGGGTGAAACAGCTTTGCAGGGCAGAGCCCTATGCACGTCACAGGCTGAGACGCCCTGTGCTGGAAGGGATGGCAGGTTTCCCATTGACCTGGAGGAGCAGGACTAAACTGTTCCGTTGTGTTCTGCTTAAACAACAAAGGTCATCTATGATCAGGATGTTTTAAGAAATGTATCTATTAAAGGAAAAATTGTTCCATTGCTGGGCACAGGTGATAAGACAAAGCAGTCCAGCAGCTTGATTAAAATAGCTTTTCTATTTTTAAGGGCAATTCCTTTAAAAGAATGTTTGGCTTCTTTTGTGTGGGTGATAAAATCCTGAAAACCTCTCAGGGTAGCACTTGGATTTTGGTTTTCTTGATTATAGGACAGTAACTGTAATGCTTATAGGCTTTCAAAGCATCACTACTCTGAAATAAACCTACCAGACTAAGTACATTCGTTTGGATGAGACCAGTTTTTGAGCACTTAAGCTTTACTCATTAAATAGAAAACCTGATGCAAAATGACCTTTAGCTCCCAATGGAGTCCAAACTATTAGAAATTCAACAGTTAAGTTTCCATTGACAATATGAATTGCTGAATGTTCCATATTTAAGTGCCAGAATAAGACAGGGACTCGTGTGTGTCCCCCACCCCAAAAATACACATGAATGCAGATGGGAGCCTGGCTAATGCCATGGGAGATGCAGGATGGATTTTGTTAAGAGGAGAGATATAGGGCTGATCCCAATCCAGTGAGTTTGTTTATCCATTCTGCAATGAGATCAAAACAGTTTTAGTAGCACTGTCAGCATGACACTGCTGCTGTTGACAGCAGGAATAAACACCACCTGAAGGGCATGAGAGAGGCTGCCACACTCCACTGCCGTGGGAGGCAGGATCACCTCTGTTGTCTATGCAGGATGTGCACCGGAGAGCTTATCGTGGACCAGGCTTCTCTTACACTAGGCACTGTACGAAGAAAGAGGAAAAAGATTAACTAGACAATCTAGCTGCTGTTAGGATGTTGTCTACTCGTGTGTATTTAGTATAAAAACATTTTCTGTGTGTTTTAAGAGAGAATCCATTGGCTTTTAGGGGTTGCCGCTCAGACCTTGAGTACTGGCCCTGGAAAGCATGCTGAATAATGTGGAGTTCTTGAGATTGGCCGTGGTGGTTAACAATTGGTTCACATCAAGTTTTTCTGCCAGAAAAACTCTCTGTTTTAAAAATACATTAGCTAAAATTCTTTTTATGAGCAGAAATCTTAACTACTGATGGGTGTGAAATATTACACCAGCAGCAATCATAATATTGTAATCAGTCATTTTACATTGTGGTGAAAATGAGCAGAAGGGAAGGAGAAATGAAAAGTAAAAATAAGCTGTGTTTAGATATGAGCAGCGCTGACATCTGTATTTTGATCAACTCCATATACTAGGAAGAACCCTTCTGCAGACAACCAATGACATGCATTAATGACTCTAGATGCTGAAAAGAGCTGTTTTCTGCATGCAGAGAATGATTATTTCATATAGATGACTAACCTTTTCCTCTTCCAAGTTTACCAAATGTCTAGTCATCACTTAGTATATGCAGATGTTGAATTACTAGGACCAAACTTCTAGCCTGACTTGATCAGGTATGGCACTTCTGGCATACAGAAATTAGTAATTGGTTTTGCAGTGAGTAATTTGCACTGTCATTTGCAACTGTCTTGGCAAAAATCCTTATCTGTAGTGAAAGATTGGGGTGCTTAGATACCATGCTGCCTGTGCACACGGTGACTTGTGTGCTTGGTTTGCTCCCCATGACAGGGGAGTTGGTGCCTGAAAATTTGTCTCTTAATTAAATGCAGGAGCAATTTGAATCTTGCCTTTTCAAACTATTCCCATGGTGGGAAGGAAAGATATTTTTCACTTTCATAAGTTAAAAGCACAAAAAAAATATGAATGCTAACTGTTGAGTTTTGAAATGTGGCCCAAATGCTGTGGATGGACACAGGTAGAGAGAAAGCTGGTAAGAGGACGAGCAGGCAGAGGGAACCGCAAATACCGTGTTCATTTTGTTTCAGTCTCCTTGGGGTGGGGAAAGGCAGTATGGGCATGGCTTGGCTGGAAGGGGAGAAGGGAGACAGCGAAGGGGGGGTGGTGTAGTGTGGAGAGGTAAAGGCATATATGAGCAGTGCAGCTGGATGTGGGGTGGGACTGGAACACAGGGCCAAGCTGCACTGGGGAGAGGATGTCCAGCCTAATTACAGAAATCTTACTGAGTCTCATGGATACTTTCTACTACAGTTTCCGATATTCGTGAGTGGTTTTGCTCCTGAGTCAACATATTTGGAAGGAAAGGTAAAACGACACTTGAAAGCTTCCTACTGGACCCTGGGAGGTGTGCTCCCCATACTGTAGGAGAAGGGGGGGGGTGATGCTCTCTGATCAGCCACTCAAACTTTTCTTTCTTCCTTCTCTAATGTGCCCAACCTTGGTGCTGCTGAGAGCCTGGCTAAACCAGAAAACAGCCTAGGACAGTTCCTGAAGAGGGAAGTGTCGGGGCAGACTGGTGACGGGCAGGGGGTGTGCTGTGGTGAGCAGACAGTGTGGTTTTCACCACCCTGGAGGCTGTGAAATGAAGCTCTGTGAGATGAGTGGTCTTGGCCAAGGTCGCAGCGTCGCTGTACCAGAGGATATTAATCTAAACTCTACTTTGCCTTCATGTAAACTATTTCCCTCTGGAGCAGCCTGCACTGCTGCATCTACACGTTCGCTTTCGCAGACCCCAGACTGTCAAGCAACCTCACACAAGCATGCGTTGAGCTCATGTGATAGAGCTGCATGTGTTTACTTTGTTATAGGTCAACCACTTGAGCCTACCCTCAAGATGAACTTAATGTTTGCGGAGGAAGGGCAGCAGCTATGTAATACTGGAACAGGCAGAAAACAGGATCATAGCTTTGAACAATGGGAAAAATGCTGGTCATCTTACCTAGATATATTGTTGCATATGAATATATACATCTATAGAAAAAGTTACTGCACTCTCCTGCAGTGTTTGACCAGAATATGGAAATCTGGTACGTGAGGGAGGAATTCCTCAGTGCCAATTTCTCATAAAACTGGAAACAAGATCTCTACAAAGAAGCATGAACCTGGTAAATACTACAGAAATGGAGGAAAACACAGCCATAAATAAGTGTTATTTTTGGCCCATTGAATATGGATAAGCTTTGCACATGCTTAACTGCTTTACCTGCAATGGCCAATTGTGATCATGAGCCAGAGACAGAAGAGTGAATTCTGTGGTGGCAAACCTTCCTTGACAATAAGCCTGACTGAAAATACCAATAAAACTTACAATGGATCTGAATTACAATTACCCTGAATTTAAAAGTTTTTTCTGCCAGAAGAACAGTAGCTTTGGTATGACTTACTAAGTTGTACAGAAAAAACTTAATATAAACTCTTGTCTCAATAACACAAATCCATTCATTCTAAAATGTTGTCACTTTAACTCGGGGAGAAAGGCTTAGTTAAACAGTCAATTTCTGCTCCTTTTAATCTCCTGATTTTTTAAATAGAACAGCCAAAATGACCCATTACATTGGCTAGCTTTCTCATAATTAAAATCACACAACTTACTACTGCAAACAGATGTTCAAGCTCTTTCTATAAAATCCAACACAAAGATAAACACTGCTCTCTCTGGCAGCTTTTATTATTTGCATCCTAAGTTTACAAGTAAGAAAGTGAGGATTTGAAAAACAAACATTAAAGACTGAAGAGAGCTCATTCAAGCAGCCCTAAGAAACCAGTATAAAAACCAGAAACCCTCCTCCTAGGCCTTGGGCTGTCTTGGGGTGAAAAAAATCCAGTGTAAGATGTTAGGAACAAGTTCTTTGTATTTTCTGTGCAAGCTGCTTCATGCTCTTTCCATCCTTTGCTCCTCCCTAACCCTTTAAAAGAATTTCTTAGGTGACCCAACATGGTATCCTCCCATCTCTGTACACTCCTAGTTCCTCTTATCGAGTGGCCAGAGCAATGTGGTGACCCTCCAGAGCTGTCTGTGGTGGGGGATACAGAGCATTCCTCGTGCAGCTTCTGCTGGGTTTTGCAGACTGCATCTCTTCCCTTGATGCATGTGGGAAAGTGGCCCCAATCCTGGTGGGAGCTCCTGCTCTGAAGTGCTGCACAGATAAGGCCGGCATTGTGCCTTCGCTTGCTGGATAGTGGAGCGCAGCCTATGTGTAACTTTTAGTCAACACAGGCACGCACAGATAATAGAACTGTTTCAGCTGCCTCTTGGGAGCTTCTGTTATAATCTGCCAGAAGATTCCTTCTGTGGTTTAAACTTTGGCATATGAGGAACGCCAATACTTTATATATGCAAAATGTCAGTTATGTGCCCTCAGGCAGCAAGCTAAAAATGATATTACCCTGTTGATGGATCCGGGTTTAGATAGTTTCAGCTACAGTAAGTTTCTTGATTTAAACTCTGAGGATGGCTGTGCCAGTCAGCTAAAGTAAAAATTGCAGAGTGTCACTGGTTTTCCATTGATTTCAAAGTGCTTTGAATAAATCACCAGGGAGAAAAATAATTTTCTTACAGGGACTGTCACCCATGCACAGCCACAATGCCTTACAGAATGCAGTGGGATGAATGAGCTGCTACCCAAACTCTGCTGACCTAAAGCCCAATGGTGCTGCTGTGGGCTTCAGTGGCATTCAGCTGTGCAGTGGTATTGAGTCTGTTACGGATAGTGACCCGTAACATGAAAGCGCTTGATGTGTGTGGTCATCGCTGCAGGAAAATTGCTGCTGCCCTGGGAGAAATTGTGTGTGATAACGAACTGCAAGGCAAGGCTCGTGGTGCATACTCCCAGTGCCACTGCCAGAGTGGCATGCCCTGAGACAGGCAGAGTCAACAGAGGACAAAAGTCTCAATAGCCAATCAACAGCCATATGCATCTTATCCGCAAGATGAAATCACTGCCCTTCAGAGAATTACTGACAATAAACAGCAAAAGAAATGCTAAGCATAAAGTGCCCAACTCTTGTTTACAGCAAGCCACTTTATATCCGTCTGGAGTCTGTAATTGGTCCTCAAAAGAGAGGATACTGCAATAATTTACAACCAGTGAATAGCTGTGTTAGTTTACAACTGAGAATTGGAGCCCAAGCAAGTAGCAGTTTGCTGGTTTTGAAGTTTCTCATGCATTTAGAACTTGTTAAAAAATTCTGACAATACTTTAGTAGAAGCTTTAAATTACTAATTGGAATTTAGGCTGGAGGTTTAAATTGCTTCAGTCAACAGAATTTTTCTGGGACGGGCAGCTGATGTTCCATAGCCAGAAAAGGCCATGGAGTGCCAGCCTCTGTGAAAAAGCCTGTCTCCACCAGTTTTAGTCAAACTGTTAGCATTCAGGGTTGTGTGACTTGTCAAGTCTACAGTGAGTGAAGAAATAAAAACTCTCAGCCAGATTTTTATCTTACTCATACCAATGTAAATCCAGGCAAATTCTCCTCAAATCTGTGGAGTTATTCCAGGCTTACATAAGCTTAGCCAATATCAGAGTCTGATCCTTTCATTTTGGGCTACTGGAATTCCCTAAGTAAATAATGTAGACAATTGTGCAAATTCCCATCATGGAATGAAGAAATTTTCTAGTAATAACCACATCAGTCAGATCAGGAAGAAAAAGGAGAAGAGACAGATGGTAGATAATGAACAAGGCTAATGAAAGAACTGAGCTGGGAGACAAAAGCCAACTCAATGAAATCTACAATGACCCAAACAAATTCCTTAAGACCACAGCCAAGTATAGCTTGGGAAGCAAATATATAGATAAGACCAGTGTGAGCTGAGTAAGTCCTTCCTCACGGTGTCCCCAGTCTGGGCACCTTGTGTCTGCAAGTACGTCACTAGTGAAGATTTTATTGCCTCGTCTACTCTAGCTGCTGACTGTTGTGCTGTTCCTTAGGACTGGATGGCTGCAAAGATCTGCCAGGGCCTGCATCCACTCCTTGTATCTGGCCATAACGAAATGTAAGATCTTCGGCTGGCATAAACAGCACAGTTGCCCCAGTTACTGGGAAGCCAGTGGCAACTGCAGTTCTGCCCCTAAGCTTAACTATGGGCATAGGGCAAATGTAATTCTTTGGTAATTCTTGAAAAAGTCCTTAAAATCTTGTTGTCTTCTACAGATCAATATGAAATTGTCTGTCTGCTTCTCTTTTCACTAAAAATAACATTTCTGAAGTTTGCCACTCATCTGTGAATCAAGAAAATGATGTAAATATACAGAACTGTATGTTCTAATATATGCTGAGTACAAGGCCTAAAATTATATCTTCAAATTGTAAGTTATATTTTGGTTATATGTGGTACTGTAGGAAGTATTTGCATGCCATTTTATTTAATTTGTGCAGGAGGACATAAGTAAAACAGTTTTTCTAAGAAGGTATGTGCTACATGCTTCATGAGAGAGTCCTTCCTGCAGGGGTAAGGGGGTACCTCTCTCTGTCTTACTGACAGGTCAGCTGGGTATTTTCCCCTCTCACTCAAAAGATAAAGAGGGTAAAACTGAAGCCAGCTAGAGCAGATGGCTTCACACTGTGGGATCAATACCACAGACCTCATGTGAAGTCCTATACCAGGAACAACTCCACAGCAGAGTGTTTTGCCTCTGCCTGCATCTGCTTTGGGGAGGTTGTAAGTGAGCGTTGATTGATGTGGTAGCAATTTCATGGATGCTTTTCCAGGACCAGTTACCACAGAAAATGATTCTTTTCTGAATCACTTCCCTCTGTATGCAAAACTCCACTGAATGGAGCAAGAGTTGGAGGAGAGGGACACTAGCAGGCTGTACTACCTTTTAAGAGTGATTTCCCTTTTCTGAAATAATCTGCATACAGTAATGAAATCCCAGGCCTACTCAAAAATTCCCCTAAACATTATAGAGGCCCATTGAAGTCTGTGTGTGGAAAGCAGTTCATTTAAAATGAGTAAAGCTCAACAACAGGCGGGAGAAAGACATCTCAGACACCAATGGATTTGTGCATGACTAATTCAGGATACTGGCTGTTTTGCCTTGAGAATGACAGAGTTGTTCTCTGATTTGACAACTGATAGAAAATACCGGTGCAGCTGGCTATGTGAGACAGATACAGAAACCCAGTGTTAGAAGGCACATGGCTGACCGTAATGGTCAGCACCTTTTAATGGAGCCATAGATGGTTGAGGAACTGACCAACGAATTTTAGCATCTGTTTTCCACTTGGTGTTTATTTTTGCCAAACTATTTTTCTTATGAAGCAGCCCTAATGAAGTGAATGTCATTAAAAGCTCTTCCTCAATTGCTGTTGTTTCTGAAAGCTGGGCAGGGATACCATTTAAAAACACACAGGGCAGCAGAACTTTTTTCATGGCCTAGAGGCAAACAGGCTTCCCATGGCAAGCACGGCCAGGAATTTTTAAAGGAGCCCCTGGGAAAGGATATGAATCACAGCTTGGATGGCTTTTGGGGTGATGCATGAGTGGAACAGGACATACGTAGTCATATCTACGCAGGAGAGGAGTTGCATCCAGGAGGGGAATAATAATTTCCTCAATATAATCAAAGGGGTGTATAGGCAGGGGCACAACTGGAGTGGCTGAGTGGGTCTTCAGCCAGCATGAGGGTCTTATAAGAAAGAGACTTTTTACCAGGGCCTGCCGTGACAGGACAAGGGCCGACAGTTTTAAACTGAAAGAGAGAAGACTTAGATTGGACATAAGGAAGAAACTTTTTTACGATGACTGTGGTGAGACACTGGAACAGGTTGCCCAGAGAGGCTGTAGATGCCCCATCACTGGAAGAGTTCAAGGCCAGACTGGATGGGGCTTTGAGCAACCTGATCTAGTTGAAGATGTCCTTGCCCATGGGGGGGCTGGACTAGATGATCTTCGAAAGTCCCTTCCAGCCCAAAGCATTCTATGATTCTACACAGCTCCACCAAGGATTCACTGAAAACTCCCCTGGCTCCTGTCTTATCTTCCTTCCTGGGTGTTAGCTGGGACATATTTTTCGGAAGAGTTAGGAAGTAAGCAAAAGAATGAAATGCGAAGTTGGATATGAAGATGTTTTTTACATCTCCATATAATGCCTCCTGATGATTATACAGCTAGTTTTCCAGATGCTTGCCATGGAAGAGAAACAGTAAAAGAGAGAACTTACCTTTTAAACCCTCCTGAGAAGCTTGGAAGCAGGGAGTGGGAGCAATTGTCTGTTCCCAGTTGCCTTGTGCTAGGGAGGTATAGAGTCCAGGCAGACAGTGCCAGATTGCAAGGACCGAAGCTTGTTCTGATCCATTCTTGCTGCTGCTCTGCTCACCTTCAGAGATCTTTTGGGCTCTTTATGGCTTTTTAGAAACTCTACCAGATGTTGGTAATACAAAAGGTATGCTCTGATCACCTGTTCCAGAGAGGAGGGTTCAGAGATGGCCTCACAGGTTTCTTTCTATTGCTATGATTATGTTTTTTGTAATCACAGGTACTATTTTAAGGGAAGTTCTGGCTCAGCAGCATATACAGAACTGCTTGGATTGTACACTTGTCCGAATCCAAGGCATGCTTCACACTGCCTAGAGCCTCCAGCAGAGATGTTGTGGGGAGGCCAGCTGAGGGTCAAAGGGTGAGGGGAAGGCCTGATCTTTCAGGATGTGGGAAGGTTGATAATTGTCTTGGGAAGGTTGATAAAGCTAAGTGGCTTGATGCTGCCCTGTGCCTATGAATTCCTGCAAAACCTTACCCTGGCACCAAGGTTAATCTTTTGAATTTCTATAGCCTAAATCTCAGACTGAAATCTTTGTGTCCCATTTTGTGAAGTGTTCCAGAGAAATTAAGCTGTCAGCTACATATATATGTGTGTGTGTGTATATATATTTCTCTACACATATATACACACATCTGGGAGAGCAAGCTGCTAGACATTTCCCTAAAAGATTGCCATGTTGAAGTCTGTAATTTCTGTGGGGAGGTAGAATAAAACAGATTAGCCTTCATACAACACAAATGTAGGGAGGAGGCCTGTGCTGGCCTTGAGATTGTGATCTAGACATGAACAGTAATTTGGTTCCAGCACTAAATTGTACACCCAGCAGAAATTTGATATTATTGCTGCAGGCAAAAATTTGCTCATATGATTTGTAACTACCTACACAACTACCTCTTTTAACTTCCTGTTTAAGGATTTATGAAGATATATTCCTTGCCATTTCAGTTTGACAATCTAACCAAAATAGTCATTTAATTTCAATATTCCTGCTAATTTGTCTATTTGCTGTGGTTTTAACCTCAGTTTGACTGGTTTTTAGGGCTCATTTAGATTAGGTATTTAGTCTTAGTGGCACCATAGCTCAGAGCTCACAGAAGTACCTCTACTTCATGTCTAATGAACAGGATAATGAGTCTGATTAAAATAATTAAGGCTAGTGGAAATAACACTGGCAGGGAACATGGTTAAAAAGATTGCTAGGCAAAACCAAAGGTGGATATAAAATTCTAACCCTGTTCCAGCCCCTTTTTGCATACGAAATAGAAGAAAAAACCTCCAGACCCTCTAAATCCTTAAAGCCATATATGAAATTGGGAATTGCATCCCTTTTGTGATATTAAGAAAGGAGATCTACCTTCTTGGGTGCATATTGCGGAGATCTCTTTTGGAAGCGCAAATCTCTTCTTTGCTAGGTAAGGCTGGATGTACACGGGGAGCCATTGTATGTAATCCAGAATGGAAATTATAAATTTAATTTAGTAGCTCCTACATGACCACTGGTGCTTGGCAGAAGGTTAACTTAATCCACTTCAAGGCAGGCTGCACCAGTGGGATGATGCACTTCCTCTGTGTGCTCCCAAAAGCCACTGCATCCTTCATCCCAGCTACTGCCAGTTCAGCTGTGTCCCTTCCATCTCCTTGCCTTCTCCGCAGTCTGAGCTTGGCCTTTGCCTCTTGTGGTTCTAGGACAGTTTATTGTAAGGGGAAGTCTGTTCCATCTTGTAGTACCCAAAGAATCTCATAATGTGTCTGAAGTCTTAGGTTCTGTTACGTTTTATTTATTCTTTGCTTGATGAGAAACAATTTCTGTAAAATATATTATTTTAGCAAGGATTTTTTTTTTTAAGCTGTGGATATTTCTGTGTGTTTAAGTAAGGGGATTAAGTTAATTAAGACCAGAGAAAGAGCCTTGTGTGTAGAGTAGTGAGTATTGAGGTACCGAGGGTTTTACTCCTGGTGTTTGAGGAAATTTCTCCTACCTTTAGCTCATAGCCTTTTACATATCCTGGACTTGGGCAAAAGGAATACCTCAAAGATAATGATCAAGACCTTGGATTTGATTTGAGCCAATTTATAGCACGGATAGGTGTGATATCATCCTAACATCTTGTGCTACTTTGGTGTTTGGACTGTTTGATGTCTCTTAAAAGCTCAAGTTCCCATCTGAAAGTATGGGAAAGTTCTTGGACCTAACCAGAGATACAGAAAGGGTTATTCATGAATACTGCTTTCCGAGCACATGGTGAATCCAGCACAGTGGAGGCAGCTACTTGGAAATCTTCAGGCAAAGATAATGATTTTATGCCTGCAGATGACTCAGGATGGATAAAACTACCTTCAAGCATTGTTACTGGGTTATAACTGTTCTTGACTTTTAAGCCAGTATTGTCCAAGCACTAGACAGCTGTGGTGGCAGCAGGTGATGATACTTGGTATTGTCACTTGGTGCTGACTGTTATCCAGTGTTGGAGTCCAGCTTCTGTATCAAATTTATTATTCAATGCAGTATGATACAAAACCATAGGAAAAAATAGAGAAAACACTGATTCAAGGGAGGTGTTATGAGGACATGCTGTTTGCCATTATTGTTTAGTTCACTGAATTTCTCCTCTTGGGAAAGACTGTAACTATCTTAGCATAGTTCTCAGGACTCTAGGGTGAAAGCATTGCAAAAAAATATTGTGCAAACACAATAACGTGTCGGCTGCTGCCGGGAGGTGGCAAATAAGCAGTAGGGTGAGGAGCATGGGTATCTTTCCCTCTCCATCATGCTTGTAAGGGTGACTTTAGCTCTGTGTTGTGGCTTGAGTCACGGCTGAGAAAGCCTAGAATATTTTTTCTATAGGCTTTCTGCAGAATGGGAGATTTCGTGCTGGGAATATAGCTGGGTAGGACCACTGCATCTGGGATGGGTGTCTGGTCTTTAAAGGAAGAAGAGCTGGGTCCTCTAAATGATGCATTGGCTATTTCGGTCTGAAATTTCACCAGTTGCTCATGACCCTTCTCACAAGCCAGGAAGGGCACGGGTTATATTCACAAGTCTTCGTTTAAGACTCATGGATACGCAGTAGATCTGACATAAGCTGCTCTGCCATGCCTCAGGTTTCATAATCACAGGACAGTTGGATTCCTGACTGGCTGCACTAGGCAGGAATTCTGGGTTCCAGTTTATGCCGGACGTGTCAGAGACGTGCTGGCACTTTCAGCCGCTGATTTTGTAACTGTCTCATATAAGGATTTCTGGTTCAGTTATTGTGTTTTGAAAGTGATCTACACAGCACAGGATTAACTCTAATACCCACTAGAATAATTATCAAAGCATGTGGTATCCTGATGACACACTTACAGCTTCACATGAGCTGGTAGATGCTCTGCTGACTGTAGACCAGAAAGTTAAAGTCCTCAGCCAGTCAGCTGGAAAGAAACTCCCTGCGTCTCCTCTCTTCGGGCATTTGCATAGTTTTCAAGTTTGGAGAATTACCTGTTGGCAAAAGCTTGGAAACATCAAAATTTGAGGTTTCAGTGATGAAGCAGGCACGTAACACAAGTCCTCCCTCTTTCCACCAGCTTGATCAGGAGGGTTAGAGTCCCTCGAGCAGGCAGCAGAATTCAGTGTTGCTTTCACAGAATACAAACAAAGAAACCCGGACTTAAGTGACAGCAGGGCCTGGCCTAGGTGTTTGAGGAGGACCAGGAGCCTCATGGTCACTGAATCAAGTGAATCAAAGCCTTTGTTGTTCAGCAACTTGGAGCTGCTGGCACTACTGCGTGCTGGGAAAGACCAGCCCCGTAAAGGAGGGGCTGCAGGAGTGCGAGGCAGCCTCACAGAGCTTGTTAGGACCAGCGCTGTGATAGCTACAGTGCTTCACCAAGGTGGCAGGGTGTCCGGGAAAAAGCAGCACCTTCAGGAGCTTCCTTCTGAGTAACACAAGTACACATGCTGCATGAGCTCCTCTGCGTGCACGCACAAAGATATGAAGAAGGTATATAAACACATACATATTTCATGAACCTCAACCCTTGTACTGCTGTCTTGGTGGACTTCTTCTGCCAGATGCTTTCCAATATTTTGTACTGTGCTCTGCAGAAACAAAACCATTTTGTAATTAATCTTTCAGCACGCAGAGAAAAAGAGGATCATTGAGCTCATCTGATCACTGGGCTGTCATTTATCGCTGGCCTTCGTCTGGGACTTAGAGGAAGACAGAAATTTTCTTGTGTTTCAGATATCCCTCTCATGTGGTGAGGGGAGACTTGGTTCTGACTGTACTGTGGCCTATGCGTGTAAACCTTTTTCTTAGCGGGAGAGTGTCCCAAATGATGGCCTGCGAGGGCATGGCATGCAGCTGGCACACACAGCCCGCTTTTTGAGGAGTTCGGCTAAATGTTTGACAGTAATGGTGATTGATAGCGTGTAAGTAATGCTGAGAGTTGACAGTGGGGCAAGGTCCAAAACAGTTTGGAAACCATTGCCTTGGAATGTGTACTGAAAAATGAGGGCTGTGATTTATCATTTCCTTCAGAAAAAAAAGGTTTTAGGCAATTCTGACATGAAACAGTTAGCTGTATCAGATACTTGTGAAGCTAATCTGGTGTTTGCTATCATATCTGTCTTCAGCAGATGGTAAAGGGCAGGTACTAATTAAGAAGAAGCAGAAAAAGAAAAAAGCTTTAGGTTGACAAAATGCTACATCGTGTAATAAATATCATCTTATTTATTATTCCTGCTAAAAATTATGGACTAGAATAAGACACCTTATAAGGACTAGATCGTGCCTCCATCTGTCTACTGCTTGGTTATTCCCCTTGTATTTGCAGCAACTAGTTCTGGACTTGTTAAAGGCGTATCATGGAGCAGTGGGATGGTTGGGACCAAACTTCAAGAGCAGTTTCCCACCTGTGTTGTTATTCTTGAGGATAATAGCTGTTCATGAGGCTGAGACTAGCTACTCATCCATTTGCAGCTTTTCTCAGTCTTCTTTAGAAAGAGTGCTGTTTTGTTCTTGGATAAACCTCTGCAGACCTGAACTAGATTTGAAATATGAAGGCTAAAATGAACTTTTATGTATCAACAGATCAGAGATACTGACTGAGACTTTGCCAGAGAATATCTAAAAAAAATGAGCACATGAGGGAAGAATGTAAGTTGGTAATGAATAATCAGAAATATTTTTCGGTTGAGGGTTTGAATCAAAGTTCTCTGAAGTTTCTCAATACAAAGATGTAAAACCAGTTTTGATTTAGAGTTTCGGTGCCCTCTGCCTTTGCGGATGGCAGACTGCAATGAAGGCATGGGTACAGACCCAGGGCTACTTTGAGGTGTGGAGATACGGTTCTGAGGTGCTGCAAAGCTCTTGGGGGAGCCCTTTAAATCAAGCTCCCAGAACTGGGGTAATGCAAAATTAGATTTGAAT
Organism: Steatornis caripensis; assembly: GCA_013398225.1. Classification (NCBI taxonomy): domain Eukaryota; kingdom Metazoa; phylum Chordata; class Aves; order Caprimulgiformes; family Steatornithidae; genus Steatornis; species Steatornis caripensis. The sequence goes on along the minus strand of VZSC01005853.1, from coordinate 402,035 downwards.
ACTCTGGGCTGCATTATCAAATTGCACAAATAAAGAGCATATAGCTGAATCTGGAAGAGTACTGCTAAGATGCAACCTCAGTTTCTGTGAGCCTGGAAAATTGAGAGAAGGTAAAACCAAAGAAGGAAGGAAAAGACTAGGCAATCCTGTATCAACTGATAATGTCATATGAGACAGTTAAAGTGAGGGAAATTCTCTGGACTGTGCAAATTGTGCAACAGTTTGAACCATTGAAATCAATCAATGCGAGCATTGCTGCAGTAAAAGCTGCAAAGTTTTATCTGATAAGGGCTGAACAGAGCAATTTAATTCCTGATGTTTGTTACACCAGAGAAAAATTTGGCTCTTTAAGTTAAAAAAAAGAGAACAACAAAAAAATAAGAAAGAAAAAAAAATAACTTGACTAAGAATAGAAACAGAAATGAAATAATCTACTGAAAGTTTCTCAGAATCTATTCTGAAAGGACATATTTTTCCATGGAAACAATTAAGAAGTGCTCTAAAAATAAAGTTAAAAACACTTTTCAGTGTTTCTAGTGATCTACCTAACAGACATTCCTATTTTGGAAGGTATAAAAGCAAATTTTGTTTTATCTCAATAAAATGCAAGCAGATTTGCCTCATCATTAAATATATTTTCATTTTCTTGTATCTTGAGCCATGCTTTAAACAGGTTACTCTTCTCTTTAGAAAGGACTGCTTTTGTTTTTCCCCCCCTTCCTTTCCCTCCTGGCTTCCAGAAACAAATCTTATTTTTTTGGTATTTATGTGCATTATTAAAAATGTTTGACTCATCTGGGAAAAACTTGATGTACCAAGAAATATTTATCAGATGTGATGCAGATCTAGATCAAATAAATAGTTTTTCCTTGTACAGTAAATTGGGTTTGTTAGTATAAAAAATGTGCCTTTATTGCACACAGCTGGCCTTCCTTTAGTTGCCCATATCTGTGGGCAGTCTTGGTAGCCTCTTCCATGGGTTTCCGGTAGTTTCAGCATGGAACACTTGGATTTTTTAAAATATCGTAATTATTGGATTATTTTGTGTGGTTTAACTAAGTCATTGAAAATACCACGCGGTCTGTATTTATTAACAAAGCACATGGTCCTTTAGCTTCCAGTATATCTTAATTTATTTGTCTCAAAATATTGGCAAAACACACAAGTTGTAATTGTAATTTCCATTGAGTAGCGGTTAGCTTAGACACGGAAATCTAGGTTCAGAGTAGCTAGCAATACTAGCTCTGCAAGGAATTCCTAGCTGGCCACGGTCCTCGTGCCCCGCCAGTCTCCTCATAGACTTTAAAGGTATAAATAGAGAGACACTGGCATATCTCTCTTCCTGCCTTTCCAAGCTTCCAGAAGGGATGACTCCTACTGTGCTTTGTTGCTATAGAAAGGTCTGGCTCAGAGATTGGCAGCTCAAAAGACTGTATAGGAAAACATGTCTTTGGCGGGGATTAAAAATGACTATCAGTCTCTCTTTCCAAAAGAGAATGGAGAAAACTCATGGCAATGACGGACAAGCCCTCTGTATCACAAGTGACTTTGGCTGGAGGTCCTAAAGAAAGTCCAAACACTGGACGATTTGAGAAAAGACATGTCCCTTCTTCAGTGTTGTTACTGGCAATCTCCTCCTTCTTGCCCTGTTACCGAGTGTGCGATAAAAATGCCACATTTCTGAAGTGTTCATAATGCCACAGGATGACAAAAATTTAAACCTATCAGACTGGAAATTCAGAGGAAAACCACTTCTATTTAGACTCCTACTTGAAATTCTGCATTTTCTTCAGTGCGTTTTTTCTGTTTTATAATTCTCCATTATCTTTCCATGCTGTACTGCAGGGCTGGAATCTTTTTCTAGCCAGTCAGGACTTTAATAAAGGGGAAGAGGTTTACAGGAAAGAAATCTTCAGTTCTGCAGTATGTAAGGAACTTCGAACACTCTCTCTTTACCACTCTCTTTGCGGTTTTTTTAGACTTTTCTCTAGCTTATCTTTGTAATTTCTCCTTCTCCTCCTGGCAAAGGTTCTCTTCTTCAGCTTTCAGGGGCAAGTAATTCCTGGTGAACTGAATTTTTCTTACTTTTTTGATGAGAATGAATAGTAGTCCAATATTAAATCCAATGAACTTTTTGTTATATGAAATGCTGGGGCTTTAGTATGTCCACTTTTTAGTACTCTATTTAGCATACTGAAAGCTGTGGGGTTTTGATCCTATTCCCATCATCCTTGTATGGGAAGTCTGCTTCCTTATGTGGGGTTTGGAAGGGCTCTTGTACTCAGGGAGGTTTCTGAGATCATAGAAGCCATTGACAGGCTATAATGTTTTTTAATCAAATCCTTCAATATTGTGTGAAGGGAAACGGATACTGTGAAAGGAAGAGCTATTCTCATTCCTCAATTCTACTGACCATTGGGGTAAGCCCTCATGTCTTAAGGGGCTTAGTGTAAAAGTACAGGAGAGAAAAATCAGGCTACAGCTGGACAGGGAAGGGGAGGCTAAGCCACAGTCTCAGTGCTTTGCCATTGTCAGCTCTTGGTAGACAATCACAAAAATAAGTTCTAAAGAGGAATCTCAAGGAGGATTGTGAGGCAGCTTTGTGATTGCTTGCAGGGAGCTGATCCCAAGTGCAAGGACCAACGTGGTGAAAAAAAGAAGGTACTTGTTTGAAAATTTAGCAATAGATTATGGCTGTTTGAAATGGGGCCATTAGAAAGGGCCCACCTCCTGTGTTTCACTTGGCCTCTCAAAATTGGGTGGGAGCTGCAAGGCAAGCTGAGGTAGGCAGTGTTTGGCCTTGCAAGTGCAGATACGGAGTTATAGCTGAGCATACAGAGAACAATGCGCAGGTGATGTAATCTATAAAGGTTACAGGAAGGAAGCAGCAGAAACTTTGCCAACAGTCACGGCTGTCTCCCATTTACCTACTTCTGCTTCTATTTTTTCTTCTTTTCTATGTGTCTGAAATTACTAAAGGTGATTCCAGGAAATAGTGTGAATGATGGAGGTTTTTCTTTAAAAATAGTGATGCATTCACTATAATTGTATTAGTGTTTTTGATAGGTACAGGTGTCGAGGACTTAATGCTTCCTTGTTTTGGCAGCATGTGTAGCACATATGTTATCCTGTAGATGTCTGTTTCCATGTCAGGGTTTTCTTTCCCTCATGTGAAAGTGATAGAGTGGCTGTGGTTTTCTGAGGCTTCTTTTCTGCCTTTAGGATAAGAGCTACTTCAGATCAGCACCCAGATGCTATGCTGGCAGCCTTTTTTCTATGACACTAGCATGGACAATACGAAAAAATCTGTAATTGATAAAAGCTGCTTTGTAATCTTTCTTGCTTCGTAGTCATTTAGTATGGATAGCCCCGAACAGAGCAACACGAATAGAAACTAGTAGAGAAAGCAGAAAATATCAGCACTCGTGAAACTGAAAAAGGGGGAAAAAGTAACTTTTATAGCATGTTTACAACACTATCAATGAAGCAGTTCAGCTTAACTAGTCTAAGTTTCTTTTGACCAAATCTGAGTTCTTCTAGGAGTATATAGTTGCCCAAACCTCCTTACTGGGTCAGTGAAGTGCTTCTGGACAAAAGTAATCGCCAATTCCTAGCAGTTTGATGGCCCCAGCAAGCGACTTCTCTGTGCTGCCAACAGTAAAACTGCTGGCTGGAAACTTGCCAGCTTACTACTGTGTATGGGAACAACTTTTTTCTTTTTAATGTTGTTTGATAAATATATGTTCAGTTGTTGCCATAATAAAATGCTGTAGAAGTCCCAGTTGTAGGATCTGCTTAATGCAGCCTGCCCTGTGCCACCTGCTGTGCTTGCCTGATGGATGCCATGCTTCCATTCAGGACTTCACGCTCGTAACTACAAATGTGTGAACAGAAGAGCTTTTCCAAGTGTTCTTATTTACAGTCCTGGAAAATGGACTGAGATCAACACACAAGGTCATGAAGTGCCTAGGGAAAACAGTAGCACTCATTTCCAGAGATATCATAGTGTCATAGCTTCTTACTCACTCACAAGCTGCACGTGACATTGTCATTTAAAATGCATTCTCTGGTCAATCTAGAGCTGGTTAGCAATTCAAGGTATGTGCCTTTCATGGAGCTGAGTTGTTCGTATGCTCTGCAGAGCATTGATTTTAATTGGCTTGAAACAACAGCGCATTTGGTAGTTGGTTTGTATTTCATAAAAAGATACACATGGCTAAAAGAGTTGGCTAATTGTGTGGTTGAATGGAATGAGAGGAGCAAATAAATCTTCTCTCAGCATGGGCTATCCCACTGAAGGAAATATAGCAGAAAACCAAGGGTCTGGGTTTTGCGGCTTTAGAAGAATAAATCTTACCCAGAAAAATAATCATACTGACTTCAATGGGAGTAGCAACATATGTGACTGGATTATTCTTAGAGTAACAGAATCAGACCCGAAGTGTACACCTGCTAGTTTTTACCTAAAGAGGCATTGTCTAAAGCAGTCACAACAGGGGGAAAAAAAACCCTGCTTATTAGAAAAAAATGAAAAGAGATTTGCTTTATTCCTAATTTAAGATATATCAGTCAGCCACCTTGGACCTGAGAGACTGTTCTTGCAGGATTCAGCTGGTTTAGAGGAGCTATGTTGATGACTGGCCATGGTTATGTATCCACATGGCAGATGCTACATTAAAATTTACAGTGGGTCATACACTGAATATATCAAGCTCTGAGTGCATGTAAATGGTACACAAATTGGACAAAATAGGTGTCTACATAATCCCTAACATGGGAAGAATTTCTTAATGAGAAGGGAGTACCATAGCACCAAAGACAGTTTGAACAGAGCTATATTAAGCCAGATAGTGCTGTAATATGGACCCAATGACTTCTCTGAAATGCTGTTGCGGAGGTGTCAGGGCAAGGCTGGCTCAGGACTCGGCTGTTGCTGTTCCAGAAAGGCTGTTCCTGCCAGGAGCAGATGTGGATGTTTCTGGACTGCAGCTTGGGTTGCTGTGGGAGTAATATGCAGGTGCCTGGTGTGAGGGGAGAGGCCCAGCACTCAGCAGTGGCTGCCTCTCTTGCTGTCACCTCTCCCTTTGCCCTGGCTTGCTGCAGGTACAGACCAAAGGAGCAAAACGGCCGTGCTTGTTCTGCTGCTGCTGCTGGAGGTTGCCACAGTTGGTTGTCTACTCTGCCTCTAGCTAGGACTGATGCTGCTCACTGCTGCTGCAGGTGTGTGAAATGGATGGTTAGTGCACACAGTATATCACACAGCCCATTCTCTAACCAGTGCAGCGTAAGTCCCTTCCGCTGGAGAAAGGCTGCAGCCCTGGCTCTGTGGCATGTCTGTCTGTATCTCAGTCAGATGCGTGTTTGCTAGATGGACAAACTGTCTGTCTGTAAAACTCGGCATGAAGGATATTGTGAGGAAAACAACCTGCCACCATTCTCTCCAGTTAGTTCAATACGTTGAAATACAGGTATTTCAATGACTAATGCTTCCTCAGCTTGTCTTATGTTCACCGATCCTTTCCTCTATGCTGTGTTCATTCCTGTTGCTTAGCATCATTTGTTTTTATTTTGGTCTTTCTAGGAGAGCCTCTGTAGAGATCGGGCCCAATCTGGCTTCCTCTAAAGTCTGAGAAAATATTGGCCTTGAACCAGCAAAGCACTTACAGTCCGATAATGCTCCTATAAAATTCAATGGCAAGAATCCCACTCACTTCAGCAGTGCAGCTCAAAGCACTGGGATTACTCAGTTGCTTGGAGTTACGTGTGTGCCTGAGTATTTTGCTCTTTGGAGCCCTAAGCAATAAAAGCAGGTCTGGAAACAGGGACTTCCATGGAGTAGGCCGCTAAATATTGATAATCAAGTATTTTCTCTATCGAAGCTAAAGACTAAAGCAGCAAAGACCTTTTGTGCCCCAGCATCGTTGGTACTTGACACGACTCAGCCTTTTTGATCTGCCTTGGGCAAAGTTCCAAGTTGCAATAGTGTTATTTAACGGTTTTGATGTCTGAAAGATGAATTTTGGGATATTTCAGGAAATGAATAGAACTGGAAACTGGAAATTCTTTCCTGAACATGAAATTCAATATGAAACTGAATCTCTTCTGTGAAGAGAAAGCTGTGGAAATACTTGCAGGGCTCCAGAGGCACAGTACAGCCATGGAGTCCCATCTGCATCAAAGTCTGTAAAGAAAATTAATTTTTAGCACTGTTTCCTGTTATTTTCATGTCTTCTCCCTTCACTTTACTCCACCGAGCAGATGCTTGTTTGGTGTGTTTATCGAAGTGTTAGCCCAGCCTTGTGCTTGGTCACATCTCCCATGGAAGGCCATGCAGAAACACAGACTTAGGCATTAAAGGGTTTGGCGCAAAAGTCACTACACTTGGTGGGAAGTGGAAACATAATAGGCTTTGGACAGGCCAGGATGAGTATCATTTAGAAAAAAATGTAGTATGCCGCAGCCAGAAGTTGGTAGTTTCATTACGCTTTTGTTTAAATCCTGCTTCATAATGTATTTACAGCAAGAAATGTTTTGTGTGTGGTATCAGTGGAAGTTTTGCCACTGAATTCATCTGGGCCATCTGAGTCCACAATATATAAGGCTTCTTGGTAACCTGACTTGTAGATAATCAAGTTTCTAGGTATTTTGCACCATAGTGTGACCAGACTTATTAAAGAACTCTGTATTAAATTCTGGTTTTGCATAAGTTAATGCACAAAAATGCATGCATACATAACTAGTTCCCATATATGCTTACTATAAAAAATGGCAGTTTTGGACAGTGATACAATTATTGCATATAACTAGTACCTCCTACTCCATATCTGATGAATGACTGCAGAATGACTTGAAGTGAGGCCCTTGACACCTGAGCTGTTGAAAACCATGCCTATAAAATCTGAGGCTACCAAAAAGTAGTGCTTTGAAGAAAGCGCAGGATGTTCTGATAGTCATCAGATCCCTTTCAGCGACTTAGGCTTTGCATTCTGCCCACAGAAAATGTGTATTTATAAAAAAGGAGTGAAAAAGATCAGCATAAACAAATACGCCTAAGCCCTAATAAAAGGACTGCCAAAAATAAAAATCTACCAATAAAAGTAAAGAAAAAAAAAGTTGCAAGGTTGATGTCATCATTTGCTTGCATAACAACGCCACTGCATATATACTTCGCCTTTTCAATGGAATTTCTGAGCTGCAGCCCTTGTAAACGTAGTTTCACATGACCTAGGAAGTAATACACCCCACTGAGCTGGCAGGTAGCTGCCAAACAGGAACTCGTGGCTTCAGCTCCTAGCTGTATTTCTATTTTGCTGTCTGACCTTGGGCAGGTTTGTTAAGAGGAGAGGCAGTGGGGCTTACTGCACCAGCTCTTCTGCATTTGCTTCCTTTGTACCCCCTTGCCTGTTAGAGGATAACAGAGCTTAGGGGAACCCATGGGACTTCCCCATCACAAGGGCTATATTCTTAAGGGCAAAGAAAGCCCCATACATAAATCACATGTGCTAATATACTGTTCATCCCACACACCCCGTGACATCTGTAATCACCCAGCAGGACTCAGCGTATGTTTCAAGTGAACATGAGCCACCCTAGTTTAAATCAACGTGTCCAGTCGCTTTGCACTATCTCAGTATTGACACTCACCCCATCATGCTGCATGACAGTGAACAGTTGACAGAATAAATCAGGGATCCTGGACATGACAAGAACTCGCTTGACCTTACTTGACTTGACTTTTAATATCTCGTTGGCATGGGAGGAGAGTAGACGTTTCTCTAGTAAAGTAATCATATCCTCACTAATTTTTCTTCATCCTATTCAGAGCATGCTTTTGTGTGTGCATGGAGTGAGGGGATTTGTGAGGGAGGAAATACCTTTTCCTTCTTGAACATTATTCTAGGAAACCGCAATATAAATCTTTATTCAGTAGAGACGTATTTGTCCCATGAAAAATGTTAATAGAAAAAAATCTTGTGTAAAATGAATTGGAGGGGGAGTGAGAGAGGTCCAGTGCTTTATTCCTAAGCCTGATCATTATTGTGCATGGGAGAGACTGTGGAAGTGTAAATTGTAATGACTGTGTTTCTACAAATTATCACAGGGTGTTAACTTTGCACACTAATCAGTAAATAATAACAATAATCTACAGCAAGATGACTAGAAAACAGGACAAATTTCTCAAACTTGCAGACTCCAGCTCTTCTTCTATGCATTGGAAATCTGACTGAACCAACCATGTGTATGGGGCAGAAGCATTCAAAACCTAAAGGTACATGAGGTCTTTGCTCATATAACCTCCATTCTGGCACAGGGAAGTTTATTGGGAGACTTAATGAACTAGACCATCAAGCATCTGTTTCTGCACCTTCAACAGGCACATACCAGGTAGATGAAAGGGATGCTAATGAATGCTGCTTGGATAGTATTACGGTGGATTAAAAAAGTAATATAAGCGCATTACAAATTGATTTGTATTTTCCCACACTGTTTTGTAAAGTTATTACAATTGCAAGAGTGGCAACAAATTATCCTAAGTATTACTTTAGGTGACGAGGCATCTTCAGCATGGTAGGCCCTAGGCAACCGAAAATCTTACAGTAATATAAAATATATTTCAGTTTAGCCACTACAGTTCTTACAAGTCCCTTCAGACTGAGACACTGCACATTTGATTTCTTGTGCTCTTTTCACTGATCTATCAAAACAGCTTCACTTTTAATGGAAGCTCTTGTAATTTCTAAAAGAATTTAGTAATAATATAACCAGAAGTAAAAATTCTCCACCCTGATTCCCAGTGAGTTATTAAATAATGCGTACCATTAATTATCACATAGAAATTTCTTCCTGAGTTTCATGACATGCTGGATGTAGCTTCCAAATATTTGAAATGATGGTACTCATGTTTTATGTATAAAACTTTGGTGTGGATTCTTCTCTTTGTTTCTAAGCTTTGTATGCTCACAGTCATGCAACAGGTTTTTCCTTTATATTACAGGTGTATTTATATTTACCTATTTGCTTTTTAGTGATCTTGCCAACGTATATGAATGTTTGACATATGATGTTTAAATTTGAGTCACACTAGTGCCTACATTTTCTGGAAATGAGATGTAGTATCAAAGTACTTTGACACAAGATCAGTCCTCATTTATCTGAAGAGAGTCACAACTGCTCAAGAGTGATTTTAGTGTACTAGAGATAAATTAGCTATGCCATCCTGAGAAATTAATCCCTGCCTCTGAAGAATCAATTGTTTAGTTTCATCCAGGGTGCGAGAAGTATTGCAGCATTGATAACAGTCATGTGCACAGAGAACATCATCTGTTCCCTTGTCTAAAACTTCTAGGTGTAAAGGCAATATTCATTAAACAGATTATATCAAGCTAAGAGCGAGAGCTTACAGTTTCAGGGTTCTGATTTTCATTCAGATGCTTATTCATCCAATACTTCTGCTTTTTATTACTTTTTTTTTTAATCTTGAGTAATTCAGTTTTTATTCTGGGATATCGGCTTGGTACTGTGGTAAATAGAAAGATAGGCTCTTAGTGAGTTTTCTGCTGGCAAGCCTCCACCAGCTTCAGTGAAATTATGCTTGTTTACACACACTGAAAACTTGGCTCAGTGCCTGAATGTGTGATAAAAACTATCTACCTGCTCCTACTTTTTCAGATAGAGACATCCTGTGCATATCTTGGCTTTCTTCTTTCATTCCATTTGAGTTGGAGAGGCCTCGAGATAAGGAAAGCCTAGCAGATATGAATAGTCGAAAGCATTAAACTGATATGACTTGAGCAGGAAGCTGCTTTAAAAGGAGGACTTGGAAATGTTTTCATCATGGCATAAGGATTGAACAATGACAAAAGTGGCTCTTCTACTCCAGAACAGATGCTGAGGTCTTTAGTTGCAACCATTTCATTTGTCCAACTGTTGTAAGGTTGTTTTGGAAAGACAAACTTTCACATTTATGCAATTTTATGGAAAAATACAAAACCTTTGTCTCTTGGAAAGATCACCTCTTTCCCCAAGTGTAGTGCCACATGTCAGTGGCAGGGAGCACTCTCTAGATAGCAGGTCTACCTAAAACCTTGTGTCTGCCCCAGTAACTACTTGTTTTTCTAGTGTGTACCCAAGTTTTCAGAAATTTGCCAGCATTTTATATTTAGGCTTGGTATTGCAAATTGAACAAGGACATCTTCCTTCTTTACATTCTGCCACTGGTTTTCTTTTTTTTTTTTTCTCTTTAATAGCCAGAGCTTGCAGTTTCTCTCTCTGGGAAGTAAGAGTCCTGACTTGTGACCGGTGTGTAGTAGGGAGGTGTGTGCCCTGTGGTCTCCTGCTACAGGTCAGGGAACAGATTTTGCTGAATTCCATTTCAATGCAACTTATTTTGGAATTATGCATTTGAAGTTTCTGTGCAGCTTCTTGAATTACTCGTTTATAGCGATGCTGCATGGTGTAAATCATAATTAATTTTCCAGAATTGTTTTCCAATAAGGCAACCCTTACAAGTTTAAAGTAGTATTTTCAGATACAACAAAGGCCTCTCAGGAATCCAGTTCCATGCCTTTAGCCTTTAAAAGATAACTTTTACTTTGAATGATTCAGGTCTAATGGGAGTTCTTATTTTCTGCCATGTAATCTGAATCTTGGTATTTTCCTTCTGAGCCTAAATATAATTATCTGTTATATTACACCAACTTTAACTGATTTTATGATAGGGAATTCGAGTGCAGATGCTCAAAGCAAAGGGAAAAAAGAGAAATATGATGTCACTGTAGATACATGTTAGAGATACATTTCAGAGCAGTATTTTACCACTAATATCTATGGACATCAATTCTGATAGACATGAAATTCGTATTTTTCAGAAAGATCACCCTGTCTTTTGTTATTTATTTCAGGTTCAAGGACAACATTGACCAGAATTAATTTCATTGCTAGAAGAAGTATTTTTTACAAGAATTGATATACTTTAAGGACATATGTTTAACGTCAAACATCACTGCTAAATGTGTGTTTCTTTTTAACTTGGAGCTTATGACAGGTTAGCTTTAACTGAACCCTCTTTTGTTTCATAAATGCTGTTTCCTGTGTGAAAACAATGGCAGTTACTGTACAGGTGCATGTGTTCTGGCCAATAAAGAAATTTGTAAAATCAGCAAGAGACAACTCAAAAAGGCCATTGTGTGTTTGTGTGGATTGTCTCAATTCATCAGTATCATCATTAGCCTTTTATACAATGGGACAAAATCCAGTGAGAGTGCATTTGGTTGCTAGCAGGTGAAACCTAAGTAACAGGTAGAAAGATCTTCGCAAGGATGGTATATCTGATGTTTGAAAGAGGCAAATGAAAGCTCATAGTGGTCTGAGATGACAGCAGGGAATGTGTGGCCGTAGGAAGTCAGGTCTTGTGAAGTGCTAAAACTCCATCCATTTTCATTGTACACACTCAAAAGTGCTGAGATCTCCTGCTAGAGTGATCATTAAGGTTAGGATTTCCAGGGGAAGCTGTGGAAATCCAATTTACATCATCCAAGTGATCATCACATCTGCAGTGAGGCAGCTCTGCTGGGAGACCCTGTGTACCTCTCCCTGGGCGAGTGCTGCCAGCATCAGGGCATGATGTATGCGTGAATGCCGACACCACTCGAGCATCCTGGCTGGGTTTTAGAAAGAAAACAGAAGCCTGACGAGGGCTGCCTGCTGGCAGGAGGGAACAGGGTCAGGCTCTATTTGGAGCTCTGACACAGACGGATGCCGTGGCTCTGGAGAGGGGACAAGAATTTGTCCACGCTCCTGCAATTAGCATTTCCAGCTCCAAGTGGCTCCTGCTCTACATGTGCTTTCTTGGATGGCCCTTCTGAGAGGTCTAACTTTGCATGTGCTCAATGGGGGGAGGCTTAGCACCCAGCTCCAGGTTTTGAATTTCACAGAAGGAGCCAGATGCTTAGAGGCCAGGTATTCAGTGCCTAATCTGTGGGGGTTAACTCTCTTGTTGGATGTACCTGCAAGAATTTGACCTCGAGGATTGCAGCTCCAATTAGACATTGTAGGAAATCGAAAACCCCACACAAGCCCTGCACGTGTTTTTGAATATTTATATATATATATATTTATATATATATATATAGGTCCATCGCAATTCTTTGTGCAAGCACGTGTGGGGATTCCAACAATAAGCCCGGCAAGTTACATGCATTGAGCAAGAGGTTCTGCTTTGGAATGCCATAGGCAAATTTAATGGCATGCTGCAACCTCCTCTTCCCCGCTGGAAATGTTTCTTCATTTGCCTCTAATTTCAAATCGACCAAGAACTGTGTTGCAGAGCAGAAAAGTAAATGCTGCTTAAATTAGTTCCTTTTTTAAACTTCGCTAATGAGTTTCGTGTTGTGATTATCTGCTCCTTTATGTTCTGAAAATGAAATTAATGAGACTTTCTCCCAAGAGCTGAGGGATTGGGCTGACAGAATGTGACTTTAATAGAGGAGAAAGAAGAGCAAAGACTTCACATCACCACGTGGCTTTCTGCTCATCCACCTACACATGGAGACAAATGTAGAAATGAGAGTCAGTCAAATTGCTCCTAATTCCTGCACTTGGCACAGCGTTGTTTTCTACCTGCCACTGGGGCTTTTAATGCTGGTTTCTCTGTAAGGCCGATCAAGAGCTGACTGAAGTGCAGGGACAGTGCTGCCTGAGGGCTTTTCCAAGGCTGAGAGTCAACAGAAACAAAATTCACATCCCGTTGCTGGGAGCAAAAGAGCCAGGTTTTGCCGCAGGAAACCCACGCACATGTGAAAGATGGTGATGAGGTCCCATTCCCGTTAGGAAGGCAAGCAGCCATGCAGTGGCTTTTTAACACACTCGGAGGTGTTAAAATACGTCCCACTGACCCTGCACCACGCGGGAACCCCCTGGTCACTCACTAGGCCCTATGCTATGTGTGGGGTCATGGCCCAGACCCTTCCTGGGGTCACTCTCTGGTGTCTACAGCCTCCGAAGCGTGGGCCCAGCCTGGCCCTGGGTTGCTGGGCCTGGGACCCGGTGTTGCCTGGTAACCACAGAAACGGCGGCTCAGCTGCGGGCCTCGTGCCTGTGCTCCCCAGGGCCAGCAGACATGAGCCACACTGAGGTACAGTCAGCCTGCACCAGATAAACCTCGGCCAAACACAGAAGGCACGTGCAGAGGGCAGGCAGTGCTGTGCAGACCCTTCCCTTATCCTTGGTGCACTGAGCCACCCCGCTGATGCTGCGTGCTCAGCTCTGACGTGGTACTGGTACAGGGCTCTGCGCGAGGCACAGCTGAATCCTGCTTGAATCTGGCATGGGCTAATCTGGGCTACGGCACGTGAGAAGTGGTAGCGTAGTTGTAGGGATGGACATCTTGGGACACGTGCAGGCCTCTCTCCCTGTTCCCTGTTTGAGCCTTGCTCATTTACAGTGCTGACACGGGTACTTCCTGCTTGAGCACATTGCACTCAATGCAAAGTCTGCTGCTCACGTTGGATCAGGTAGTTCAGCGGGTGCTATGAGGCTGGACTCTCGCTTTCCTAGGCTTTTGAGGGTCCAGAGATGAAAGAGGGAACTTGAGTTCCCAGGATCACTTGACAGGCAGGATCTTCACTGCTATTTCAACAGGGAACACAGAGAATTCCTGAATGAGAGATTTGACTTGTCAAATGTAAATGCTGCTGTTGTCATCTCTACTTCGAAACTGAGAAATGCTGTCAATTTGCAGCATGTTTTTTGGGGGGCAAGCTGTTAGAAAATAACTAAAGGGAGTCACAGGTTTAGCTTAATGTAAAGCAGTATTTAATTAAATGTTTTGAAAAAGTACTGGGATCAACATTTTCTAGGAACAATTTTAAGGCTTATAGATGTGATGTAATGGATAGCACAGGAGCTTCAGGCTGAGACCTTCCAACCCCAGACAAGAAAGAAGTATGTGGAAGTGAAGAAATGTCAGACTTGATGGCAATGAACTGTCTAACCTGTTTTATAGACAGGTCACCTGGATCTCATTAGCTGCAGCCCAGCGATATAAAAGTCTTGGGTGTCTTTTTGAGCTGTAGTCTGTGAGACACTACCCAGGTGGGAGCCTGTCATACCAAAATGTAACAGCACTAAATGTACTTGGTATTATTTTCCACCCCTCTTTTTATACCTCCTAATATTTTCTTCAGTTTGGTGAATGCTATTTTTGAAGCTAAACATAATGATTTTCAAGTTGTAGCTGCACTGGACAATGCGATGGGTATCCAGAGGTGCTCAGACTACTGTGGTTTCTAAGATGCTGTGTGGCTGCACCAGCATTGGATTTTTGTAAGTCTTAATAAACTCTGCTTATTTACTAGGNTACCTCCTAATATTTTCTTCAGTTTGGTGAATGCTATTTTTGAAGCTAAACATAATGATTTTCAAGTTGTAGCTGCACTGGACAATGCGATGGGTATCCAGAGGTGCTCAGACTACTGTGGTTTCTAAGATGCTGTGTGGCTGCACCAGCATTGGATTTTTGTAAGTCTTACTAAACTCTGCTTATTTACTAGGCCTAATTATTCAGAATGGGGTTTGCACTGTCAAGTTCTGCTTTGCACGATAGTCACTAGGCTTTTTTGATACTATTTTCACTACATTTAGTCCTTCCCCCCATTTTGCATTATATTTTGCATTTACCACCATTGGTTTTCATCTGGCACACTCTTCTTTGATTGCTAGCTTCCTTATAAGCCTTTCTTGGCCTTGGTGGACCAGAAGGACCTTGTTTCACATTCCAGTATTGCAACCTTGGTATTGCTCTTCTTTGATCCTTGCGGTGTTAGGACCTCGAGCATATTTTCAGAATGAACTGCGCACCCATTTATGCCTCTGTAAATGTTAAAATTCATGGGGTATTCACTGTTAATCCATTTCTGTGTCACTCCTTGTACTCTGATTTTAAGCCATTTTTGAATCCAAATTAGAGATCTTTTCCATCCAGTGAGTAATTAACCTTTAAGAAGGAGAAGTAGGAGATGGGGTGGAGATTGTTTATTCATTGTCTTACATCTTCTGTGTCTTTACTTTTCCAAAGACATAAGAAACAAATACAGAAGAAAGTAGTAGTATGTCCCTTGGTTTTGCTGTCCTCTGACAATTCCCCTTTCCTTCCCTCTGACAATTCCCCTTTCCTTCCCTGTCTTCTGTGCTGTGGCAAACATCAGGCCGATGAATAAGTTGGAGACTGACAGAGGGAGCAGTGTGTTTTCCTTAGTCATTTACAGAACTGGAAAAAGGTATTAAGAAAAAGCGTGGGAGGAGCTTGTGCACCTTGAACAGAAGCTTGTTGGCTTCACTCAATGCTGAGTTACTCTGGTTGTTTCTGAGGTGCCCTCAACAGTTGCGGTCCCCAGAGGCTGGGCCTGTCCATGAAGGACAGATGGTGAAGGTTCACAGAGTGAACTGGCTCAACCTCACCTGCTTCTCACCCACCTCACAGGCTCTTTGCGTGGGAAGCAATAGCTCTAAGGGATGTTTCCTTGGGGGTTTCATTTCAGTGCTGCCCCACCCTGTTCAGTAGAATTGTGAAATTAAAGGTTTTCTTTACTTGAAAGACATTGTTTGACCATAATGAAGTCAGCATATAATAATAGTCTTTCATTATCCTTAGACAGGGGGGCGTATGAATGCAGGATGGACAAAAGATGCTGGTTGTGACATTGAGTCCTGTTTTCAGTAGAGTTGGGGGACCACATCTGAGGTGGTTAGTCCAGAACAACTTTTACTCCATGTGCCTCAATCTATCAGAGACCACAAAGAACAGACTCTGTACCACATTTAGATCTGGTAAGAGAATAACATCAGTACCACTAGCATATTCAAATGCCTTGGTCTATTTTTCCTTTTTTTATGTGACTAATTTCCAATATTTGGGGAGAATGAAAGGAAAAGAATATAGATGCCAAATTTTATAATAAAGGGGAAAGTGGTTCTTTCCTGACCACTTCAGGCAGCCAGCAGAAGCCCCAAATGAATGCCATGGTATAAATATACAGCATGAAACAAAAATATAAAGAAGTGAAGGTGGTGTCCTTCTGCTGTCCTCATTGTCTGCTGTCGGCATACCAACAAAGTAACCACATAAGGACTTGTGACTAAAAATTAAAAGGATTCTGCTGTTTTCCGAAAAGAGTATATATATCTTCCCTGTTGGTCTTTTTTGTTTCTGCTACAACACTGAGTCCAACAGTTGTAACACAGATGATTTTGTTTTGAGCCATTTTGAAGGATGTTACAGAAATTCATGTGACTTTTACTGAATTTTTTATTTAAAATGTATCACTAATCAGGTAACTATTTTTTAGGTTGCGCAATGTGTATACTTGTGTCTGTCATGTTCCATGCAGCGTCTGAAATCTTCGCTCACTCCTCATCCATCTCCCATGCTAGACCAGTTACTCTTTGTGTAATATCTGGAGGATTATTTATTTAGAGATGCTCTTATTCATGTGTAGAGCATCAGTGGAATGCTTTTCATTCAAAACCAAAACTTCTGATAGTTTAGAGTTTATGGTACAACTCATAACACAATATATTTATTGAGTTGCCATTTAGATTTATTTCCTAAAGTTGCACAGCGATAGCTATCTAAACCTTGATTCAATAGGTTGAAGTGCATCATAGAAACAGTTGCATAAACTATGCTAATGTTTTTTCTTGAACTGTAGTTTCCTTTGATTTTTTTTTTTTTTAAAGATGTAGGATTTACAAGTTTGGAAAACATCGAACTCACAAGTTTGTGGAAACTCAACCTGACCAACAAAGATATTTGCTGACACCCTAGCATCACACATTCAGTGGTTACTGTGATGTTAAGGAATGCTTTAAATCTTTGTTGCCAACATAAAGTCATGAGAATTGTACTCATTTGCAACAGATTTGATGTTGGCCTATTGTGTAAAGATGAAATCTTAGCATAAAAGCCTCAGTAATGACCCTGCTCCAGAAATACTGCAGAAAAGGAAAGAATCTCATTAAATTCCGTGAGGTTTTGATTAGGATCTGTATCCATTCCAGTCTTTAGAAACAAACATAAAACTATCAGTAACAACCTCTGGACTACTGATCCATGGCAGCAGATGAGA
>VZSC01005853.1:358578-384729 GCA_013398225.1 Steatornis caripensis | reverse complement strand
AGATGAGATATTTTGGAGGGAAATTCAGGAGATAACTTGGCCACAACATTTATACCTTATTTCTATAGAAGATAAATGTAATAAAGAAATACACTCGTTTACAAAGATGTTTTTGTATTTTAACTTTCAGCCCTGGTTGTCAGAGAGTGCAGCATTTTAGATAGAGCCAGTATACGTGACAGCAAAACGTTGTTTTATTGCAGAACACTGAAAGCCAGAGCTTTGAAATGTGCTGTAGTTTTGATATTGATTCTGAGGCCTAATTCCAGATGTTTTTGGATTATGTAGAAAGGAAGTCTTTTGACTTTATTTTTGTAACAATGGTGTCAAAAGAAGATGGCAGAGCAGTAAAAATGAAAATTTCTGTTGTTCTAATAGTCAGAAATCGATGAATGCTTTGAAACACAATTTTATGTAAAAAGGTGATCAGGATTTTGCACTCTACCTCTCTGAGCAGGTCCCTTCACTGCAGGGGGTAAAACCATCACAAAAGGATACAGAATCACAACTAAAGGGTAACATAAAACGAGAGCAGCCTCAGAGAATCAGTCTCTGATTACAAGAAGTTCCAACTTACTCACGGAAGAGACATTGCAGAACTGAGCCTTGTTTGTAGAAATCATGATGATCCAGTCAGTGAACGCCCATGTTTTCTCTTCTAGGTGTTCGCAAAGGTTAAGGTTTTTTCTCAGTATGGCTTCAGCTGGCTCTGGGTAATACCAGGTATGTGCACAAGCTTCATACGTCTTGTTCATACTGCCCTGCAGAGATCTGCAGGTACTGCACAGACACCCAAGGGCCAATCCTGGGATGGAAGCAGATGGAACATAATTGCTGAGATACAGCAGTGGGTTGATGTGAACCAGCTGTATCACGTCAGTGTGGTGCTGCTGAAAGTTGGGGCTGGTTAGCTCAGGAGCAGCATCATTCTGGGGTGGTTGAACTGAGCTAGTGTAACTGGAGCTACGCTTCACTGCAGGCTGGACCAGCATCAGTTCTGTGTTTCATTGCTGAGGGTAGAGATGCCTGAAGACCGTGAAGCATAGGCCTGAGGATACCATCCCTTAGTACAGGGTGCACAACTGAGTAAGTGCATTAGTAGAAGGCTATTGCAAATACTTAAGACCAAACTAAGAACTTAGCATGTTAATAACTTGTTCAATTAGTCATTGAAGTGTCCTGTGCTATGTTAATTCTGAGGGAATGGACCAATGGACCTGGAGATGCCCAGGTGATTGCCTGGAACTGTATAACATTCTGAAGGCTTTGAGTGCAGATTTCAATTTTCTTAGAGCCTCTCAGAATATTTTTGACTTCAAGAGAAGATGAAAAGGAGACAGCTAGATCATTTGGATGCTAAAAGAAAGCTGTGTTTCAATTAGATTCTTTTTGCCTTAGACTGTGGAGAGTTTAATTCGTCTAAGTAAAGCTCCTGTTCAATAGACTTTCAGATGCAACAGTTAATACCTTTCAATTTTCATAAAAAAAGACATGAGTTGTGCTCTGTGGCTGGATCTGATGTTGTTGCTGTCATTAAAATCTGATTCTGATTCTGAAAGCAAAGCAAGATAAACAAACCAAAGATGCAGATAAGAGCAGTAGTAATAGCAAACACAGACTCTTGAGTTTCTGACTCTCAGAGAAACAAAGCTACAGTCACTGCAAAATTTGGCAAACTTACTAACATCAGCCTGTTCACTGAACACTGCTTTTAGCTTCCTCTGAAGACATTGGATCGCACCAGTGCTTCATAAGACACACTGTGGGCTATCAAATCCAAACTTTTCTGAGGCAAATGGCTAAAAAAGGAGACACAGCAAAGGAAAAGATGATATGAAGGAGATGGTCGGCAAGAGAGGGGTAGCTATGGGAGAGGTGGCAACAGGAAAGAATCACATCTGAGGTGGGGTTTGGGTTTCTCCTGTCACTGATGGAAGCTGTAAACCCCAGAGGTCCCTCTTTCTGGTGTTCAAAGCATGTTTAAGGAAGTTATGTGTTCTGGCATAGTTTCAGTTATTTGATCTCAGAGTCTCTTATTTTAGATTTCCGAAGACGTGTGGTTTGAATAGTCCATAATTTCATTCATGAGCTGAATATTACTTACTTCCAGTACTTCCTTTTGGGCTTACTGATTTCTGGTCCCACTCATTTTATTTTTTTGCAAATTTAATCTTGATGTAGCGTTGGATGGCATTATCAGGCCATTATACTGGATTAATGCAATATTTCTCACTTTTACTGGTGTTTATAAACAGTGTCCTGTAACAGGCTTAGTTAGGTTCTTACAGGATCTGATTGAAGTTTGCGTGTATGCAAGGAGCTGGTGCCTGTGCTACCACACTGCTAGTTTTAAAAACCAAGGAGTTAATTTGTCAGAGTTATTTTGTATCCTGAGGCTCTCGTTTCTAATGGCCGATGTTCTGCCTGTCTGACATCTTCTTGGACAAAATAAGAGTCTTGGTGCTTTCTTTCATTGAAGATGTGAGCAGCATATTGCCTCATTGTTAGTAGCATATGCTTGTCTGGTCTGGAAAACCATAAACCTGAGGCTGTGTTGCTTGTTAGTAACCTTGTTTTCTATCATGGTGAAGCCCAAGCATACCCGTCTAGTTTGATGTGCAGACTCTGTTCAGCTGTAGTGTCTTGTCTGTCATGTCTGTTGCACAATAGCCATGTCCACCTCGTTCCAGAGCGGATGGTTTTGTTCACGTTGCAAATCACAACTGCTTTGTTAATGGCTGTTTCTCAGACGTTTCAATGATCTGTCTACTAGAGTTTTTGACTTTGATCCTACTGACAAGCTGTTTTGTGTTACGGACCCAACTTGTTACCCTTTCTCCTCTTCATTTTTCTGTATGAGAAAATTGTTCTTCAGGTTTACATCACCCTCAAACTCTTCTGTAAGTACACTCTGTTGAAGTGAACATCTCTCACATGTTTCATTTTTATGTGGCATACAGAACTGTTCCCATTTCTTAAGCACAGTTTCATAGTTAGCCTTCTCTGCCAGAAATAAATGAAAATTGACGAACACAACAAGTGCTTCAGAAACTGTTGCTTTCTGAAATCTGCCTTCTGCTGGTAGATATAGAATGAAACACTATAAATGCTTTCCAAAAGTTTCTTGTTTTGTGGAGACTTTTAACTTGGTGGTGGTTATAATGGGAGATGTCCTTAATTGTGGTCTTATTTTTCCCCAAATAGGATATTTGGTGTGTAAAGAAGGATGTGTTTTTCCCCCCTGCTGTTAGGGGATGATCAGTTACCCAGCAGTGATTGCAAGAAATCTGCTTTATTCTGTGTTCTGCTTCTGTGCTTAAGGACAATGAGCTTCTCTGTGTGTGTTCCAGGCTGGAGTGCGGGATAGAGACACAGAGGTACCTTTGCACATGCTAGCTGTGGTACTGAAAGAGATCAAAATATGGAGGACTGCATCGGGTCAATTAACATACTTCTTGTTAGCTTGGACAGAAGAAAGAAATCTCATATATGTTATTTCCCCTCCCACTGATGTCCTTAAATACTACAGTCACATAGACTAGAGAGAAATCTTAACAGAAGAAAATAAGACAATGAAGACAAGGCAATGTGGGTTTTTTACAAATGACTCATGACAAGCTAAATTATGTGTTTGGTGATTATCTTAATGAAAGAAAGAAATACAATGCCCATACTGGGTTTTTGCTTGTGTGATGTTTTCCTCTGAAAAACTCAGGAATGTGGTGGAGGTGTAGCTGCCATAGTGAGACTCTAGTCTTTTCTGAGTAAGGTTAGTTTAAACAAATATAATCAGTAATTGCTATTTATTAATTGCCAGGACATGCTGATGTATGAGGAGCTTGTACTCAAGGGGGATTCATTGTTTCTCAGAACGTTCATTATTAACTTTTCATAAAAGTAGTCTGAGAAAAGTCATAAATGTTTTGGATAATAGAGCTTAAAAATACTTTATAGGTGATAACCATATAAAAACACTGAAGTCAATCAAGTGAAGTTTCAAATGCAAGCACAGCATGTTTCATATAAGAAAGAATAAATGTAGAATATGAGAAATCTTTTGGGACATATATTTAACCCACGGAGAAGTATCTGGGGATTATTATTGATGGTGATTTGAGTATGAATTGGTAAACAATGTAGCACTAATGAGAAAAATAGCTACTGTTGTATTTCGTTGAACTACCAAGGGTATTATATGTGAGGCAAGTAATCTTAGCTTGTTATCGTCAACAGATGATTTGTTTTACTGTGTTCAGTTCTGGGCAACATGTTTTAAAAAGGACCCAGACAAGCTGGAGAGACATCAGAGAAGAGCAGTTAATGTGACAGATGTTTTGGAAACAAAGACCTATGTGGAAAGAAGTGAGAATATGTAATGCAGAGATGACTGATGGGGACATGGGACCTGACTATCTCAGAACAAAACAGTCTTGCAAGGAGAAGCAGCGTCATTGTTCATGTTAATCCAGGAGGATGGGAGAAGTAGATATGGATGGAGCAGGAATGAAAATATAAATTGAGCAGGGAGGGCTTGGTAGAGGAGTGGAACAGTAAAGACAGCTGCCAAGGGGGTGTATGAAACTGGTGTTGCAGACTTAAAAAATATTTCTTCAAAGATGCAGGTCCTCAATTCAGTCAGATCCTAAAACTGACTTAGCTTTCTCCTTCTTGTCTGGCATCTTCCATCCTTATCTCTTCTTCCCGCCTCAGGAATGGCCCCAGGTGTTTTGCATCAGCGAAACACTTGGCTATTTGAGTGACTTAAGTTCAAGTAGTGGCATTAGTGGAGGCCCTGGAACTAGGTTAAAACTTGGGTACATAAATCTGCTTAGAGATACTGGGAAGCATTTGTAGAAGCCTTAGAGTGCCTCAGGCAGTGAAATTAGTACCCAGTGACCTGATGCAGTGTCTTTTAGCTATGAGCCTCACAGCCAGTCTAATTAGTACCAGGCTTGTGCCGCGCTGAGGAGGTGTCTGGTTTGAGAGTCTAAGGTATGGTTTCTGCACAGCTTTGCCCCGTTCTGTGGCTACATGATAGCATGCTTGGCTCTAACTTGGAACTCTCTACCTCATTCTCTGTTGCACAATGTAGACAATAATCCCCATTTTCCTGAAATGACTGAGAATTAAGTGCTTAACTATGTGCAGAATCTGTCTTGAAGCTGTTCTCCCATGTGTTACAGCCTGGTCTCGATGAAATAGGGCTCCCAGTGGTTTATAACAAGGTATTGCTATCACACTATACGACTTGCTGATATGAGGTAATCTAAGGTTGCAGAGCACCTCTATTAGACTATTTACATAATATAAACTAAGAAATAAAAGCTACAGGCCCAGAAATTGGATTTCTGCTGGACTGTAATCTGTATGGAACTTGCACTTTTGAAAATACTTAAAATACTGATAGATTAATCCTTGTATCAGCTCAGTCAACGAGGGAAGAATTTGATCCCAAGTCTCCCAAGTGGAGACAGTGTGATGAAACAGTTTAAGGAACTGCCAGCTCTCTAGACAGTGTTTTGGCTCCCACACCTTGCATTTTCCCCTCAAACATTCTGAACACTTGGATAAAAGGAAAATATTTAATAAGAAAAAAAAAACGAGGTGGACAAATGCTTGTCTGATGCAAATCAATGCTGTGAAGGAGCAATACTGCTGTTCTCTGTTCAGTATCTTACTCTTTCTTG
Source organism: Steatornis caripensis (assembly GCA_013398225.1). Classification (NCBI taxonomy): domain Eukaryota; kingdom Metazoa; phylum Chordata; class Aves; order Caprimulgiformes; family Steatornithidae; genus Steatornis; species Steatornis caripensis. Next base: position 379,042 of record VZSC01005853.1, on the reverse strand, counting down.
GCAGCATTGTCCCACAGAAATGTGTTGTTTTTCCCTTTTACAGGATTAAAACCTTTCTGTATCAGCATACCCTAACCCTATATTTCTGACTTTTATCTAATTTTAATGGAACTGTAAAAGGATTTATTTTGATAAAACTTGGCCATCAGCAGCTGAGTGCAGGAAACACGAGGAAGCCTCAAGACATCTGAAAAAGGCAATTTGATGATTTTTGAGATAAAAGAGTACAAACAATAATAAAAGTTGAAAGCATTTTATGAGCACTTTTCTTTGGCATCTACAACTTCAAAGCATCTTGAGGCATTTTATTATTTAAATTTCCAGGTCAATGGTCAGGAGGGTGAATTATACTATGTATGAAATATTAAAAAGGAAAGGAAGGAATTATAATAAAAAATTCTCAATCATTCATGTGTATGTGCAGACATACTTAAATTTACCCAAAAGTTTTGAGTGTTTTTTTGGCCTGCTCAGAGTATTTGTCAATGCCAGCACTGGTATAGTCTAAACACCATAAATTGTCTTCTGCTGCATTTAAGTCACTTTACTACAGCCTTAACCAGTGAGGTCTGTTTGTTACTGGCTATAATACATTACTTTTTCTTCCTGGGTTTCACTTGTGCATTCAGGGGTATGTTCTTTTGCCAGTTAATTACGCTGAGCATGGGGACTCCCTAAGGGTAAGACACACTTCGCATTTGACTCCCTTTTCCCACTGACAGTATGGCAAGTGCAAATAATTACTGGTATTACTGCTATCATTTATTTTGCTAGATTGCCAGGCTACCATCAGAGACAAGAGCTAAAAGAACTTTTGGCTTGAGTCATGGCCATGCTTTTGTTCAGAAAAAAAATTGCAGAAAAAACCAGTAAGGTGCCCAGGAAAAATGGGACACGTCCTGTGCTTGTGCTCCCTGTGTAAATTGACACTCTCCTTACTGTTCCCTGAATTTATCATGTGTTGACTGCCGTGGTTCTTTGCAGATGGCCCGTGTGTGTTCCATGCAGCTAGAAGCTCCGTTTGCCCTGGGAAGAAGTGTGTTGTTGGGCGCTTTGTTGTTATCTCAACAGAGTATGTCAACTTCTGTGGGAACAGTAATGACATGCGGTCTGCTCTGATCCCATCCACTTTGGTTTGTGACTTCCTGACTGGTGCTGCAGCCAGGCTAATCATGACGTGAATTGGAGTGCCAGAAATTTGTCTTCCCCTGCTGCCATGGAAGTGCTGCTCTGTTTTCCTTCAGCCCAGTTGTGCAATATGAGGCATGATCTGCTCATAAGTTTGTTGTTTTGGTTTAATTTTGTGTTGCTCTTGTTCCTTGTTGTCTCTCATCAGCTTGACATTTCCTTAGTAAAGCTTTTGGATCAGCTTTTGACTTTCAGCACTCTGGTTGGTGAGTTCCTCCGTAAAGCCTAGAGCAGCAGTTGCTGAAGCTGAAAGAAGTGTTTGAGATCTGCAGTTGCTAGAGTGGTTCCTGTGGCCATGAGGACATAGGTGGTAATTTGGACACTTTTACACCTTCTTTCAAAGGGAAGCTGTTTATCCAGCCTGAGCTTGTGGTAGGCTGTAAAGGTGTCTTACGTTCGCCATGCCCTAACTTCTGAGCTTTGCTCGTTTCTACTTCAGGCCCAGGATCCATCACCTCAGGATGGTTTTGTGCTTACCTGTTTGGGAGATATTCTGCTGTATTCTGATATATGAAGCTGAGACAGATGCCCAAGACTTTAGATTTTAAGGGTCTTTCTTAGAACAGCCTCATTTGTTTCAAGCCATTGTATTAGATTAAGTGGGAAAAATCCTATTGCACACACTGGCACAGTTGCCATGCAGGCATCGCAAAATCTTTTGTAGCTGGCTTAAATCAAGCAGTTTGAATGAACCGCAACCTTTACGCTGTGAAGAAAGTTATGCATACAAAAATGAAATGCTAATAATAACAGTTTGTGTGCAGGGTTTTATTTTTCATTGTAGTCACTGGCTGGTGAAACTGATCTCTCCTTCCCAAGAAACATTTTATTCATTTTTTGGTTGCATTTTTGTCAACATCCCAGTACAGTTTGGAGATTTTCTCCTGATGGTAATTAGTTCAGCTCCTCCTTACTGGCAAGCATTTCTCCAAATCAGTGAAAATAAACAGAACCATAATTGCACTTTTAAAAGGGTGCAGTGTTTTTGTTTTTAGAAGGACAGAAAACAAAACACAAATACGAAAAACAGCAAGGCATCAAATGTGTAAATTCGACACCCTAAAGAAGACAACAGTAAAATATTGCAGTGTTTTCAACCTCAGCTAGGTGAATGCTGAGGATTATATCTTTTGCAGGAATACCTTTTGATGGGTAAAAAAAACCCAAAACAAACCCTTCAATAACAGGAACTGTAGCTGACAGCTTAAAGCTTTTGCAGTGAGAACTGAGAAAAATTCTGGATGTTAATAGAAGGTTTTACGGATAATAGCTTGGAGTTCATGAATACTAGAAGTATGTTATTTCTGGTGTAAGGTTAAAAAGATCATAATGTGGTGTTCATTAAACTGTGCAGCCAAAAATAACATCTGTCTCTCATGAATAAGGGATAAGGTCTCATTTTCTATCTCTTCATATTTGAAAACAGTATTTTTTCTAGAAAATTAGAGGTTTTGTACTGTTTAAAAAAACCAACAACATTAAATATGACAGTAATATGATCACACCATTTTAGCACGAAGTGATAAAAATTTACACGTCTTGGTTGAACTTGGTTATAATCACTTTGGAAACTCTAGTCATGATTCTCACTGCCCAAGCAAGCCTTTGTTTGATTTTTTTTTTTCCCAGGAGGCCACATGGGTATTTGACACACATACCAGAGAGGGAACTGAATCTTCTAATCAGTGGTCTCTTTAGGTGCTCTGGAACACAGTTCATCCACGAGGACGTATGGTTCAGACTGCCACTTGCCTGAGTCTACAGAATTGACTGCCTTTGGGAGGTTCTCAACACTTTTAGGTACCTCTGTTTTAGTGCATGGGACATGTCCACCATCACTGGTATTTGTTTGTCAAATTCAGAGATTTCAGTTGCCTAGAAATTATTTATAAATTCATTTAGAATTCAGCAATTTGTTTCATATAGAAAAAGTATTTTAAGAAAGCATTCAAATGCTGCAGCCTGATGTCTCTGAGGAACAAATTTCAGCAGTCAGCTGTGTTTTGTTCAGTAATGTGCATGGATTTACTGCTACTGAAAAACCCCCTAAGGTTAGATTTCCCTCCCTTTGGAAATGAAATGCATCACCTGAAAGGCATTTGCGCTTGTTTTGCTGGATAAAAGTAGAAGGTTTGTCTCAGGCTGGTGGGTTTTTTTACTTTACCCAGCTCTCCTAAATCAGTTATTCACTCTGACCTACTCACCAGCACAAAATTGTCATGTGCCCAGGGCCTGCTGCTACAGTCCGGTGAAGGCAAATGGACTCTTGCATACATCTGCATTGACTCTTAACTGCAGTAACACGGCATCGGGTGCGTGTAGATGTCTGTGTGCTTTTTGTCCTTGTAGAAACAAGCATCATCCCATAATGTTTTTGTGACTAAGATTTTCTTTCTAGTATTCTAGGCTAGTTTTTGCAGGGTAGCTGTAGTCATTTTCAAGACCAGACTGAGAGCAAGTGAAAGCAAGCTCTGTAAGACAGATGTGTAATTGGGTATGTCCTCCGGAAAATGTCGGACCCTGTGAGTGAGTTGGGTGCTAGGTACCCTCAGATGGGCAGCTTGCAGGTGGTACGTAGACTGACTGTGGGTCTGTGTATGGATGGAAGTCAGTGGCTCGGAGACCCTGCAGTAGTCTCATGCTCCTCAACTGATCTTTAAAAGTGGGTGTAGAGACAGTGACTGTGGCTTGTACAGTGCCTGGTCCACTGAGTGTGTGTGAAACAATGTGCAATAAAAATGATGGATAGCAAATGTCATACTGCATTATAGGTATGCATTTTTCATGGTTCAGGGAAAAAATGCATCAATCAATAGTAAACACATTTTCTGTTTGGAACAACTGTTACAATTAATTCTGGATAATTAGTTATATTTTTTTAGTTAAAAGCAACAGCAATGTGGGCATTATTTATCTTCAGCCTGATTTTCATTTTGATTTCACACAAACCCTTTTGGTTTTGATTAGGGGTTTGTAAGCTCTATAACAAGTCCGTGACATAGGTCAGAGAATTTGGCTGACATAGGAAAAAGACAGGCTGTTAAAGAACAGGTTATCTTGATTTGTTAGTCTGTTTTTTATGCAAATGTTGCAAAATAATGTTATGAGTGGACAGTAATTCTGTAATCTCAGTGTCCATTCGGTAATAAACTATTGTTATTTAAAAATGCTTAGACAAAACGGAGAGTTGGAGCTACATGTTACTACTATTCAATCCTACAAATTTGGCTTTGCTCAGGATGAGTCTCAAATATGTCTGGAAGTAGTCAAAGTTTTCTCATTCATGTGCTGCAATCCTTATAACCCAGATAAAATGGGTTCAGAAATTTGCGCTGCTGGGGACACGGGCAACGTCAGGCTTGTTGGGTTCTTGTTGTGGTGCCCATCTTTTAGCCGTTGTCCTGAACAGCAGAATTCTCAGTCTTGATGTAGGCAGTGAGGAATGTCAGCCCAGTGTGTGAGGAAAGGATGGGAACATTAACCTGGGACACTAAGAAAGGGGCTGATCAGAGATGCTGAGGACGTAGGAAGCCTTTCATCCTACTCTCTCTCAAAGAGGCTTAGGCAGCCAACTCCAAAGGAAGGTGCCTCTGTGTCCTCTTGGTATTCACAGTCATGAATCCTTTCCTGCATGTAGGTGGGCGGCCAGGCCTTTCTCACATGAAGTGCAGCTGGAATAGGAGGGGGGCAACCATCCCAAATCAGTTATTCACACAGCTCTCATTCACTCTATCACAACAGCTTCAATGGGAGAGGCAGCATTCCTTCAAATGCTCAATAGCCTGATGGTTGAAGCATTTTCTTGGAAGTTGTCTTCAGATCTCTGCTCCAATTTGTACCTTACGTGACCTTGAATTTGGTTCATTTACATCCCAGTACTTTAGTACTTTAGAATTTGGTCTACCCCACAGCTTTAGGCTTCTAAATAAAAATAAGAAGGTGGTTCTGGCATCAAGTCTGCCATTTTCTGAGTGGTGAAGTGTGCTTACAGTATGATTTCTTCCTTAAAATGCAGAGGGCACCTCATGTGTGAAATCTTAAACTGTGGTTTAAATCTGAGAGAGGAACTGACCTGCAGAGCACAGTCATGAGTCATGATGTCTGCAGCTATGTGTATGGCCAGCACGAAAAATTAATTTACCTGAGAGATGTTTTCATGAAAAATTTAGGCCAATACAGGCATGCAACTCTCCCACACTCTGATATGGTGGTTGATAACGGCTTGTGTCTTGGAACAGTATAGTTGCAGCAACATGGCTCTCTGCTTAAGGAAAAGGAGGTACTTGTAGAGATAAGCAGAGCACTGAAGGCTTAAATCTTACATGTAGGTACTCATCTCTAAGTCCTTCAATTTTGAGCATGAATGTGTTATATTGTAGTATGTCCTGATGGTTCTGAGCAATTTCTTAGAGGGTGTCAAGTAGAGTTTGGTCAAGTTGAGGTCAAGATCTAGAATGCATAGTCAAGCAGTAGGATTCTATCTTGTTATATGCTGCAGAAGCAGAAAAAATATCTCTGCACCAAAGAAACTTGAAATTTAAATACAGGGTGAAAACCAAGAAAGAGTAATTATGGTCCTAGTACAATAGTTAACCTAAGCCCTTTTGTTATCAGAGTTTTGGTAGAACGTGTGCAACATGCAGTGAACTGAGGTAGGAAAAATGGGTTATTTGGGTGGTACTTGCAGTGTGTATGAGATGTACTATTGGGGAAAGCCCAGAAATGTTAGAAATGATAACAAGCAAACTCTGCTGGCTGACAATCTGGGCGATTTGAAGATAGACACTGGTGTCTTGATACTGAAGGAGATGGTATCTAAGGGATACTAAATGGCATTTTCAATATTGGTCTCCCTTGTTCTTGTTCCATTTATCTCAGTATTCAGCCATGTAGAACAAATAAAATCAGAAGTAATTGTATAGCATCGCATCTAAGATGACCGTGCAATATGTACTAAGTTATTATCTCAATATGTACTAAGTTATTATATTAGCATTAGTACTGTGTTAACTTTTGAGACTTAAGATAGGATGCATTAAAGGCAGCATATTGTAGAAGGAGCTAATAAGAAATACCACAATGTAAAGTACATAGTATACATTGCTCCCAAAGGGATTAGAAGTCCCAGATCTGGACAAAAGGGCCTGTGTTTCCCACCACTTTATTAATACCTTAAATCACAGTCCTCTAATCTAATCCATATCAGCTATGCTCTGAACAGGCTAAGACTCTGTCCTGATAAGACTCATGGATGTAACCTGTAGTCCAACTTGCATGGAAAGAAATGAGGAGTTGTTCTCGATGCATGTTTTAGGTCTCAGTTCACCCAGACACCTGGAAATCTGCTTTTCATTGAAACCAAAGAATAATTTCCTAGGAGAATGATGTATTGAAAAGTACTGAGGAGAAAATGTCAGCATTAACTTCATATTTTCTTGGATTTCTCTGGTTGTCACAGATTTAGCATTAGCCAGGGATAGCTTTTGTGTTGAATATGTCAGGAAATATACTTTTATTCTTGGTATCAGGACGTAGAATTACACTGTGTTCAGCTAACTTATACTGTATGGTTTGGGTTTTATTTCAAATTTAATTTAAAAAAGATGAATCTATTACAGTAGCTAATACACAGTTGAAGTTGCACAGGGAAAGGTTTGAGCATATAATCTCTGAAATACTCTACATAGAACATGAATCTGTTTTCAATCTACCTAAAGACTGCTTTTCATGTAGTTTTTAAAACTTGAAGTGGAGAAGCATTAGTTTTTAAGAGAAAAATAGATAATGCAGCATTTTTTCCATTTAATTAGCTGAATCTTTTATACGGTTACAATGCGGATTCCAGATTCTTTAATAGTACTAAATTCTGGTGAGATGCCAGAAAGAGTTAATTTAGAAAGAGATACATCCCTAGAAAACTCATAATATGATATCTATGCTTTAAAATACAAACCCATTTCTGGTCCCTATCTAGCACAAATTCAACAGACTCCACAGGATGAAATCAGACCGTTTTATGACAAGGCTGCAGCAAAAAGATACAAAAACAAGATTGAGCTGAGAAAGGGAAACAGGAATTAAAAAGCACAGTAACATACTCTGCCTGTGCAAGCAACCATGGGATGACATCAAAATACTTGTCAGGCATTAAAGAGGCCTCCCAACAACTTCATGAAGTTGCTTATTGCATTCATTTTACAGATGGGTTGAACTGAGAAAGCACGAAATTTAAATGGCTAGGTCCCATGAGAAATCATTGGCAGAGCTGAGAACAGAAGCTCTCCCTCCCAGCTGCTTCCCACTATTGACAAGAGCAACTATTTTGAATTGAAAACTTTGGACTTGGCTTACAAAATCATAACTTTTTAAAAAATACTGAGATAAAATCCTCAGTGTTTCTTTAGTAAAAAAAAAAAAATTGGTTTCCGTGTCCAGAAAAATGGAGAGAGGGTAGCAGTAGCTGAAAAGAAGCAGGATTTCTCAGAAACTGTTAGGAGGGGGTTGTTTTGAAGCCATTCCTAACCTTTATGCTAGCGTTTCTGGTTTTACTGAAAAGATTAACTTTTTCCCATAAACTAGAGTGTTGGTACACATCTGAATTTGTACAAAGGAAAAGATGGGAAATAGAAGGTCAGCCTACCCTCGGATTCAAAGAATACCAGCAAAACCACAGTTTTGGTGTGGTGCCAATGTAAGCAGTTTTACACCAAATACCCTATCAGGAGTGTTCATAACAAGTTGTTCCCTGAACAGAGGAATTGAGGATTCCTATGGATTCCTGATCTGTCATCCGTACAATGCAGGTCCTCCTGCAAGACCCCTGGTTCCCTCTCCCTTCCCCTGCCATGGCTGTCTCTCTCCTTGTGTGCTTTTGTAAAAATTACTTGTGTGACCTCAGTCTTGCCCACTCTCTCTCCTCCTTTAAAACCCACAGGTCTGGCCCTTCACTTCATTGGGCCCCACAACCCCTCAGATCCCCCATCATAACCCAATGTGCTCAGCATCCTCTTCCACCCCCATCTGGCCAGCCTGGCAAGTAGGCAGCATGTCTAGTGATGAGTTGGGGACTTTGTGTGCTGCTTGAGGGGCTCGTGGGCTGGTTAGCGGCTTGGCCTGCCCTGCTCGTAGGACTAAGTGCATGAGGGGTGAGAGCACCTTCTCTTCCCATCAGCAGATGCAGTAGTATCAAATCTCTCTCTCTGTTAATGGCAGGTGCTGAACCTTCTGTTAAGTTCAGCTGAAATTGGTAAATGGAGTTGAGTACTGTTAGGGGTCACCTGGGAGGCAGATGGATAAGGTCACATTCATACAGATATCACGGCCACATAGACATCATTTCCTTATGCAAAAAAAAAAAAAAGGCACTATTTTATGAGCTATGTTGTTCAGACACCTACTTGATAAGTACAATAAACTACTTGAATCCATAAACTACTGAACTTGTGATAACAGGGGGATGTGCAGAAATACAAATGGCAGGATTAAATGCTGTTCAATGTCCTTCATACAAAGATAGGAGAAAGGAACCTCTCAGAGAAACTTTGAAGCCCTTTGTGATGCTGCTGACAGAGAAATGAAGGTATTCATTTGCTGCCCAACAAATTGATGTCTATGATACAGCAGAAGTATTATGTAACTCTGTGGAAAAGCACTCTCTTCTCATTGGGGACTCAGAAGTTTCAGGAATGCAGGAGAAAACTCCTACTCACCTCAGCAGGCTTTGAAAAAGTACAGAAAACCTCCTCTTACCTTCTGGTGCACTGATGTTAGTATTCCAAATGATTTTGCTGCAGTGACAAACTCTGGATGGAGAAGGAGCTAAAGCTAAAATGAAAACTGAACCCCACTAGCACTATTTTTAAAGTACAACTCTGCAGCCGTGGATTTTTTCTGAGAAATTTTTGCCCATCTGTGCATAAAACAGTTTGCCCTGGCCATATTTCCATCCTCCCTGTAAAAGGCATTTCACATCCAGTGTCATTAGCTGCCCTTAACTGCACCCAAAGTTCTGACGTTTTCTCGCCTCCCATGCTTGGGACAGAAAAAGACCCCATCAAAAACATTCAGTGACTTCAATGCCTCCCCTGCTTCCTTCCTTTTTATGTTCTACAATTATACAGGCAACGAAGGACAGCTGTAACTAAAAAGCAGAATAACTGTACCACCATTGCATAGTGATTTGACTTCTGAGGGAAATACTCATTTCAGGGCCGTGAGATTGCAATAGGCTTCAGTGAGTTTTTTGCATATTTTGCTTTGGTTTCCTATTGGGAATATTTCAGTGTGTGGTCTTCATATAGCTTTCTGTCTTGCAGATTACAATGTCACTGCTGGAAAAACATTTAAACCTAAATCCCGTGTATAATGCATTGTGCCTATATTATGACAGAGTTTTATTTGATCTTGGCAGGTCAGACATCTTTGGGGAACAGTTGAAAACATCTTTCTAAACTCATTATTGTCAGTCAAAAACAGCTCTCAGAAACTAAATAACGGCAAGCTTCAGTATAAGGTAGCTGTACATTTATTAGACATAACATTACAAAGCAGAAGTACTGCGTCTTAAGATTGGCCAGGCTGATAACATTTTATACTATTCTGATATAAATTAGATTATATGATGTCTGCTAATAAGGCAATGAAATGTGTAAATGCATTTCTAATAGTGCACACAGATTAATATTATAGCCTTATGAAAGCTGACAAGCATTCTGGGTTTTCTGTAACAGCACTAATGCACGCTGGCGGAAAGGGACAGGGCTATGAGAGATACCACGTATGGGCCAAAGGAAGGTAGAGAGCCAGTTGTGTCAGTTCTCTCTCTAATAAGTAACAGAAAATAACTGTACTGAATATGAAGGTTAACATTCAAGAAAGAAATAAGCTTAGCCATTGAAGTTAAGCTTGTGGAATTGGAGGGCAAGTCATACTGGAAGTAAACAAGATGATGTGGCTGCGGTGAGTCTAACCTATCTGTGAGATCCAGAGCAGAGAGAGACCAAGTATTCCAATTAACTGAGTGTTCAAACACACTCAAGTTCAGCCTGTGATGCCATTAATATTTCTGGAATATTTCTGGACTTAATGTATACAGAACTGGCACTCTTAAGGACAATTATAGAAGGTCTGGGCTTTGTTACTTATATAAATTTTTTTTCTTAAAGGATACAAAGAACTGTAAGCCCAGACACGACCCAGCCATGATATACAAAGAGGCCTAGAATATGCACGAGGCTGAAGTGCCAGGTCCTGTACTCAAACAGATGTCGAAGGTGCTGGCAAAGCAGCAGTCTCTCCTCTGTCACCTCACGTGGTGTACACACCACATTTCATCCTGGGGCTAGCAGGAGTGGCTGGGCACTCAGGGGCATCTGTGTCCAGGGAATGCCTGCAGTTGGAGGCACATGATGTCAGTGCACTGCTTGCAAGATGTTAACGCTCCCTTCCCTGGCAAGTCGGGCTATGCTGACACTCACTGGATCCCTCAGTGTCCTTGGCTTGCTGATGAGCTAGTCCTGAGACATCAAGGACACTCATGCATGGTGCAGACAGATGCATGTCTGCTCTCAGGAAGGTAGGATTTACAGCCAGACTTGGCATTACACTGATCCAGTCACATGCCATCTGGATTGCAGCTAGTTATTGAGCAAGCTGGGAGTGTGAGAGACTGTTCACAGGACTGTAGACGTTTTCTGATTCTGCATGTGAAGATGATTTTAAGGAGTTCTTCCAGAGAAAAGGTAAGGGTTAAAAAATTCTCCAAAAGAAAGCAAGAGTAACAAATACCAGTTATCTCTTTGTTGGCTGGACTCCTGGAAAGCCAAAGAGTTGCTATTGTGTGTATTTCTTCCCTGTCACCTGAATAAAAATGAAGCATTGTAAATTAATTACACTCAACAAAGCTCCTGGGGCTGGGCAAGTTGCTGCATTTTGTAAACTCCTGGTCTCCTCGCTATTAGCACTGTCCTCTGACAAATTCAGGAAACTCTTGCTATACATCATGTATATCTCTGGAGAAGGAGAGAAACATACTCATAGAATACATATTCCTGAAAGAATTAGCTAACAAAACCCTTGTGGTAGAATTGGTCATTGGAAATATGTTTTCTTTTCCATTTTGAGTTGTAAAATTGCTTTGAAAATTCTGGGATTTAGAAACTATTTTGTATTACCTACAGCAAATATCCCTGTAATCCATTATTTAATTTGCCACTCAACGAACACACTTGTACAGCTCAAAGGTTGTCACATTAAAAAACCCCATCTATTTAACTCTTTCCAAATGCTATATTATTTTTTAATATGTACTTTAATATCATATTGCAGGTCTTTAGGTAATTGCATCTTCAACTATCATGGATTTATGATATGATTTGTATGGTGCTTGTTCTTATGACAACCCTCTCAACTAGGATTCATTTTGCTCTGCTGTAATTGCGTAGTGATGTGGTTTGGTACAACGTCCTTCCCCATCCAAGCCTTAAGAATACAAAAATGTCACTTTGATTTTGTGCATTTATAGTCAAGGAATGGCAGAGTAAAGAGCATTCATCTCAAAAAGGCTTACAGCAACAATCATAATTTGCAAACTGCTTCAGTACATACACTAATACAGAAGCTTAGTGTATTGCGTATTGCATGCAGCTTGTTTTTCTGTATTTTACTTTCATCATTCGAACTCATAAGATTATCTCCTAGAAATCTCTTGCATTAAATGTCATTCTTGAGCCATTAAGATTTTTTTAAAATAAAGTTTCTTTCTGAATGGAACCTATCATTGACTAACAATTTTTTTTTTTAAATTGATAGACAAATACAGTTAGGCTGTAGTAGGACTGAAGCAGGTCTGCCCAGCCTCTGTGTCTGTATATGCTGCTTAGAATTTGCAGTTGTTTTCATTCCTGTAATTTGCAAGACACCCTTGTGCCTGAGCATCCTCTGGAAATGCACCCAGTAATAATACTGTAAGCCCTGTGTCATGGTTTGCACATAAATGCAGCTGACACATCAGCTTGCTATCCACGAAGTCTGCTACTGCTTGGTAGGACACATAGGAAAATACATCAAGTGATATGCATACACACTACTTGCCTTGTCAGAAATACACACGAATGTTAATAATTTGACTCTGCCATTGTTTAGAGTGATTGCATTGGGCTGGGATCAATTGTTTGGAAGGCAAAGGAAAATTCATATTCAAAGAGTTGGTCCTCTTTCAGAAAGACGGTCCAGTTCCACCATGGTCTGAGTTCACTGGCTGGACCCCATCTACCTCGCTGTTTGACAACCTTGAATGCTAAATATCATACAAGTATATTTGTAATGGCATGNATTTGACTCTGCCATTGTTTAGAGTGATTGCATTGGGCTGGGATCAATTGTTTGGAAGGCAAAGGAAAATTCATATTCAAAGAGTTGGTCCTCTTTCAGAAAGACGGTCCAGTTCCACCATGGTCTGAGTTCACTGGCTGGACCCCATCTACCTCGCTGTTTGACAACCTTGAACCCTAAATATCATACAAGTGTATTTGTAATGGCATCATCATTTAGGCATTGATATTAAATTTACACAGGCTTATCAATTGAAGTAAAATAATGACAACTGCATTTAAAGGTTAGTGATTAACATGGTGATTGATCTGGGTTTCAGACTATCGTACATTGAAATGTGATCTTTTTGACAAATTGAATTTTTTATAATAAAAGATAATATTTTTGTTTATTTTAAAATAAAATTAGGACAACAATAAAACTGAAGTTTGTCCAGCAAGACAATGAAATGTGTGACTGACCCCACTGCATTACTACTTACTTGCTCAGAAATAGACATTTGCTAAAATACCTTCTCGAAGGCTTCCAGCTATATTGTTCGATTTTGTGTATGTAAAAAATAAATAGTAGTTAATAATACAGAATGTAGTCCCTAATGCAGAGGTGGCATATGAAGCTTCCTATTTCCCAAAATAAGAGCCTTGAAACTACAGGAAAAAAAAATACATAGGAGAAATGAGAGCTACTTGAAATGGCAGACTTGCAGATTGGGACAAAGCAGGAAAACATAAGTGACTTATTTTCTGAAGATAAAATCCTGATGCCGCATTTGCATTTGCAGAGGATAACAGGTTATTTTAGAGTGAAAACTGAGGCCTTGACCTCTACTGAAAGCAACCATAAAGCATAGTACACTTACTTTTATGGGCTTAGGGCTTGGCTCTGCTTTCCAAGGGCAGACTTGTGTCCTAGTTGAAGCTGTCTGGGATATGTCATGCATCAGCAGTGAGAGCAGATGTTGCTGCTCCCTTACAGTAAGTTGTTCTGAGGGGAGCAGAGTTTTCCCACTGAGTAATTCTGCTTCTTAGAAGGTGAAGGGAGAAGAAGTGGCAGAGGACTAGAAAGTGGAAATCCATCTGCTGATCAGAGTCCTGTTTGTGGGTCAGCTGCAGTCCTGGGCTTTTTACAGAGGTGGCATGGCAATGATGGGTGTGTGCAGGAAGATGATTTAAAGTGAGAGACCGGCAGGTGCGTACAGGGAAGGGAGGCTATATGAAGTAAACTAGAGACCCTGAGCTTGGCATGGTCCGCTTCCACATACAGTAGGGTCTATAGCCTGTGCAAAGCAGGTCTCAAACATCTATGCTGGCTTTCCTGCATACTGCTTGGTCAATGTCCTTTGAGCATGGGCCTGAATGTCCTACGGGTCCATGCAGTAAAATGGCACTAAGAAAGGGTGCTAAAGGGAGGGTGGAGGTCTTCTTCTTGTAATTTATATTTGCCTCATTAACCTCTGGAGGTGTTCATTCCTTGAAGAGAAATAATCTTTATCATCAACTGTGTTACTATGGGCTGGAAGGAAATCCTGCACTGTCATTGCAGTTGGTGCAGAGAACTGTGGTCAGTCAGCTTCAGTCTGGCTGCTGTCACCAGAACTGGTTTTCACATTAATTTCAATGTCTTTGCTGGCATTCCACTGATTTGAGTATACTATCGTGGATATGAATTCCACGTGCGCACAGTCTGGACAGGGCTTGTTTGTTTGTTTTGATGGTTTGTTTGTCTTGGAGATTATTTTAGGACAGGGCTGACATCCTCACCCTGTCCAAAGCAAAGGCAGACCGTAGCCTTACTGCCACAGTGCAAGAATTCCATTTGAAGTTTTCTCCTCTGCCAGAACAGGCAGCCAAATTATAGCATGCAATCTGACAGCATAAACTTCCTTAAGTTTCTGGGTTTGGTGTTTTTTGCTTTTTTTTTGTTTTCTCTAATTAAGCCAATGTGAAAACATGCATGTCCTACCACATGCATTCAGTGAAGAATTAGTTTCACTGTTGTGCATTCAGGTTTGTGCAATTTCTATATAGATCCTGAATCCTGATTTGAATAATGAAGTTTTCTACTTTCTCTGTTGAAAGTCTGTACAAACACAGTAGCATCAATTAGGCTAAGTGAATGATCCAATTTTTTAAAATAAGTTTTATTTCATATTTTCAACATGCAGAACACTGAAGTATTATAAATGTTACAGTTTTGTGTGCCATCTTCTTGATGAGCATGGATCCTGTTTCAAACATAACTGTTCGCTACACAAGGCTGTTACAACATCCAGCCTTGGTGGCAGCTCTGTGTGTGTATCTTAGCAGCTCTCCACACATTTGCAATTATGGAATTAGGAACCAGGCTGAAAGTGAACTTTTCTGAGTGCTATGAAGAAGAGACTCATTGGAAGACCTCATCAGGGAACTCTAACCGTGAGAATTAAGAGGGATGGATGTAGAAGTAAGTGGTCTTTGTTGCTGTCTCCATACTGAGGATGGGGAGCTGACATGAAGGCTGTTGAACTTTGCTTCTCTGCTTTCTGTAGAGAGAAAGCTGTTCCATGGCTGGATCTGCTGCTATTAAACACTTGCTTTCACATTCGGTGTCCTTTTCAGATGTAATGTTGTTTCTGTTCTTAGGAGCGTGCACTTCTCTACCTCAGCCTGCAATGCTGCAGTAGTTCCATTCTTCATGCTCTTTAAGATAGATGGATAATATCTGGGTATTTGAGAACGAGATAGTTTTTCAGGACTTTCAACAGCACAAATTAATCCAGCAATATGTTCAGCTGTTTGCTGATGGAATTGAATGCAAATCCAAAGTATTTTGTTGCTGTAGTGAATCATACTAGACCCAATTTGACTAATATTTTTCTTAAATAAATACATGGTTATCAATTTACTCTGTCAATGAAACACTTCCTGTCCAACAATTGCATCTGCTACACCAGCACAATGTACACCATTAGTTTGACCATTTCTATTAGCTGTGTCACCTAAATAATTTTTTAAGATCTTCAATCCTTTCCACTCTTGGGGGAAAAAAAGTGTCTATTTTAAAACATATTTTGAATTGCCACATAATTTAGTGGGTTTTGTGTATAGTACATAACTTTTTCAGTGGAGGAAATTCACAGCTTACTGTGAAAATGTTGTAATTCTGCACTATAGAGGTCAAGCCTTAATTAGCTTTACATAATTTTGATTTTTGATTCTAATCTTGCAGTGTGATTGTATTGACTTTTGGTCTTCCATCTCATTGTTTGCAACTCCAGTCACGGTATTTAAACAGACATGAAGAGCAACATGAATTTGGAAGGCATTTAAGACAGCCAGAAAGATGTAGGCATTTCTGGAAATGAATGCACGTGAAGCATGAGGCTAGACTGTAAAACCCAACTGACCTTGTTACCACTTACTGTCTCTCTCTTCCACACGCAAGCAGACTGTGGTGGAGTAACAGAAGCCAAGAACCTGATTCTATGTATCACAATTTATTTTTATTCATAGATAGGATAAAACACAAAGCATTTCAAAACATAGAGTTTTGGTTTAGACTTCCACCATTTTTTGGTATTTGGAGAGAGGAGCAATGATGATGTCTTTCTACCTGCATTAAAAGGTCATTTCTAATGCTGTTCAATACAGCGTAACTTGGTGTTGTGTCTGTCCACTTTCACAAGGCATTTTATGATGCAAAGCACAGGCTGGTGAAATATAGCTCAAATACAGTCTGAAACATTGAGAAGCAAACTCCATTATTTATCTTAACTCAGATTGTGCTACGCCCTGAGTAAGCAGAGTGGGAGGCAAATAGAAACAGCTTACTGCCTGAAAACCTGGGATGGGGAAAGAAACAAGTGAAAAAGCAGAAAAGTGGCTGTAAGCATCTTCCTTTAATTTTGAATGGAATTTTGTTTCTGTAACTTAAAAATCTGGGCAGAGAGGGTTAGGCAATGATTATAACGGAAGACTGAGAATCTCAATTCGAAAATGTCACTTGCTTTGAAATGCTGTTTTTCAACATCATCTTCAAAAAATTGTCTATTACTGAAACGCAAATATTTTAAAGCTCCAAATATTCTTACCCTTTCTTTTTTGTTGTTGTTTTCTTTCTTCATCATTCACTTCCGTTGCCTGATAGCAATGAGCTGAATGTAGATTTCTATTCAGGAGGTGCCTTAGCAACTTCCGTTCATTGTAGCGCATTATCCTTACTCATCAAGTATGTCCGGCGCAACACACTATCTTGAAAGTCATTGGAAGTCTCAGATAATGTTTTTTTTTTTTTTTGCAGAGTCACATTTCTTAAATCAAGACACATTCTCTCCATGATTTATTTTCATTTATTTACAGGTCAAAATGTGAGCATCCACGTTTAGTAGTCTACGTGCATCTTTGTCCTGGTCGCTAAAGACATTGCATAGCCAGCAGAGTAACAAAGTAGATCTCTTGTTTCATGCCTCCTGTCAAACTCGTGCATGTCTTGGTTCAAGAGAGAGGGGTCCCTCACAGAGGAGATAGCTGAACATTGGCACAGCATTAGCCTGCTTCATTTGATAATGGAATTAGGAATAGAATGATCTTCCAAAAGAACAATATTAGAATGGAAGAGAGCCATAAAAGGATTTAAACTGGTGAAACAGCAAAGGAGAGGCACTGTGGGTTTCCTGTGACAACTAATGCTTTATCTCTTCGACTCATGGTGTCTTGTAAATTTTTACAGTTTTTCCTTCTAAAGCATGTGGAAGGATACGGTGGACTGAAGTTCTGTGATCAAAATGATGTGTTGAGAGTAAGGGGTATTTTTGGTTGGGTTTTTTTGGGGTTTTTGTTTGGTTTTTTTTTAGATACTCAGGAGCTGCAAGTTCGTATTGGTTCATATCCTCAGGAATAAATCAGTAATATGCTAAATCAATGCCAGAATCTCCATGGGAAGGAAAGCGATCTCACTAGCCCAAATCACCGTCTTTCCTGGCCTTCAGAAACAAAAGCAGAACAACTGAATTGGAAAAAAACTGCTGTTAACTGTGCTACTCCCCTTTTCTCAAGACAATAGCTTATGAGATGAGAACTGTTTTGGCAGTAGATTTATTGCTCATTGCCAAAAGTGAAATAGGGAATAGAAGATGGAGAAAATCCTGACTGCCATCAAAACCTTTGTAGTGACATGTAGAGCATTTGGGGCTCCATCCTTATGTGTCCTCCCAGAATGCAAACGTGATTTGCAGCCCTCCACATGCAAGTCTTAACTTCATTCTTGATTGCTAAAGATTCCATCATTACCATAATTTTGCTTCTACCTGAAGTGTTGAAGGGTGCCAGAGGTTTGAAGGGTTGTACACTATTTGCTAAAGTTGGATCAAATGCTGTAAAATTCCAATATTCAGGGGCTATCAGTCATGAGGGGCTTCAGTGCTAGGGCTTCTACCTTGGTACTTCTGTCTTGTTTGGGTCACAGCTTAGATCGCTCGTTTGGGACAACCGTAGTTTGCTCTGAAGAACACAGTCGAGCAGGTAAATGCAGACAGCATTTGGAGGATGAATCCACAAAGGCACAGTTAGCTAATTGGAGTAAAAGCACTACACCCTGCTGACTCTTGAGTTTACCAATGCTGAGACTTCAGTGCTGTAGGATGCCATCAGCCTTGGTTGTAGTGAAAGTGATTACAGCATAAGGAATCATTAGTTCCTCAAGTAGATCTTCATTAATGACAGAAAATCAAAGATACCTTGGGAAGTTTGGAGCCTGAATATGGCTTGACAAAGTATCTCTGGGATGTTTCCCATTCAGATTGAGACCCAGTTTGGAGGAAACATGTCAGGAGTGAATGAATCATTATTAGTAAATACAAGGTCTCATCCTAGTGTTTGGTATTTCTATAATTAATTCTCTTTCAAATACAAGGAAATGGCCCCAGCTGCATTATACTTCCTGTTGATGTTGATTGGCTTGGTTCTGATTTTAAGAGGATTTTTGTCAGTAGTCAAATGTAGTTTAGTGTAGTAAGTGCTGCCTCTGCAGTGCCACTATTGCATTTGTGCTCCTCTGAAACTGCGCAGTTCGGCATTGTGCAGAAATAAATTGCACTTACACAACCTGAGCAGGGAAAGATGTCTTTCTTGTTCATATGGCACAGCACTGTCAGGCTGTTGAAGTGGTTAAAGGTGTTGCAGATGCCCTAAAATCCCATTGCACTGGCAAGGAAGTCTCTTTCATTTTGCTGGAACATTTTTGCAAGCAAAGATATACCTAGTTATGAAATGCCTTTTTATCTATTTGTATAATCTACAGTGTTTAATAACTGTTTGCAGTTAAGGAAATATATTTAGCCTTCTAGTATATGCCAAAAAATCCACAGTATTTAATTTTCTCAGGAAGGTTAATGTTCCTGGGATGCATTTCTTTGCAGTGAATGGATTGCTCCTGCCTTCTGGGATATTTTGTATTCATGGACTGTGTTTGGGAAGCTTTTGCTTACTTCCAGTCCTCAAGAGCCTGCATCTGATTGCATCTCTGGTTTGCTTGTGAAAACAGATTCATATACTCATTGCTAACAGGCAGCACAATTTTGTGTTGTAGCATTTGTAGTCCAATATCTGAGGTGTGTTGCCACAGATATCTGAAGTCTTTTCTATAAAGGGTGGGTGCCACCATGCATACATCCCTTGACACATGGTAACATATTACATTGCCTAGTGCAAGAGCCACAGCATTTCTTTGCAGTAGTGTCTTTGTCACTCACCTGGATGAGTTTGAATCTGGGTGTACTGCTGTCAGTCCAGTACAAAAAGCCCATTCTCAGGTCTCCTGTAGCTGCGCCAGGCTGTGTATCTCACATGCATGGTTAGGTAGCTGCATCAGAGCTCTGGTTACATGGGTACATACTCAGGCCAAGATCAGAAGCCTGACCCTGTAAGATCAGATGTTGTTCAGATCCCACTTTCCAGAGTCATGCCTCTCCAAAGAAGGGCCATACAGTGAAAGATGCTCAGGTTTGGCTGCCTACATCCCTCTAGCAATTTTTCTGTTTGCAAAGGAACTCTAATTAGTTGCATAAGAACTGGAGGGCTTTGAGGAATAGAACTTCTGGCCTCCCTTGTAGTGGGACAGAAGCAAGGCCAGTGCCTGCTAGCATCATCTATTGGACCTGGACTGTTTCTTATTGATAGTTCATCACACTTGGGTTTTTTTGCTTCAGTTGGAATTTGTCAATGTTCTGACTATAGAACTGTGGCTAGAGACTCACTGCATCTCACTGCTGGAAAGGAAAAATGAACTGTACAAGATAGGCCTTGGGGTGTGTACCTCAACCGGGTTGTATTGATGGTGGGTTCTGATTTGGTCTGAGTGACAAGGAGAGAGTCTCATTACAGAAATCAGAAGCCTTACTTTTGTAAATAGGGTTGGAGTCCAGGGAGTCGTACTTTGCTTTGGGTACTGACTTCACCTGAGTTGAAACCACAAAGCTAGGTCAGTGAAGCTCCACAAGAGACCTCAGGCCAGGGACTGCACCAGTGGCAGGGGTACAGAAATTCACAGAATCACAGACTGGTAGGGCTTGGAAGGGCCCTCTGGAGATCATGCAATCCAAACCCCCTGCCAAAGCAGGTGCTCCTAGAGCAGGTTGCACAGGAACATATCCAGGCAGGTTTTGGATATCTCCAGAGAAGGAGACTCCACAACGTCTCTGGGCAGCCTGTGCCAGGGCTGTGTCACCCTCACAGGAAAGAAGTTCTTCCTCATGTTCAGGTGGAACTTCCTGTGCTCCAGTTTGTGCCCATTGCCCCTTGTCCTGTCGCTGGGCACCACTGAGAAGAGTTTGGCCTCGTCCTCTCGACACCTGCCTTTTAGATATTGATAAGCATTGATCAGGTCCCTTCTCAGTCTTCTCCAGGCTGAACAGACCCACGTCTCTCAGCCTTTCCTCATAAGAGAGATACTCCACTCCCCTCATCATCTT
>VZSC01005853.1:298691-357669 GCA_013398225.1 Steatornis caripensis | reverse complement strand
TTCCTCTCCGCCCAACTCTCCAGCCTGTCCAGGTCACGCTGAATGGCAGCACAGCCTTCCCGTGAGTCAGCCGCTCCCCCCAGCTTTGTATCCTGAGCAAACTTGCTGAGGGTACACTCTGTCCCTTCATTCAGGTCATTGATGAATATGTTGAACAGGGCTGTAGTACCGACCCCTGGGGAACACACTAGTCACAGGCCTCCAACTAGACTCTGCGCCACTGATATGACCCACTCAGCTCTGCCATTCAGCCAGTTCTCAGTCCACCTCACTGTCCACTCATCTAGCCCACAATTCCTAAGCTTGGCCATGAGGATGTTGAGGGAGACAGTGTCAAAAACCTTGCTCAAGTCAAGGTAGACAACATCCAGTGCTCTTCCCTCATCTACCCATCCAGTTATACCATCATGGAAGGCTATCAGATTCGTCAAGCAGGATTTCCCCTTGGTGAAACCATGTTGACTACTCCTGATAGCCTTCTTTTCCTCCACATGCTTAGAGATGACTTCGAGTTTGATCTTATTATGACAATCAAACGAGAGTAATGACAATGAAGATCTGACCTTGCTGTAGAAACTCAATTAGAAGAATGATAGTGGTGTAGAACTGACTTTCATGTGAGATGTTCTGGCTATTGTCTATGTAGTAGCTTAAGCAGTGTTGTGCACTGGACACTGATCTTCGATATTGTTAAATTGTTAGAATGGCCCCAGGTATGACTTTTACCTGGGTTAACTCTCCCAAAATCTGAGTGGCTTGGGAGTTAGTACAAGAACAGGCTAACTCTAGTGAGCAGTTTGGTGGCAATGTGGATTTGATAGCATAGACTCACGTAATTTCATGCTACCTGGTCTCAGCTTAGAGAGTGGAGCATTTAACTGCTATTACAGATATAGCCCATTGGTCCAGCCATGGCCCATCACAGGAAGTTCTGGTGGACCTGTTGTCTCAGGCCTAGAACAGGCATGTAAAGGACTTACCAGTACCTGGGACATGGTGGTGAGGAAGCTGTCAAGTGGGTCTTTGGTTTATTGTGAATTTTATTAGTGGATAGATAGATAGATAGACCAATATGTAATATAAAATATGTTAAAAGTTACTTTAAATATAATATGTATGTAAATATATACATATGAAGAATTTTAAATAACGTTTTTATCCCTTTTTCATTTGTACTCCCCAGAATTCCCACATGCTTGAGAAAGTGGAAGAACCACAGTTAACATATTTTTATTGTAATTGTCCAAGGCCAAAACTAACTGAGCAGAGGAAAGGTTAATGGCCCTGGAGGGAGTCCTAGAATATTGTTTTATTTATATTAGAAAATAATCTTTGCTGCAGCCATGGAGTTTGCAGGCTGTGCTGCACAAACATGGGTAGCCCTGTGTGGGCATGAATACATTCAGTGCAGCAAGATGGTAATGTTTCATAGATGATCTCTGGGAAATGTTGAAGCTGGAAACTTAAGGGGTCAGGGACCTAATTCTCTTTTATCTCAACCCTTCTGCCTGTTATTAAGAAATTGGCTGTTCTCTTCTTGATTTTAAGAGAAGATGACATACTAAAACCGTTTTCCACCACAAACCATTCTGAGCCCAGACACAGACCTCATGTGTAGGACTGAGTACCTTAGGAGCATAACACTAAGGCGGTACAGATGGAAATGGTAGCAGGCTACCTGTGGCGAGCAGTTGTGCAGTGGTTGGGACGCAGCTATTTGACACAGAATGTCCATCTCTTGGAAATATTACACATCCCTTGCATCTGCTTTTAGTCTGATTTGCCTGTATTGGCTGAGCTGCCTCAGACAGCATGTGTTCTGTTGTAAATTAGTTGGTATGATGCAAATGAGAATTTTGTTTAACCTCTTTTTTGGATAAGCAGGGATCACCCAGACCCCAAACTATGTTTTGGCAAATTATAATCCAGGATCTTTTTCTTCAGCACAAACTAATCCTTCATGGGATGATAATAAACTAGAAATGCATCAGTCACTACAGGTTTAGAAAGTCTGTTTATGTAGTTGTTTGGTGTCAGGCTGAAAATCCAGATCCTCTGACTCACATAAGCTCCTGCATTCATAGGTGTTTTAGTAGCTGTCTCCCGCTGGATTCCCTTCATCTGCCATTAACATGCCCCTAGTCCTTTCATTGAAAGGAAGAGTCTCATGATATGCAAGCCTTTCTCTGCCTGAATACCAGGGTGTGTCTTGATTTACAGTTTTCAGTCTGCTTTTCATTATTACTGACTTCAGGACCATTCACAACAGCTGTATGGCAGATTGCTTGGACACCAGCTAAAGCAGCATTCTCTGTGAATTCTTACATTCCCCTTAATCTGTGTCATTTTATATTGCTGAAAATCATCAGGACCTCTCTATATAGGACCTATCCTCTATTTTCAAGCCTCCAAGTCAAGCTGTGCCTTTAACTGTGTTTAGGTAATTATGAGCGGGTTTCATCTCCTCACTTAACTTGGCTACATCGAAGTGAGACATCCAGGCTTAGGTAGTAGTTAGGCTCCCTCTATAGTCGGTACAAGATAATTTTCTTTTGGATGTATCTATCTAGCTACCTAGATGAGATACGTGTAGGACTACCATAGATTTAGCAGAGGAAAAAGAGACATCTAACTCTTAATCTGCTAACTCTAGTACCTCCAAAACATGCAATATTAAGCTATTAACCATAACCTACAGCCAGTAAAATCCTAAGAGATGCTTGATTCTCTTTATTTCTTTAGGATAGGAGCCAAAATGAGTTTCTGTGTTGTCTGCCACATCTGTAACTGAGCTCCTTAAAGAAATTCTGAAAAGCAGCTTTTTTTTTTTTTTGGAGGTTCATTTTAATTTTCCAGATGGCATTGTTGATATTCAGGCACAGAAGAAATGCAGGTTGGCTAAAGTCTGGCTGCAAGTTTGTGAACAGTCAAGTTATGGCCCAGATTTCCCTCCAGCTCTCTTGGCCAGTAGCACAGTCATCCCAATTGACAGGAAGATGCTGGGCATCTGTGACCACATCACAAGCTGGTGTACCATATGCCAGAGCAGGCAGCGGGAATGGGAAGCAGAGGTTGTAGACCCTCAGACATGAGCTGGGAACAGAAGAATTCAAGGGACCAATTTCAGAAAAACGAAGTATTCCAAAGAACTGGTTTTATAAGAACTTTACTGAAATTACTGATTTCTGTGAATGATTCTAATTGACACAAATAAAATATGTATTTGGTTAAAATATACACAAAAACCACTGTTAGTATTGAAAATCCTGGATCTGTTATGATGCTAAAAAAACTCAAGCAAATTCCTACCAGGGAGTCTTTAAATATGAAAATGATGGGAAGGAAGGGTCTATTGCATCTCCATGTGCAAAGCTAAGTGTGAACATCAAATGAGAAGATATGACCTTTTGTTATCTAATCTCTAATGTAAGGTTCCTTCTATAAAATATGGCAGGTGCATATACTTAATTTATCAAACTGTTTATAGGCATGCTTAGTCAAGCCTTTAGCCTTAGTTTTTTTATTTTGGGTTATCTTAGCAGGTCTGATCTTGGTCTTTGGCTAGTTCTAGTTGTGTAAATAGTAAATTCATTCCTTCTGTCACTTCTGACTTGTGCCTGCTCCTTCTGAACCTTCTTCCATTAGCATTTCCTTTTAGCCTCAGACTAAAAGCCTTAATTTATACAGCATTTGACAAAACATTCTCAGAAGTCTGTTAGCATTATTATCTTCCCCTCCGGTCAACTCAATACTTGTTTGTACAGCATATACTGCATAAAGTCTAAAAGGTGTTGAATACAAAGGCTCCTTGGCTGCCAGAACAAATCTGTATCTGTGTATCTAATCAGAGCTGTCTTTCTCATGCCAGCATGATAAAAACTGAATGGCTGTAGAGGTCAGTGAAGACTGGTTATTTTTGCGGGTGCATCTCTTGTAGCTGCAGTTATAAATCTGGCTTCTGGGTTGTTTGGAAGGCGATCTCAAGTATCTCCAAGGAAGGAAAGCATTACAAAGAGCGGAGATGAATGCAAATATTAATGTTCTGATGGACTGTTTAGAAGCCATAGTATTTGACAGCATTTGGGAGAAGTTTCCTATGTGTCTATACAGTACAAACTGCAGATTTTAAGATGGAATTTTTGTGAAAGCTGAAAGAAGTTGCTGTAATCTATTAAAGTATTTTGGGAACATAATATTGGGATCTAATTTGTGCCTTCTCAGAATGAGAATATATTTAGTTGTGGCTACACCAAAACATTTATGAAAATGTTCTCTTGCTAATGCAGCCCTTCCAGTTCACATCAGCATTGGTTACACTGTGGTGTTTGGCATACCTGCACCAACTTTAAACCTGTCCAGGGAGCTAGGCAAATACAGAGACTATTTGGCCAGACACAGCATTGCTACGGAGGTTTTATTGACAGCAATAGCTGAGGTGTAAATTCAAGTCCAGCTCAAGGATAATTTCATAAGATGCAGTCAGCTCAGCAAGGGCTACCTGGGAGCAGAGGGGAGATTGCAGTTTAAGGAACAGAGCTGACACAACAGCTATCAGACACTCCCCAGTAACTGACCTGGAAATGCTGTCCTCTACTATTAGGATTTACAAAAGGTTAATCTGCCTTGACCTGATAAGCCTTTTGACTAGCATGGTTAATCTATTCAGTTTCCACAGCCGACTGAACACAGCCAGGGGCATGGACCACAGGCAGTGCCTTCGACCCTCCTGCCTGCCTGACCAGTTGCCCATTGATTAGGGGATGACTTTTAACGAAGATCAATCTTATTCCTGTTGGTCCTGTAGCAGGCTTGACTGTGTGTGAACATATGTGTAAACTCATATGTATATACGCATCTGCTTTTAGTGAAGACATCCTTGAAATTCCCTATAGAACTGGAAGTCAGCCTTGGTTTTAAATATTGCAAGGTTAAGCCCTCTTCCCCCTCTCCCATCCCCTCTTCCTGAAAAAACCTGTACATTCCTACATTACATCATCGTTTAGGATTTCTAGAATAATGAATAACAATTGTATCAGATTGTCTGAGTGCAGTTCATGCCAAATTTGTGCAACAATTAGAAATGCAAAACCAAATGTTTTTACATTTCTAGCAGTGGGAGATAGGAGAAAAGTGCCCACTCTGAGCTTTAGTTTGAAAAAAACCCTCAAAAATCCAAGCTTCAAACACCTGATCCTGCTGAATTTTTAAGCATTTACTTAATCCCAGGCATGAGAATAAACCAATTGGTTTTGAAAAATTCATAACGGGACTTTAAGGATTTGCTTAGATGTTTTGCTGGAGGGATTGTCAGGGATCTGCAAGACAGAGCCCTGTCTATTTCTATGTCAGGTCTCTCAGTGATGTTTTTTAAGAGCAGCTCACTAAGATTTCATGTCAAAGCCCATGCAGAATGGACACAAATTTGCAGAGGTTTTAGGTAGGAAGGATGTGTGATGAGAGTACACAGAAATCTGTTAGTTTCCTGAAACATAATATCCTTTCAAAGTACTGAAACAAAACTGTTTGATGGATGTAGGATCAATTTATTTAAAACATGGTAGTCTGGCCAACCCAGAGATGTGGATATCCTTGAATAACCTTTGACAGTACTCCCAACTGTTCTTTGAACAAGCAGAGAAGTGTGTCAGAGGCCTTAATTTTGCTCGTGTTGGGCCTCCTCCAAGATACCAGTTCTGAGTCAGTGGGGCCCCTGCTCCTCGCTATAGGGTATCGTGAGAGC
The DNA here is from genome assembly GCA_013398225.1 of Steatornis caripensis. Lineage (NCBI taxonomy): Eukaryota > Metazoa > Chordata > Aves > Caprimulgiformes > Steatornithidae > Steatornis > Steatornis caripensis. The sequence continues at coordinate 351,929 of VZSC01005853.1, read as the reverse complement.
ACAATGCACTCAGGCCTCTGCAGACACTCTCCCAGGGAGGAACTGCATTTGAGGCAATCAGAATAGCAGAGGGAAGGACAAAATTAGTAGCCTAAGGAATTAATCTGTAAGAAAACTTGTAGTTTAGGCTTATTCCTTTTGTAGCCAAAGAAAAGGAAAGAAACGATCTCACTGCCCAAAGACATGGGCATAGCATGTGTCAAATATGCTGAGCTCTAATATAGGAAGCAGTTTTAATTCACTGATAAAAGTCCACTAGGTTAATTTCTGTCAGAGCACTGACCAGGATAAAATTATAACACAGATTCTTTAGTTGTTGGGGTTTTTTTTCATATGTCCTTCAACCAGTACAAGGGGTCCAGTCCCTGAAGTCAAATGACATGTCAAATTCACAAGAACAATCCATGACATTCCAAGAAATGTTGTCGCAAGGTTAACTCACTTTTTATTGCTTTGAAGAGAGACAGAGACTACAGTAAAATCAAAAAGGAAAAAAAAAAGCAGTAAATAATCGACAGACACAGATTTGCTTTACAAAGACTGATGCCATGCCAGCTGAAAAAGAAAAAAAAAAGAAAATAGAGCAAATCACACTGCTGTGTTCTGCCATCCCTCCAAATAAGATAAAGGGGGAATACAATCAATTTATTTCTTAAAGGTTTTTAATGCTCTGCTTTTTCATTAAGGACTCTGATTTTTGTCATGCAGTACTTTTTCTAACAACAGCAAAAGGGAGAGGAGAAATACTGTACCAGGCTGGTACTGTGCGAACCTCAATCGCAGGCTTTTACTTCACTATATGTGTTTTATAGGAATCTGGGTGATACGATCATAGGGACCGTAGTCATGGGTCTAACAGAGAAAGCTCCAAACACATTTTGGAGTCACGTACATCAGAAGTAATACATTGTAGATCAATATGAAGTCTAAAGGCAATCTGCATCCTATTATTTAGCCCTATTTTATAGGCTTAGTTAAAGTGAATTGCTGTTTATATGTAATGTGCTCGGAAAGGAGTCTTACAAGTGTCTGTTACACTGTATCAAATCAAAACATTTTGGAGTTCAGTAGCATGGAGCACTTGCCACATTAAGATGCTAGTTAATGATGTCAAGGAATATTGGTAGAGAAGGTAATGAAGAAGAGACCAAATCTTGGCAGTCCCACTGGAGAGTGCTGCTCACAAATGGATTTTGATTTAGGTGGCTGTCAGATACAGAATCCGGTGTTTCTATGTGAGAAAAATGCATCTTAAAATGAGGTTTGGCTGACAAGACCATGTTAAAATTAAATGATGGCATATGCCAGCTGTCTGTGTTTCATACAAAGAAATCCTAGTAGCATAGCCTTCCTATAGGAAGAACATATAATATACCATAGAGGATTAAGTAAGAGAAACCTGAAATGAAAGCAAAATTCCATTAATAGCCCCTTCAGTCAGAGATTACAATAAAATGTCAACTGGCTTAATGGGACAGGTAATCTACCACTTCCAGTAAACGTCCTAATTCAATTTGTTGTCTACAGACAAGCATTCTTGTCCAGGGGTCGCTACAGGAAACTGAAAAATCTACCTGAATTGAATTTCTGTTACTTAATTACGCTCTTTTGGAAGGTGCATAGTTCTAAGTAAATATACGGACTTCAGTACACAGCATTCACATAAAGGAAATAAATCATATATGAGGAATGACTTAAAAGCATATAATCCCCGTCCCCCATAGCCTCATGTTTGATCTCCTAGATATAATTTAGAAAGTACCGAATATAGCATCTGCAAATACGACCTGTGATTTAAAAATTGATGGGGATCAGTTATAATTTTCTGTCTCTTTAGCTTTTTATCCTGAAGTTACTCAAGTGAAAGAGTTTTGCTAGAGCAAACAAGAATTTTAAATAGTATATTTTGAATTGCCTAGTGAGTAAATGTACTGGGTTCAAATGTTTCTCCAGCTGGCTTCCAATCCCAGTTTGTGTACTCAGCCGATTTTAGGCCTTCTGGCCCTCAACAGCTTGGTCCAAGCCACCCAATTTCCCCCAGTCATTTCAATTTTTTCCCCCCATTCTTGCTAGCCCTGCTCCTGGCCTTTGGGTCTTGTCCGTTCAGGTTAAAACATGTGCTGCAAAGATACTGGGTAGTAAGGTGGTAAGTACATGTACGCTAAGGTGTAGCATGGACTTACTTTTCCCTGTCTTTTAGATTGCTCTGAAGGTCACCTAAAGCCTGAGTGTCACCTCACTTCCTAGCAAAATGTTGTCAAATGTGTTGGACAATCAGTAATATAAACATAACTAAAAGTCCAGTTGCCATTGCAAGTCCAAGGCACTTAGCATCTTAGGTGCCTGATGGTTATTTAAAAGTATAGTCAGTAACTTGGCAGTCCCATTGCATGTTACACTGTGAACCAGCAGCATGAAAAAAAATCCCCTTTCTCAACCTTTCACCTTGCCTCTTCTTCAGCAGATGTCTCCAAACAACCTGCCTTAGAATACGTCCTGAGGACACATTTGGCTTTTTTGCGGCAGTGGGTAATTTTTTAAGCCCCTGCAGAACTGGGCCAGAATCTGAATCCTGTATTTCTGTGGAGCAGGACAGCCCAGCTGAAAGATCCAGCGAACGCTCAGTGATTAGTGGACTGCGATGTTCTGGGGGCAGGCAGGCCAGTGAGTCCCTTCTATAGTTGCCATCTGATAGCTGATCAGATCAGCTGAAGAAACTGGAACCAAAGCTCAGGGAGGAGGTTATAAATTTGGGGGCTGATATCAAACCTATGGGCTGATTAATTGGGATGTGGCTGCCAAGGAAGGTGTGCTCTAGTGGCTTTGGTGGCAGGCCACTGGTTTTTCAGTCCACTTGGAAAGCTGAGGAAGTAATTTGTGTTTGCTCTGTAAGCCTTGTGCCAAGCAGCTGTTACCACTCTCTCTCAAGCTGGAGTATCCAGGTAGGTGTTTGGAGGCTCCGTTGTAGGAAGAGAAAGCTGGAAACGATCTGTTGGGTTGTTTAAGACTGCAGGTGCTGCCTTGTGGACTCCTTTTAAGCTTCCTGAGCTCACACTTAAATACAGGGAGCTTTTCTGCTTGTGCTCCTCCCGTTGGAAAGCTGATTATTTTTTCAGGGAGGGAGAGTAGAGGGAGCCACATCTGTGTGCTGGTATGAGTGTCAGCTTCTGCAGGTGCAAAGGTGCGTATTGAAGTAGTATTGCCAACTGACCAGCTTGCTCAAAATAAGCAAGCTGACAATGGAAATGTTTGCTATAGGTACTTTGTTCACTTAGTTGTATGGTTCTTTTTCTGAAGGTGATGCAATTCTTCTTGCTGCTTCCATGAAGGGATTTGCATAGCATACCTCTAAGGCTGCAATGTGGGAAGATGTTTCTTCTCTCTTCTGTAAAGTTCAGACAATACAGACACATAATTTCCTTCCTTCTTTTGTGTGGTTTGGATCCCCTGTGACATTTTAAATCAGACATTTTACACTTAAGTTTTGATTTACACNATGCAATTCTTCTTGCTGCTTCCATGAAGGGATTTGCATAGCATACCTCTAAGGCTGCAATGTGGGAAGATGTTTCTTCTCTCTTCTGTAAAGTTCAGACAATACAGACACATAATTTCCTTCCTTCTTTTGTGTGGTTTGGATCCCCTGTGACATTTTAAATCAGACATTTTACACTTACGTTTTAATTTACACCAGTTTCAAATTAACTCAAAGCCTAAAGGGAAATACAAAAAAATTATGTTTACGAATTTTTAAGAACCTTCATATTTAGACCTGTGCCTAAATGATTGCAGGACACGTGGCTGACTTCAGCTAAGACCACGCAGACACAGAAATGAGCCCAGGCCGTCTACTGGTTATCGGCAATATCAGTCTCAAATGTGATTACACCATGATGTTTTATGACTGTGTATTTTTCTAAAACCAGCAGGTCGTTCTGATGCATAGCTCTAACTTACCTCCTTTTCCCAGTGAGACTGGCTCCCAGGCTGCAGTGCGCAAGGTTTTCTTCTCACGTCCAGGGTCGCAGGCAGCATTTGCTCAGCCAGAGCCTCTCAGGGCAGTCCCCTCTTGCAGTCCCCTGCTCAGATCACATATGTAGTGGTTTTTGTAATTTGTAATTTGGCAGTGCATGTGGCTCGTCATAGGCATCAAACAAGAAGACATAATGCAGGAATCTCTGTTGTTCATTCTTTTCTTACTGCTTTTTATATGATACTTTAAAGTGCCCTTGGATTAATTTCGGCTTTGTAGGTGTTACTTTCATTGCTGCCAGGAGATTTACAGTTTTGATGCTGAGTAGCTGAATTTTTGACATATTGCTCTAAGTTGGCAAATGCCTGATCAATGTTTGCCGAGATGCAGGAAGACACTGGCCTTGTAATGTATAATTCTATGCATTCATGGCAGACATGGTTATTTAAGAACTTTTCTCAGTTACAGTAATACTGCCTGTTAACAGGCAGACTGAGCTGCAGTAGGATTCGTTTACAGCAGAACGAACTTGGATATCTTTCTAGCATGGTAGTAAAGTTTAACCCTTGACTTAGTTAATGTTTTCTTTACATGCTTTGTTATAAGTATTGTTTAGAAATGGAGCAATCCCCATTCTTGCTAGCCAAGACTCTTCCCTGCTGCTTTAAATGAGTATGTGTAAATAACCTCTAATGCAATTAACTAAACACAACTTCCATAGACTTTGGTGTGGTGGTTGTGTGTCACATGCTTTGGATTTAGGAGTTGGGGTGATAAGACTTGGGCTCATGCATTTGGTTTTGTAGACTCAATGCAGACGTGAAGTTTCACCAGCTTGTCTGGTTCATACTAGCATTCTTTGTCACTTCAGAAAGCAAAGCCTTTACTGTAAAACTTACGTAAATAAATCAGTTCCAGCTCCCTCCTTATTTGTGAAAGGAACAAATCTTGTGTGACTGTTTCCCATTTTACAGTTCAGTGACAAAAAGGAGAATGCAAGTGCCAAAAGGGTAGGGCCAGATGGCCGAGAGGCTTCTCCCTCCCTCCTTCCTTGTCACAACCCTGGTGCTGATTAGCCAGGGAGAACCGGGAGGCACCTTCCTCCAGGCAACACGCTGCAGATGTTCATCTTTGCTTTATTTAGTAGAGGTAAAGGCAAGCCATACTTCGTGAATAGGCTTTTGTTTTGCTTCCACTTATTATGAAATGAATAGGAGAGATAAACTCCCATGGCACGAAAAAGCAACAAACACTGGGCAGGCTGGAGGGGTGAGTGTACTACATTCCCTTCTTGGCTGTGGGGAGAGTCAGCGCTGGAGAATATAGCCAGGCAGAAACTATGGTGTCATCCTATGGGGTGACTCTTCTGTCAAAACATTTGGGGCAGTCCCAACACCAGGTAGGGGTTTGTGTGTTACCACAGGCTTTCACACAGGTAGTCCCAGTCAAGAGCGAATCCCTCACCTTGCTCGATTTTGGATTTTTAGCGCTTTCAAGGGTGCCGGAAGGCACAAACACCAGTTTGAGTGGAACAGGATTACTCATTAGAAACATCACAGTTTTGCAAGACGTCCTAACTGAAAGTTGAAAATTGTTTTTAGAAATTTTTGAATTTCATAGTGGAGAAATAATAAATATATGGCTCCCCGTCTGCTTCCTTGGAGAGCTGGGCTCAGTTCACTTACTTTTTACAGCAGGAAGTAGAGCTGGCAGGTGCATCCTTGCCAGCCGGCACAGAAACACAAACACATTCATTTTTTCCCTCAAAATCTTCTCCACAGTAAGTATTTTTGGTATTTTACTTTTTTTCTATGATTCAGAATATTTTATAATATAGTAGGGGTTTTTCAGTTCCTCAGCAGAGCTAGTAACAAACTCCAACCCCTAAAAGAAGAGTTATACAGAAACTCTGTAGGAGATTCCATAAAAATATCTTTATCTGAAAACACATTCCTTACTTGATCTGTCTTCTCATAATTATGTCATTGCTGCAGTTTGCTGGCTCTGTCAGCCTTTGTGATAGTGCCTGTCTCCTGCTAAGGCTTCTTTAGGTTCATTCTGAGCTTTTTCTGATGCACATGTTGGAATTTTCTATCTAGTGAAAACACCTGCTTAGCAAACTATGTAAAAAGTCATAGTGGACTCAGCTATGCACCAAACTATCAGGTTGTAATAGTCATATTTTGTCCATTAAAAACTCATGTTTACAATACAAAAATATATCACAAATATTTACACTTTTCTATTGGAAATAAAGAATACCTGAGTGACATTACTAGTCTTTGTATTTGCTTTTGCTTTTTCTAGTTGTGAAAAGAGTTGAGTATCCTTTGAATTCTCATCTGAAAACAGAAGGTATGAAAATGACTGATTTCTTGAACACTTTTCTGCAGTTTACAGGAAAAGGCAGTTCAGCTGGATTTAAGTATTCAGTTGATATCTCTAAATGAAAATCTCTATCAGTATGTGGTCAACAATTCTACCCTAGGGAATAAAACTTAGCTGTTGTCTTGTCAACAAGATCAATTGTGAGCATAAGCTCATTTAATTAATTCCTTAATTTTCAAATGAAAATGAGTAAGAATATTGCAATGCTCTGCTTATATAACCAGCTACCTCGCTCCCTCTTGAGTCAAGGTCCCTGTGCTCAGGACAAAGTGAAATGCTTATCTTTGTTTTGGAGAATATTTTAAAATTTTGCTGGATTTATTTTGCATCTACTTATGCATAAATTACATTAAATTCTCTTTCCTGTTACTTTGTAGATCTCAAAATGATGCTTCTCTACAGAGGGCATACACTTTAATTTCAGCCCTTTGCATTTACATGTCCTGGGCTGGAATGTGGACGTATTGTCCATTCTTATGATCTTTATTTATTGAAATGCTAATTTATGTGAAAACAATACTCTGCAATACTCTGATTATCTCCTGGTGAGATATGCCCAGGCTCGTAGGAACTACAGCGTATCAGTGTCCTGCTGCCTCTGGGGGTGTATTTTGTGGTAGTTTGTGCTGCGTGCCTGTTGTTTCTCTGTGTAGGGGACACAGCTGTGCAGAAATGAAAATTATACCTTGATTCTCTAATAGGGTCTAATGCATACAAGTGAAAAGAGGAGCACTGCTGTTCTTCCCTGCTTGCAAGAGGAAAGGATTAGTGAAAAGCATCTCCTGGTGTGCAAGAAATACTGAGAGGAGCTGGGGAATTGGCTCAGGCTTGCCAGCTGTATGGTTTCACAGGTGCCGTCAGAGTGCCGGAGGAGCATCTCCTGGCCCTCTTCTTCATTCCCTCTGGGGAGAGACTGAACCTTAAACTGAGACTTCGAGGACTTCCAAGGTTTCTTTTTTTTGCTTTGCTTGTTCTTCACAGGGCTTTACTTTGCCTGTTCCTGTTAGCTTTCCCACTTCCATCTGGTTCTGGCAGCCTCCAAGGGGCTGTGAAGGGCTTCTCTGGCATGGCCAACTCAATCAGGAGACTTTTGCTGCCTTTGGAGCTTGCGCAATATGCAGTGCTCCTTTCCCAAGGAAGTGGGAGGGGAAGAACTCCAGATGGTCGACATTTCCCACACTTGCTGCATAATGAGGAGAGCCTTGAGAGGTGGGACAGAAAGATCCCACCCTTCTGCTAAACCATTGGCACCTTTTTGGTGTTCAACGCTCACTAAGATTCTTAGGAAGAAGCCTGGGATTAATTGTCTGCAGTGCCTGTGTCCCCTTCCAGGTTTGTTTGAGACAGGCTGTGTTCTGCCTCTGAGAAGTGTCTCTTTGGGAAGGTGCTGGGCTCAGATAATGGGCTCGGCCTGTTTTCCAGAAAGGGGAATCCACTGTTTTTCTGTTTGAATTATGTTTGCTTATTTAAGTCTTTTGTTGTAAATATTATTCCCCAGGGAAAAGGCCGTCTCTCTTCCCCCCGCCCCGTTAAACCTTACCACCAGCTACTAGTCTGCCCTATAAATGTAATTTGTATATACAGTAAAAACAGGACCAGATGGGGCAGACACATCAGTGTTTTAGTTCGTATTTCTCTCCTGTGACAGCTTCTGCCTAGTAAAGCTAATGACCTAATGTCGTCTGGGGAAGTTACACTGTAGTGGTATTGTACCTGCATAAATCTTTGCCTCATTCATTTTACACTACAGAAATAATGAGGACTGTTAACAGGAAATATGGAGCTGGCAAGATTTTTATTCAGCTTCATTTGTTCTGAAATTTGAGATCTAAAATGGTCTTGATCCTTTATTAGTATGATGGTGCTGCTACAGCTGGTATGAGTAAAGCTGACTGGTTCTGCAAACAGGGTCCTAATGGTTTCCATGCTAATTACCTTATCCTCTGTTACCGTGCTGTCAACTGATTGTTATGAATTACTGTTGACTGTATTTAAGGAAATGTTAACTGCATGCATTTAAAGACGCAGAAGTCTGGATAGTAAAAAGCTGTATACCTTTGCATACCTCTGTGTATTATGGTATATTTGTAATATAAGCAGAAATGCATTAATGAACAGTTGAAAAGGAAAAGTAGATATAAAGAATGCTGTGTTGTACAGTTGAAAGGAAGTGGGTCTGAGAAGCTTAACTTTTTAATTTCTTTTCTTTTGAATATTTATCTTTGTATATTCATCCCTGTGCATTGAATTCTGGAAGTTACTTGCTGGCACAGAAGTGCTCCTGGATATGAATTACATACCACTCAGAGTACCCACATAACCATTGTATTCCGCAAAAGGAGAGCAAAAAGGGGAACATGTTCTTACGCACAGCTTCCAAACCCTACTGCAATAATATAAGAAAAAAAAAATCAGTGGGTGTGTATGAGCACACTTACGAAGTCAACACATGCTCAAGTAGGTGTAATTAAATCTGAAAATGATAATTGTTTTCAGAAGAGGCTTTTGAGTATTCTGTTAAGTGAAAATAGTCTGAAGGTCACTTGTGTTTCGCAGTGCCATAAATTTTTAGTTGTCAGGGATTAGTTTCTAAGTTTTATTGTTTCTTATCTGTGGCAGTCATGCCTGCTGTTCTGAATTTATTTTTATTTCCTTCCTATATTACATTTTATTGCCAATTTGTTAGATTTTTCATTTCTAAGTAAAGCTTTCAGTCCCATGCTTTCAGCAAATAAATTTTAAAAGTATATTGGCTTTAATGATCTCATTCACTTGAGGAGTTGTTATTTGTGTTCTAGAAGTGATTTGTGAGGTCTAACTGAACTGGTGTAACTATATGTAATGCTACCTTGATTACCTCTTCTGTGCTGTTTTCCAGCTAGAGCATATGCTCAAATATACTCACGTGCTTCCAGTGACTCCACATGCTCCCACTGACTAAGGTAGGGTTTGCAAGCAATATATCTAATTGGACTTTTCATTATGTAGTCAATAGGCATATAAGCTACTTGCAAGGTTTTGTTTTCATTTTAGGGATATGATAAAAATTGATTTTTCATCCTTCTGACATTTACTAACTAAGGAGCACAAAACTGCTTCAACACAGATGAATATCCAGTGTTTTCAGTAATCAACCTTCCCAGTGCTTTAATGGTGGAATCAATTTTTGGCATGATGCGTAGTTAGGTGTCCTACTTGCAGATACAGTGTGGTAGTCTTCCCTCTTCTTTGAAATGCGCTCTCAGTAAAGCTGTGGATTTATGCAATACAGGGTTTGCAAGTTGCTGTTGTTTTTCCCCTCATCTTGAGAGGCCCGGACCGGTTGGCAACATTGGCAGCCACAGAAAAGAAGTTCACTTGGTCCTGTGGGCACCTGTCCACCTGATTGATATAAACATACATTGATAAAACCACACAATTCTCAGAATTGCTTTGGGACTCCCTGAAAACAATCAGGTTAAAAACATAGATTGCTCATAAAAAATCTCACGTATGCCATTAAACAGTCAGTATACCATGTCCTGCTGGCTCTTCCTCCCTGTCAGGATGCCTCGACCCATTCACTGGCTTAGTCATATAAGCTCTTCCTCTGTCAGCCCACCTTTCTCGGCACTTCTGTGTACTGCTGTTCTCTGTGTTTGGCCAGTCGGCTATATCTCCACTTGCCATAGACACAGCTGACATTGTGTGACTCTGTATCCATGTGGCAGAAGGCCTAAATTGTCAATACGTTTACTGCTTTTGGCAGATTATGTACAGATATGGAAATCAGATAATTTGATAATTCCTAGCAAATGATGTACGTATTGGCTGCCTATGACTTTGTATCCTTTCCAACTTCTTCTGAGTTGTCTGATCCCACACAGTAAGAGGTAATGCTACCTAACCCCTCTAGCTGGGAGTTGGCTGAAACCTATGTGCATGTTATAGATCTTCAAGACTTCTGTCAAATTTAGGTGTGGCACATGCCAAAGTTACTTCCCCAGCAGTCTGTCCCATTAACTTGTTGGAGATACTAACCCGCTGTAGTAAGGGCAGCAAAAAGGCAATCAGGTATCCGTAACTGTGGGATACGTTTATGATTGGGACAATTTTAAGTGATTTGTAAAAAACAGCATTTGCAGCAGGCAAAGCAGGTCCTTGGGAAAGGACAGGGCTGGAATGGGCTGTGGGCCAATTTTAAATATCCTGCTGATTTGCAGTTGGCTTGCAGTTTGTTTGCCAAATGGCTATGCTAGGGGCAAATGGACATGGCTCTGATCTTCTAGTTAATACGGAAGATCTGGGACCTGTTTTGGCGTTCTATCTCTCTTTAAGCATTGAAGATTGTAAAAGAAGGTCTGAATGGCATTGATAATGTTCATCATAAGGCAGCTTAAGAAAAAGCAACAAGAACCAAATCCAGGCTTTCACAGAATCACAGACCAGCAGGGGTTGGAAGGGCCCTCTGGAGTTCACCCAGCCCAACCCCCCTGCTAAAGCAGGTGCCCCCAGAGCAGGGTGCACAGGAACGTGTCCAGGCGGATTTTGAATATCTCCAGAGAAGGAGACTCCACAGCCTCTCTGGGCAGCCCGTGCCAGGGCTCTGTCATGCTGACAGGGAGGAAGTTCTTCCTCATGTTCAGGTGGAACTTCCTGTGCTCCAGTTTGTGCCCATTGCCCCTTGTCCTGTCGCTGGGCACCACTGAGAAGAGCCTGGCCCCATCCTCTTGACACCTGCCCTTTAGATATTGATAAGCATTGATCAGATCCCCTCTCAGTCTTCTCTCCTCCAGGCTAAACAGACCCACGTCTCTCAGCCTTTCCTCATACAAGAGATGCTCCACTCCCCTCGTCATCTTTGTTGCCCTCTGCTGGACTCTCTCCAGTTGTTCCCTGTCTCTCTTGAAATGAGGAGCCTTTCTTGTGCCTGTGCCAATCTGAAAGCCAGGAGAGAAGATCATATAGAAAATATTAGCAGAATGACCTGAAACCTCCAGCCAGGCGATTGATGGCATCTCTGGCTGCAGGATGGCTACAGTGACTTAAGATCATGGGCATCCAAATATTTCCTGCTCCCGACAGTCACAAGGAGTTGTGTTCCAGCCCCTCTTGGTTTAGCACCATTTGTCCTTAGGTGTGCATACACCTCCCAGTTGGATAAAGAAACTGCAAAGTTGTGGAATCATCTGTCAGTACACAGGGAAGGAGAGTCAGTGCCTGTAATTGAAGGAGGTAGCTGTGACGACTAATTAATGGCACTTTCCCGTTTGAGTTAGTTAAAATTACAACTATGTAGTTTTAGTTAAACCTGGGTGCAATCAGAGAAGATAGTAATTTGGATCTTGAGTTAGGATCAGCTTCTGTTAATGTTAGCAACCAGTAGAAAAGTTTGGAACTGAAACAATATTTTGGAAGCTTTTCAGAGCTGGGGTTTGGGTTTGTGCATCTGTTTAGGTGAAGATCATTGTTGAGTTTTAAGAGATGATGTGACCAAAACAATGATGAAGTATGGTCTGAGGCATTGGTAGTGAATTTTGTGGTCTCTGCTGTCCTATGTTCCTTAATGGGCGCACTGATATTTAAACTTGTCCTCATGTTACTAATATCCAAGATGTGTTATTTTGGTCACCAAAGTTCTGTGAAGTGATTGTATGGGCTGTGAGGGTGAATGTGGTAACACATATCCAGAGACATTCCTGAAGAAAGTCCTAATTGGCATATCCAAAAGAAAGTTTGGGTGGAATGAGCTGGATTTAAAAAGCTGTCTCATTTACTTTTTTCACTAAAGACAAATAGACTTGCATAATCTAGCAGTTAGGTGTTTGCTGATTTATCTCTCAAAATAACCAGTATTTGGGAATAAATTGTGGCAGACATACTGACATTTTCATACAAACTCATGTGCTTTAGTGGGAGAATTTAGGGAAAAAGGATCAACAGTTTTATAAACAGAATCTGTGATAGGCTGTTATGCTACAAATTCTTACTGGCATGCATTGGGGTGATGCCATTAATCATAAACAGTAGACTTGTGAGTTGTGTTGATGGCCAAATGAATGGCAAAAACAGTTTTGCCACATGTCATCACATTTTAGGAAAACTGAGTAAGTCCCACCCATAAGCTGAAGAGCCCTGTGACAAATAGCACTTTTGAAGCAGCTTGCTGCGTGCTAATATGCCAGTTTTCTAAATTGCTTTAAAAGGTGTCATCCTAAAACAAATAACCACAAACCCCCCAAAATAATCTGGTTTTCCTCAAAATGTGACCTACTAAGCCAAAATCATACCCATGTATGGCAAACAATAATGGGTTACAAAAAGGGCCTTTGACACTCATTACAGCTAGAGATGGAAACAACATGCAGTAAAAACTGAAAGAGGGCACATTTCCAATAGTATTAAAGTATTTGTTCCTAGACACAGTAGCTCATGAGATATTAGATCTTAATCTCCTAGCATTTCTAGATGCAAGAATGCTATTTCAAGACATATTAGAAAGCTTTAAGAATGTTTTAATGATTCTAATGATGTTAGTTCTGGCTGATTTCTTAAAAGCACTCTCAGGCAGTTGTTTAAATAGTTGTCCTTCAGCATGAGTGTGTACAGTAAATACTGACAGCTTTTTCGAGGAAGCCTTAACCTGTCAGTACAGATACCATGACTAAAAGGTAGTCTCTTCCCTGCTTATGCCAGTTAAAATCCCTCCTTTCATACCCGCTTAGCATCAGCGTCTCCATGGCTGTGTAAACCACGTGTCTTCTGCAGCTAATGAACTTGCTTGAGTGTAACAGTGGCGTCATCTGGCTACTGTATCACAGCTACCAAGCATGCCCATGTCACAGAGATGCTTTGGGCCTTGTACTTCCTAGCAGGTGGCCAGGAGGGCAAGAACACTGCTAAAAAGCCTCTCAAGTATAAAACTTGGACTTGGCATTATTGCCCATATCTTATGCTTGTATTCGCTGGGGCTGTGAGTGCAACTGTTTTCCACCCAAAGCAGAATTTGTAAGACTTGTGTGTGCTACCTCTGGAAGTCTGTTGGCTTGTGTGGCTGCTTCTGAGCTATCAGTAAAAGTCATGTGTAGATGCACCGTGGGTTTTGGACAGTCCTCACTGAGAGCTGTACTGCTACAGCTTAGCTTCTGTATATGTCCATACCAGCCTTTGTGTATCTTTCTCCTGCAGCCAAGCTGAGGTCACTGCTCCAGACTGCAAGAGAGATACGCTAGTGCTTAAATTCTGCAAACGCAGAGTAGTGTAACTGTCCTCGGCTCCATCTTTTACAGGGCTGCTGACTTCTCAGGACATTTGCATCTTGTATTCTCAGCCAGCGTAGATGAGTTAAACAGGTCTGGCAACGAGGCAACCTTGAAATCCCTGAAGTCAAATTTCATTTTCCCTTGAGAGAGTTTATAAGAATAAAGCACAACTGATGGAGCAATGGAAATCTTTCGAAGGAAGATGCATGTTTCTCTTCAAGAGATGCATTCTGTCTACAAATTCTTCCATATTTTTAGGCCAGGATGCTTCAGAGGTGCAGGCTGTTTTCATATGTTACAATGTAGTTCATAACTTACACTGTCTGAGATTTAGGAGTTATTATCAAGCTCGTTTGGGTGAATAAAAGCTTAAGCATGTGAAAAAATTACCCAAGGCTGTCAAGTTTAGCTAATCCATGGTTATCTACTGATGTCAAAATGATTACTGTTAGCTTCATTTGTGAAGATGTCGGAGTACCTGCATTGGGTAAGGAGCTTGCAGGGAGAGTGACCATGGCTGTCTGTGTAGCGCAGTCCAGAGGTTATTTTGAAAATGGCGATGCATGTCTGAAGTCTAATAAGTGATCTTCATAGTTTCATAAATGTGTATACACCTAGTCACATTTGTGAGTGAGCGGAGCTGATCGAGAAAATGAGCATAAAAATCAGAACAAGCTGGGTCATAGTCTTACCCTGCTTATCTGTTATTCTGAAAACTGAAATGCAACACCTGTCAGGCCAAACCATGGTGGGACAGGGTAGTTTTGGCTGTGCCAAAGCTCTTGTACAGGTCTGATGACCAGGGAATGGTAGCTGCCATTTGAAGATGACTTCTTGTTGCCCGAGCTCAGTTTTCATCTATGTAAACAAATGGCAGGTCAGGGGAGATGGCACCAGTCCTATTAATTCATGCATAGAGTGNCAGGGTAGTTTTGGCTGTGCCAAAGCTCTTGTACAGGTCTGATGACCAGGGAATGGTAGCTGCCATTTGAAGATGACTTCTTGTTGCCCGAGCTCAGTTTTCATCTATGTAAACAAATGGCAGGTCAGGGGAGATGGCACCAGTCCTATTAGTTCATGCATAGAGTGCCACTGCCTGCACTCAGATTTACTTCAGCGCCAGAGACTGTGGCTTCGGTGAGGTGGAAAACATACCTACCACTTCCTCCACTCCAGTAGTACTGATGTCCTTAACCACTGAGGAATTTAAATCAGTATTTTTTTTTCAGTGGAATAATCCCAAGAGATGTTACAGGCACAGCACAGCGTTGCTTTAGTGCAGTCCTCCTCAAATATGTGGCAGCAAATTCTGCTCTTTCAACCTTCGCACAAACTGGTGGGTTGTGCCTGCTTCTGGAGGACACAGAGCAAAAAGTGACTATATCCAGCTGCCTTTGTGTTTCCCAGGGATGATACAAGCAGTAAATTTTACAATACCCTAAATTAGTCAAAGAAAAGTTCACTTCATTAGATTTTAGAGACTGTGAAATTACTAGGCATTATTTAAACTTATGTGAAACTTCAGAAGTGTGCACTGACAGGAGCTGATCTATCTAGGAACTGCTGTATTAATGGCAACTCCCAAAGAAAGGTGCAGACCTAATGTGGGAAAGTGCAGTACTCTTGCATGTTAGGTAAGCTCTGATTTTTATACACTTGATTCTTGTTTCTTTTTTTTTTCTGGAAAGAAAATACTCTGACACCCACACAATTCCTTTACAATAGCGCTGGCTGCCATGCTGAGTATTTCCTGTAGGTCTTTTAATGCTAAGTATATTTTAATGAAACATTTTAACCACATTTTAGTTTGAATCAACTGACTGGAAAGAATTTACTTTCCATATCTGCTTTGCTTAATCCTGGTGCATAAATGGGTATTTGGATTTTTGCAGTTTAGTGGCAGGAACCTTGTATTCAACTGTCTTTGGTCTCATTTGAATGTGCATAAATTTTGGTAGTACATCATGGTCCTGAGACCTGCCAAATGTTGTACAAATCAAGAGGCAGTCTCTGCTCTAAAGAGTGTGTAATCTAAAGAATCCTGTCAAACTGGATTTACTTCTCATTTTTCATTGCCTTTGTTTCAGAGTCTATTGTGCTATTAAAAACCGTTTTTTGTTTGTAGAGGGTTGTTATCAGCTCATTCACCTCAGATTTGGTTCTCAGCATTCTATGTTTTTCATAAAACCAAAGTTTCCGTAGTCAGGCTTGCAGAAGAATGGAAATTGGCCTGTTTTAAAAGCGAGTTTCTGTTCCATGTGATTAGAGAGACTGTCTTGGAAATGGCATTCTCAGGCTGAAAACTGAGAAGAACCTGAAGTTAGTTGACATCGGTTGTGAAATTAGGACTTAACTCGTGATTTTTCAATGTTTGAGGTTTGTGGCACCGAAGAAAATGTATGCAACGGAAGTTTACACTGCGATCTTGAAAATGACATGTGCTAGAAATCTAGAGAGTTAAATGCCATCAAAAGGAAATCCTGAGAGGTAATTTAATTTAATTTAATTTGTTACAAATACATGTCACTACTGTTGTTAAATGAATTGTTAAAGCTGACAGTCTCTTGGGCGTTAGAGGGGCTGTGGAAATCCCTCCATTCTGTGCATGCAGTCTTTATGGATCTAGCAACCCCACACTTTATTTTGGAAAAGAGCAGAAAGGCAACAAAACAGTAGGGACACCTAATATAAAGAAATGGCTTTTCAAGCAGAATGGATATTTTGTGGTTCCAGTTTTACACCTGCAAAGATCAGATTTGTTGGGGCTTATGTCTAGCAGCACAATTACATGTCCTTGCATCTGCCCTGTCTATTGTGAGTGCGGCTTTGAAGGGAGGTGGGGTAGGGAGAATCTTCAGCTTACTTTGTGCCTCTTGATGCCATCTGAGGAAAAGGTATTGCTCTACATCAGACTGTTCCAGAAAAAAAGATCATACCTATTTATAGGAACAAATAATGAAAATGAGTATCAACTGTAGTTGGCAATCTAATATCTCCTCTGTTATTCCAAGAGTTATTTAACTTCCAGGATTTGTGAAAATACAGCTCCAACATGAAAATGTAATTTCAAACTGTCAAGATCCAAAGCGTGTTGGAGCAGATACAGGATATACAATAGTAACATTTATGCTCAGTTGAGTTCAGGCTATGGACTGGCATTCTGCCCTTGGAGATGTAATGAAGATAAGAACAAAAAAATGATAGTTAATTAATTACTCGGCGTATAAGATTACTGACCTTGGTTTTTCACCATATTTTCAGACAACTTTTTGTTTCCAGGGTCTACATAAACTGCATCTAAAATACTGCAATTCTTGTCTCCTCTCCATGAAATGCCTTTATGAGGCACAGAGAGATGTTCCAAAGTGCAGGAGCTGCTCGTTGTATCACCTATTCAGCACAGGGACCTCTGACTGCTTGTTTTAGCTCCGCAAGGATGGGAAGTCAGTCACATACAATTGTTCCAACAAGTCTTTGCAGGGCACATTTTTCCACGTAGATCTTTTCTAACCCACTGAATAAGTAATTCAAGGCTCCAGGGGAGTCTGAGACACACTGCTTGTTATTAACGTGGCATAGCCACCACCTTCTAGACCTTCTGAACTAGAAGCAGGAGATGTTACCCATGTTGTGGCAAGGCAAACGACCACACACAAGTAAAGAATGCAGGTGCGGTTGGGGAAGGAAATTCAACCTGTGCACCAGGTCAGAGTAAAAACCTGTGTGTACCAATGAAAGCACGTGGATACATTGACACTGAGCTGTAGTGATGCAAAGGGGTTATTTTCATCTGTCTACAAACTGTTTGTCTCCCTTTTCCAATCCAAGCACTTGCTGGGAACATACAAACAATTCATAAACGGAGAAGAGGCTTCATTTGAAATATTTGCAAATTCAGCTCTTGCAAAGCTTTCTTCCCTTTGTATCTTTGTCATACCATTTTCTCTTCCCTGCTTCTTCTGTTTTCTGTGTCCACAGGGTCAGGTGGAGATACCTGAGCTAACATTAATGATCTGCTGAAAGCAGCTCAGTGTCAGCAGCCCAGCGCGCCAGACTGGCTCCCTCATTCTGCTAAGAGAAAAAGGCCTGTCCTTTACATCCAAATAAGTATTGATAACATAAAGCTTGAGGGACATGATCCGTCTCTGCAGGATTCTCAGATCAGGCTTTGCTTGGTCTCTCACTTCCTCAACCACGTCCGCTCTCGGTCTCACATGCTCGCACCTTCTTTTTTTGTCTCTTTAGGGACATGCATGACAGTAGGGCTAAGAATACTTTTGGCCGAGAGCTTCAAAGCTACCGCAGGAGACAGATGCATCATTCTCATTGAAATTCATGGGAGCTGTGTGTCTAAATTCTCCATGCTGCTTGGAGAGTTTCTTTGTAGTGGCTGATCTACCAATACCACTGGAGTACTGCGATCCAAATAACATGCGCGATCAACGGTATCAAACTGACAAGCTGCTGATACTATCCTGCATGCTTCTTCAACTCCTACTTTGGGCTGCCCTGTGTAGCCTGGTGTGGCCTGGCTTTGTGCTGTCCTCTGCCCTTTCCATTCCCTGCCTCACCTGAGCTACCCTCCCTGCCTGCCTGCTTGCCGGCTTCCGCTCTGGAGGAAGATCCTCCCTTTGCCCAGCACAGCCCCAGAGCAAAAACGCTATGCAAGGGGAGGTCTACTGGGTCACAGTATCCTGGGAATTGAAAAGTTTTCCTGAGGTGATTGTATGTCCTTGAGATCAAGGAGGGATGTTAGACCTCCCTACGCTGCAGTCCGTGTCGCTGTGTAGTGTCCCTAAATGATCTTGGTCTCATAGGGGAGAGGGGGCATGGACAGACTCCTCCTCACTTGCAGGAGATTGTGCAGACTGCCTCTCTCTTCCCAGAGGCTCAGAAGTGTTTTGATGCCTTTTTTGGTATAAGTAAGAGATTGGCATGGTATTGTCTATCACTAGTCTGCATATAATTAAACTGCTTTCAGTTTTCTAACTGCTTTACCTGTGCATTAGTCATACAGCTATTGTGCCTAAAACAGCTGGAAGATGTATTTGTTAGCATCGCTGATCCTTTACGGTTTTCAAAGACTGTATTTTATTGAGAATAATAAAAGTGGAATTAGGGTGCAAGTGTCTCTGGTCTCGGTTTTATACATGGATTTAGTGAATACTGCGTGCTGCTTTGTCTAAACCCCCTTGTACTGTGATACTAACAAGAGTAATGCTAGTAGGAGAATTTAAAGGGAACAAACCCTAATTTCTCTGTTAATAATGTAAGTGGTACCTGATCTGGCATTTCTATTCTTTCAAGTAATCACCTTGACTTCCAGGTTTATTTTCACACACACAAAACTGTATTCCAAGCTTTTTATGAAGACTGGAGATAGAAATATCTACATTTCTTTACTTTTTTTTCCCCAGTGAAATCTGGTGTTTGGAACTAACGGACAAATCTTTATAATCTGCAGTGCTGTAAACCTGAAAATCAAATCAACTTTGATATTGCGTTTTCCCTCCTGTTTGGACAATGCAAAATCTCTTCATCTCCTGTCCAACAGCAATGATAGAAAAAACCCCAAACCCATCCCCCAAAACATAGCATGACTTTGTGACGAAGAGATTTTTCTTTGAACCCCTGTTCTAAATATATCACTCTCCCCTACCTCTGTGATGATTTTATTAATTTTTTTGCCTGCATTGGTCCTGTTCTGTTTCTTATCTAATGTAAAAGCTGCTTAGATTGGGAGCTGTCTGAATTGTCTTTTATAGGAAGGAGACTGGAAACGCTGCGTGGTTGTGGAAGCCTTCTAGGTTTTATTGAAGACGTGCGACGGCCAGCCTCCAGAATGACTTGTCCCAAGGGAATCGCAGCTGTATCAACAAGGCGCTTACCTGCACTTGAGGTCTCAAATGCTGCAGACGTTGTAAAATATATTCGGTTTCTAATAGGCTTTTGCTTTGTTTTTATACATGCAAAAAAGCTGCAACAAACAATGTCATGGGTTGATTTAGTTAATGCTGTATTACACATTGAAACAAATGATTATTCGGCTGCAGAGAGGAACGGCTAGTTGGATGTCCCAGGGGTGGGGCACACTGAACTTTACTTGGGCGTGTTGCAGATGGGATAGTAACATGTGACTGTTCTGTAACTTTAAGGCACCAAAAAAGTTAGGCTTTGATTATCTATAACTACTACCCAATTGAGCTGGTTGCCCCTCTTCTGTAGGTATGAGAGGAAGATGCTTGTATAGTGAAGTACCCTCTGTCATGGAAGTACTGAACAGTGAAAGTGTAGTGGCTGGAATTAAACCTGTTTGTTCTGCAGCTGATTTACTGGAAAGCTGCTATATACGGTTATTGTTCTGGGAAGTGTCACTATTACGTACTGTCAGAGATGAGCCTGTTTTGAGATTGGAACGCCCTGAGAAATCTGATCTACATCTGAAGTTGGCCCTGCTTGGAGCAGAGGGATGGACTAGGTGACCTCCAGAGGTCCCTTCCAGCCTGAATTATTCTATGATTCTGTGGAAGGTTCCCCGATCTATTCAGGGACGTTATCCTGTAAAGCCTCCGTCTGGCCATGTGTTAATCTTGGACTGCATGACCCACACAGAGAACATCAGCCTCTTCCATGCTAAATCTGGCAGGTGAAGAGAGAAAAGTTACAGTATGTGTGCAGACCATGTGGCCATACCACATCTTCTAGGTAAATCTAGAAGAGTTAGAAATGGTAAAAAGGAATGTCTCAGCTCTGAGAACAAAGCCATTAAGAAATGCAGTGAGCTGGCTTTGCTGGGGAAAGCAGGGTACGGTGGAGCTTTATTATCCTGCATCTGACCAAAGATACTGGGTCAACAAGTGATACTCAGTAAGCGTCACTCTGTAAGTGGTAGTGGATTAAAAACATTCCTGTTTTTCAGCTGTGGTGATAGAGAAAGCGTACGTGATTGTGGCTTGGAATAGGATTGAAGCATCCAGCATTTATATTTGGCACATAAAATGACAGAAAAATAATTACTTTGGAGCAAAACCTCTCCTCTCTGAAGCTGAAAAGCTGTAAACTCACAGCTCAAAGTAAAAGGAATGGCTATAAAAATCTCTTTCCCATTGTATGGTATTTACTGGTTTATGGTGAGGCACAGGGATCCTAGCTGCTGTTTAAGAGATTTAACACAGCTGCACAAACCCAGAAAATGTCATGTCCTGAGCCTTCTTTTTTGCTCATCAGATTTTGTGGGGAGAAAATAAAATGTCCTGCAATAGTAGACAGGAAGAGAGCATCTGTCTAAATTAAGAATGTTCACAGTCCTATTAAATCCTTTTTCTGCTCGGTTGAATGCTTGGTATGTTGTAGCAGACTCTTATCAATAAAATGGGCCAGACTTTGAGAGCGCTTCCTGAGGAACTACTTAAATATGACACTCAAAAAGAAGCTTTAAAAACTAATGGGACATGTCTGTTTGTTTTCTTTAAACTGTTAATGAACATAATCTGTTGTTACTAATGGGCAATTAATAGAGACAATCTAAATTCGCTAGAGAATAATACATGTGGCATCCAATAAAGCTAGCACAATAGATATGCAAATCAAAAGTTTTTAAGTCTGTGTGACCATTGCTATGGTGCACAAAGGACATGGAAGGCACACGTGACAGTGAGAAAAGGAGGAATTCCTTTCATGACTATGGCAATTTTCTTAATTTTTGTGATAACATGATGATTATTTTTCTTTGATTAATAGGACTTGCAAAACTAAGAGGGTTAGATCTCTGGAATTCCCTGTTCCGTGATATGTGTCCACACAATTTATTTTTTTGTTTTATTAATGAGGTGATTACGTAAAATTTAAATTGCCATTTATTCATATTGTAGAATAGGTCACACTCCAAGCTCTAAGAATACTTTAAGACAAGAAAAAAGGTAAATGTGTAATGAAGATGGGAAATACGTTATTAAAATGATGGAAATGAGACCAGGATGATTTATCTGAGAAAGGAGGTTGGAAGGAGATTGATAATCAGGGTATGGGTGATATTGTCAAGTGTTGGAAGTGATGTAAGAGTGTGAAGCCAGTGACAGAAGAAAATGAAGGATATTCTCTTTTCGTTTTGTTTTAATTTCCCCAGTACTTACAGTTTTAAGAAGCCCAAAGCTTTCTAATTAAAAGAGAAAAAAAAATCACCAAAACAAGTTTAAGTGATGATCGTGCAGCTGATGCTGAATTTGCTTGTGTCCATTATTAGTGATATTTACATGAGAGTATTTCATCAGCCGTGGCTTAGGACCAGCCATCTATTGGACTTGGGTTAGTGAAAACTCTTGGAGATCGACTCTTTTGCTCGCTAATGCAACGAATTGTTTTCTTTTTGTGCAGTAAGGCTGTCTCCTGGGACAAGATGGTTTTTTTTCAGACCCTGTTAGCAGAGCTGCAGGAAGGACAAAAATCACTTAGTGTGAAGGGGCAAGTGAGGTGTTCTCATGTGTGAAACAGGCTGGAGATCATCCAGCACAAAGCTAGCAGAGGGAGAAACTGAAGACAGCAGTTACATGAGACAAAAAAAGAGAAGAAATTCAGAATCCCAGGTGAGAGCTGGATGTTGTGAGAGGATGTGTGGAAACTCGGCAAAACACCCTGGGTTATAATTTCTTTTCAGTGACCCTGTTTCATTCTCACTCTGCTGGCTTTGCCCAGGTAGCGTCATATGGGCGAGATAACTCGGTAATGGAGTACAGTCCTGCAAAGCAGAGTATTAAAGTGATACATGCAGATACAGACAGTTTTGTAATACCATAGCTAATAAATAATGTTGAATGTACTGCTTTCTAGCACTCCCCTGTGCAGGTGTATATGTTATAAGCTGGCAGATAGCACATGCTGAAAATATACTGTACCTAATGTATATGTTTCTATGATTTATCTTCATGCTTTTCTGTACTGTACAAGACTTTGAGACATTTTTATAAATTATGGCACTCAAACCAATACGTAATAGTACTTTGGCATTTGCTCTCCTGTAGCATCACCTTGGGAATCCAGGGGATATAATACTTCCTTTGGAGGAGAAATATCTATCTATAGCTGCATCTGCAGCAGAATTTGTAGCACTTGAAGTGAATGTGTTAAAAAAACCCCTCTGTCCGCTCAGACTTACACTTAAATATTTGGTTTTACACTATATTTAGGACCGACTGGCTGTCGGCCAAGCCAGAGCCTATCACAAATCTAAAACCCTAGGTGGAATCATGTGGATCATGTGACTGGCAGTTTAAAAAAAAAAATAAATTTTTTTTTTCCAAATGCTTCTTTTGTCAGTACATCACTTGATATGCTATTAAAGTGCATGGAAAACTGTGTGTCTGCAATTTACTCAGAAAATATCTACCAGGCTTTTTTAGTCATGTTAAGGGGCAGTTCTGTTAATGGAATTATTTGGTATTTCCACTAAGACAAAACACGTTGTCTATTACTGTGAAATGTCCTAGTGCTCAGCAGTATTTTGCAAGCAGAGCCTGATACAATGAAGGCAAGATGACAGGGTATTTCGCCAAGCTGTGATGGACCTACAGTAGGACTCCTGTGCAGATTTTCAGTGCAGCTCTGGGTGACTTGCTTTGCTGCTTTGTGTCATTGACACGAGGTAGAAGTAATTCACAGGTACATCACCAGGCCAGTAATTATAGACAGCAAGGTCTAGGCATTAGGAACTAAGGAGGTAAGTATCAGCAATATTTAAAAGCCCTCCCTCCACAAATGTATCACCAATTATTCTTAGTTGAAATGAGTGGTTTAACTGTCCTGACTAGTTGGTGTGGATCTACGGTCTGTTACAAGACATGGTGCCTCTCTGAGTGGGCATTGCTGTCCCCCAAATCCTCCTTACCATTTACAGCATGCTCATGGCTTCTTACTTGGGAGCCTGGTTCCCAGCTTCCTCATGCGTTTACTTTGTCTTTCAAAGTACTTTGCCTCTCTGTGTGCTACTCTGTGCTGTGCTCTTACTAATTCATGTGCACATACCTTCTTTGTAGGGATGGATAGCTTAACTAATCAATGCCTCTGAAGAACTTGGATGTGGAAAAAGTTGCAGAAACACAAAGTCTTATGATGTATTCAGATCCACGCTAGTCGTGTAGCCAAGTTAGAAGGGAACAATATGCCTTGAGCTGTGCTTGGGCAGATGCTGGTTCTTCTCTGGCATATATGTATCTGCTCTTTTTCTCATGTACACACAATGTAGAAGCTAGAGATTGAGGGAAACATTTTTAGAAGACTTAGTATGTTAGTTTGGGACCAGTAATCCCACCTAATCATTAGGATGCCTTCAGCACCTTTTGCACTAAGATGTTTCACAAAAGTGTTTTCCAGGTGTTATGGGCCAGGCTCTGGTTTTAAATGCCTGACAAAGGCAAGGGAGTTCTTGCATCAGCTTTTGGAGATGCTTTATTTTATGAAGTTTAGGCATACAGTAAGATTTCCACTGGAAGATTTGGGCCAAGAAAAGGCACTCTCCGGCTGCAGTGTCTAGCCCAGATAACGCTACTCTTCATCAACCTTACGGCGCTGGAGCGCTGAATGCTATCTGTACCACACAGGGCTGGCAGGAAGCACTCCCTGGCCTCCTGAAACTGCAGACGAACCTACACAGGAATGATCTTGACACACCACCACCTTTCTTCCAGGGCCCCACCCTGTGCCTGCAGCCATTTCTGGGTCTAAGGCAGCAGCTGGTTAATAGTGCGGAGGAACAGTACGCGATTGTTTAGGACAGGAAGTTGCAATATCCACTTGCAAGAATGTAATTGCTTTTTTTTGCTGGAGCAGGGCCAGGACGGTTGATTCCAGCTGGTAGGAACAGCTGCAGCTGTGAAGGCAGCCAAAACCAGGCCTGCTGCACGGAGGCGAAGGAGAGAGACAGAGCTTGCTAACAACCTTCTGAACTCAGAAGTGTGCAGGGGAGGAGCCTGCCCAGGTGCCTCATCCTCCCCACTCCCGGCACGGCCCACAGGGAAGCCTGCAGAGACTGCAGCCAGCCCTGGCCCGGGGCTTGTGGCACTCGGAGAACTCTCCGGAGTTTCGCCTGGACTCCAGCTACCCGTGTTGATCACCTGTTTACGTCCACCCTCCCATCCCCTTTTGTTCAGCTTCTTCAGCTCAGTGTCACTCCGCTCTTATCCCTTTGCCTGCCTCTGTTTACAGCAGCTTTCTGGCTTTCATCGGCTAAAGCTTCTGGCCAATCCCCCTCTCCAATGCCAAGGAACCACACTCTGTGTATGTTGTGCTGTCCAAGGGCTTGTGTGTTTCCCACCTCTAGGTCTCTGTTTGGACCATAAGCTCCTTCTGTGGGGCTAGTCTGCTGTTCTCTTGGTGTGGCACCTAGCACAATGCCTCATTCTCTGCTGGTTCTTAAGGCAAAATGAAGGTTATAAGTAACGACAAACTTTGTTTACATTGTGATACTGTCTTGGGCATCCAAATGTAGGTGGGGCATGCTGAATGAAACAGACACTCAAAACGTAACTCTGTGGTCAAAGGATTTTGCTGCCTTTGATACTGAAGTCGCCTAGGGTATTACGTGACCACATGAATCCAACATACAGATTAAACACAACTGTTCAAACAGCTTTTTCTTTTTTTTAACTTGAAATCCCTATTTGAAAAGCTTAACAGAAAAAACATGGAACTGAAGCAAATATCGCACCACTCTGACACAACAGTGGCTTGATTTTGTGGCTGGGCTGCAAAACCACAGGTTTTGCCCACTCAAAACTTTCCCAGGTTTTTCCCAGCTGCACTTAGATTTTGCAGGCTTAGTTCTGCAAGTGAAGAGGTGTGTATGACTTCTGAAAGTGTTAGATAGCTTGGCAGGTCTGCCAAACTATCTAATGTTGTCTGCCATGTGCAGGCACGGAAAATAAAAGTGCTTTTCCATTTGAAAAGTCTCCTTTATTGCCTGGAGGCTCCTTGTGCTCAGGACTGCTTCCCACTACCTTGCTGTATGCCAGAGAAGGCTATGGTCACGGGATTGCTTCTCCTTCCCCCTACCGCCAAATCTTCGATTAGCCCATGTAGCTTTTGTAAGGGCAGGTCCTTTACGCTTTCGCTTTCTTGAAGCATCGTGTTGGGGAAGTGGGTATTTGATACGGTTTCTTAGTACTTAAGTGTATTTTAATTCACCATAGTCTTGATAAAAACAGTTTGATCTTGGCCAGCTACCTTAGCCTGGTTTAAATTAAAGGGGAGTTTTGGGTAGAGTGCCAGGAAAAGTATTTACAGCATCCAATATAGGCAACACAGTTACGAATGTTTATAAAAGAGGTAGGCAAAGAAATTACAGAAAGAGAACACTTAATCTAATCATAGCAAGCTCATATTTAGCAGGACCTTTTGGGTTTCAGCTGACGTGTCAATGCCCCACAACCCTTGTCAGAGTTTTTTGCTGCCTTTTATATCTGCAGCTCACGGAGCACTCTTCAAGGCCAGCTCTGTCCTGTGTGAAGGGATCCACTCCGTAGCAGCTCTCTCTTGAAGACTTCCTTTCACTGTCACTTTTCCCCTCACCCTCAAGTGGAGACAGCTTTATGCTATGTCCTCCACGGGTTTGGCGCTGCTCAGAACAGGAGCTGTGGCCTTAGTGCTTTCCTTTGGTGGCAGAGCTGGCAGCATGTATGTTGATGTGGCACAGTTTACACCCACTGTGCCTTTGCATTTCCTGCCAACTCGCATAGTAATGAATGTACTTTCTCTAAGCCCATAAACAGGATCAGTGATGATGATGTCTAGCTTGTGGCTGAGACTCAGCATGGGGATGATCAATCACATGGATGAAACAAAGGTTATGAGATGCTTAGCCACACAAAATCCCCTCAAAAAGATGCTTTAAGTTTCACTTTTACTCAGATTAGAAACTAATCTTTTTTCTGTCAAACAACGTCTACAGCTTGATCTTTCAGAAATTATAGGCTCCATTTGAAGATAATTAATTTTCGATTTATGTATGGGCATCTGAAAGTACAAGGCTGAGTAAGGTAAGAGGCAATGCTATAGAAAAGGTTGTGTTGTTTGGAGTTGAGAGCTGATATAAGTAGAAAGCTTTCCTTTCATACTTGGGTGTCACCAAGTGATTCTGTGACAATCTTGCACATGGAGGAACAGAGCGCTCATGCAGGCATGCTGGCAGTACTTGCTGCACCCTCCTTGGTGTAAGGTGCTGGATCATCCTGTCTGCCAGCATCGGACAGCTGCCCTGAGCATTACGAAAATAATCAAAAAGACATTTCTGGATCCACTGTCCAGATCCACAGGCAAATTTAATAGTTTTCTTGTTAGTTGAATATGCCTAATAAATATGAATGAACATAAAAAATCAAGATAAAAAAACAGCTTGGTTGGATCATTGTTTTAATGTAGATTCTAGAAGGTATTGCATTTTTTCCAGTTTTTGAGTGATTGGTGAAAAAGTTCATTGACACCTCTTTGCCCAAATCTCATTCTCATATTCCATATGTCCTGATGCCTCACTCAGGATCTGGGACTGACCTTAACATGGTGGAAATATATAACTCCTTTTCCAAATGCAAGGCTATAAGCCTCTTGCCCTCTACAGTGAGCTTTGAACATAAAATCTTTCTCAGTTGAAGTACAGGTGTTGGTATTGACTGACTACAGTTGTTTGTAGAGGTTTGTAGAAATGACCTGATAACACACTTGACCCAGTAGGTATCTATGGCAGCAAAATTTTTGGGAGAATGCAGAGCATCCATTTCCAAGTATGGGGCCTACATTTTAGACTAAGAATACAGATAACTTTTTTGAACATAGACATACTGCTGGTCAGAGGAACATGCAACTACAGACACTCCAGAGGAAATTCACTATAGTCTTGAATTTACAAACCTGAAGTCCAACTAGTGCTTCTCCAAAGGTTTAGTTGCCACTGTTTCTGCAGCTCTGTGTACTTCTGAGAGAGCAGCAGAGAGCTTGCAGTCCGTGGCCACCTCCTGTCCCTTACTGTTTGCGTGACACTGGCAAAAGGTATTGATGGGAGCACAGAGATAATCCAAATCACTTCTTTCCATAGCTTTGAACAGTCAGTAATTATGAAATTGAATCACAACCGTTCATATGCAAATAAAAATATAATAGTAGAAATTAATAACAGCAAACTGTTTTGTTTAAGTTCATTAAACATCAAAGTCAAAATTCAGTTCAGCCTGCTTTGTGTATTTAGCTTCAGGGATCAATGGGAGACTGCTATTTGTGAAAACTCCTGTGAATGAATGATACGTTGGCTTGCTTTTTTAAAATGACTGCAAAAAGCACATACTAAATTGCAGTCAATGGCGATGTTTTGGAATTAATCCTACAATGGATACATACAAAGTTGTCTAAGTGGGTAGGAGAAAGCCTTCACAATCCATGTTGCAGTGCTACAATGTGAGCTTTTGAATTATGTATTTACAAAAGTAATTCCAATTACTTTACAAACTATTTGCAGCTCAAGCATTATTTGCTGAAGAAATTTTGTCCCAAACATGAGCTGGCTTGTTCTGGTGGGTACACAAATGAGCAGGGAGGAGCAGCAGAGGGTGCGGGGAATAAACTGCTGGGGCATGGTAGGCCAGTGTTACTGTGAAGCCTTAGCCCCTAGGGCACAGTGTATGTGGGCAGGGGAAGAGACAGTGGATAACTGAGTTGTTGCGAAATGTGGATGATTTAGATATTACCTTATGTATTACTTTGTGTGTACCATGGAATATCCTGATGGTGAAATAGTGGCTTTAAATAAGATCTGTTTCGATTCAGGCTTCCAGCAACATAGGATGGAGACAGCTTCAGAACATACTGTAATAATAAACACCTAAACCACATGTATTTACCTAAGAAACACTTTCACTTCAAAAGGCTCATAAATGTTTCACTGTAACATTTCTGGGTTTCACTGACCATGTGCACAGAAAATACAATAAAACGGTATTCTAAGTGGGTTCTTTGTATTTAGGGAGAATGCCATAAAATGTTATTTTAGGTCTCATTGTTCGAGGAGAGTGATGCCATTGCTCGTTACCTATCTGTAAACTTCTCTGAAATGCTTCACTATGAACATAATTAACTAAGGACTGACTTTCCACAGTTTCCTAAGACCAAAAAAGGCCAGTATTAATTATTTGTGATTTGCTATTCACCAGTCAGTTTTCTTCTAGTTTAAAACACATCAATTTTTCAGTAAGGGAGGTAGACTGTTGATAATTTGGTTCTGCAAAGTGCCTTTTTACAACACTTGAGAGAAAACCTGTCCACTGGCATCTCTTCATTGCAGTGTTTTCTACCCATCCACAGCTAGAGGAAAAACAATAGTTAAATAGGATTTTTAATATTTGTTTTTACAGGAATAAATCTGTAAAAAGCAGAGAGTGCCTGTAAAGAGCTTCCATAGAGCAGTAGGGTCCAAATCCCCCAAAGGCTGTACTCAGATGGCTAAATGGTTTGACTAGCTCAGTAACAGTGTGCAAGCCAGAAAGGCAAATAGGGGTTCCCACCAGAAAAGCAAAGTCTGGTCAAATACAGTGGCTGGGAAGGAGAGAGCTGGAAGCACTCTTTCCTGATGCTGTGCCTGCCAAGGCCCAAGCGCACTCACGTTTCGCTCTTACAGCTCCCACTCCATGCACCTTTTGTAGGGAGTTGACTATGGCACAGCCTTATGGACCCTCTGCTCCTCTGGGGTCTGTGTGAGAGTCGCTGACAGGCCAGAGCTGGCCTGGTGTTCCTGCGTAGGAGCAGAGCCAGGCAGTACACCCTTAGACATAGTAGCCTTATGACACTGTTACTACGTGACCGAGCATGCTCGAGGACATACATGTCCTCTGTCCAAATGAAAGGCTTTGCCTGACCCTCTCATCTGTTCCTAAGAGTGAATCTCATGTGGCAGGTCTCTGATAACTCACTTTGATGCTGCTGCAGAGGGATGGGGGAGTGAGAGGCCTGTATTGTGCTTGAGATCTGAGCTGCCAAGAACTCAAGGGAGTTTATTTAATTGAGGATCTCCACCAAAATCTGCTGCAGTCAATGGAAGACTTGCATTGATTCTAGAGCTTTTTGGATCAGGTTCCAAATGGTTAATTCCCCATAAGCAAAGAGAAAAAAAAAAAGAAAAGGAGATTCCAACGAGTCAGGCCTGGAAGAATGACAAAATTTGGTCCTATAACTGTCATACTCATTATATACTGAGTTACATGGTTATATAGCCTCTAATTATCTTGTAATCTTCTGTGCTGTGTGAATATTAATATTTACATACCATCTGGACATGTAGTATGATTGTCGTGTGCTATAGTTCTGTGAGTACTTGCCCTTCCAAGAAATGCCTGCTCAAGAGTGGAACAAAAAAACTCGTATGGGAGAATAAAGTTTAGCCTCCCGAAGCAACTTCCAAGTGCATTGCTGAAATGCCGGAGTTGAGTATGATATAAACTGCAAAAACGCTGACTGGGAGGGGAGGAGAGGGGGAAGGGAGGACAGCAGAGGAGACAAGAGGAAGAGAAGAGGAAAAAAGAGAAGAAGAGGAAGAGAAGAGTGGAGAAGGACAAGGACCTTGAGTTCAGTTACATTCATTTGCAGCTTTCAACTATCTTCATTTGCAGCTTTCAACTGAACATTTTTAATATAGCCGGGTTTAATTCTGTGCTGCTAAAACAGCGAGGGCATGGATGGACAGAGGAAAGCCTAACAGGTAGGATACTCAGCATGAAGAAGAGGGTATATGCATTGTCTGCTCCAAGATTTATGCTTGTATTTTACATCATACAATTGACATGGGCCTTAATTCAGCTTCTTTGTGCATTGATCCCAGAATTGTGGGATTCCTAGGAAAGAAATTAAAGGTACTCGCTTTTGCTGACTGTTAGTGAACGAGAGGTTGTGTCAGAAGGTATTGAGCTTGGGCGACACCAGTGTTGTGCCAGCAAGGGCTCTGCTCCCCCAGTGTAAAGTCAGTGTGCCAAGTGCATCTTGTTAATGTGTGTGAGACAGTTTTTACTATGTGCAGCAAAGCAACAGGTTTGAACATAGCCTGAAGGACACGTTCATTGTAATCTGAATTTTTGTGTATAACTGAGGAGTGCAGCTCAAAGATGGGCAAGAGAAACAACTTTTTCCTCCCTCTCTTAGTCTTTAGTGGAGCACAGGCCATAATCAGAGTTAACATGTGAGGTAGGGTCCTTCATAAGTGAACGCGTAGAGATTCAACTGCCAAGATCTACCTGAAACTCATACAGATGCAATCACTGTTTTTACATTAGGAAACTGAGGTCCTAGAGTTGTGCTATGAAGAAGAAACATGGTGCCTTGCACTGGCATTGCATCTACAGGAAGTGGCAAGGGAAGATAGATCCATGCAGACACCACATTGCAGCTAAGACAGTGCTGCAGGAACCAGGTTAACACTGAAAGCCTCTTGTGGAAATTAGGCAACATTTCCTTCCAGAACAGGAGTTCCCAATGTGCAATTTTTTTGGCCACTGCAGGCCCACAAAGCCCTTTATGGGTAGTCAGCTTTCAGCTGTGGATGTTTGTGATGGAACCAGCACAGATCATTAGTTTCACAGTCTTTTCCACCCTCCCAGGGACTGGAGCCAAGTACAGTTTGAACTGACTAGCCAGCTTGGAGCAGTCAGTCCGCTTGGAGCTGTCAGTCAGCAGATGATGTCCGTCAGTGATGTCCTGTATTATATATAATGGACCCTGGATACAATTTAGCAGATTTCCAAGAAATAAAAGATGTCTTGTTGGGAGTCCAAGGCTGACCTATCTGCCTGAGCATCCTTTAAAAGGAATATTCCGAAATCCTGGTATGGAGGGTTGCTCAGGGCAAGTGCACGCAAAGGCAGAAAGGAAAGCTCAGACTGCATAATGCTTTGTTACAAAATGTTTATTTGGGGCTACTGGGATAAAAAAGTTCTCACTGACCAATCTTGAAAGGATAAAGACAGCAGTAATTTTACATGGTGGGCTTGTTGTATAGAATTTGCACTGTCGATCAGAAAATGCCTTTTCGCTCTGCGCATTGCCCAGGACAGAGGATGAACGAACCAGAGATACCATGGCAGTTGTATGTGCGATGCCAGAGCGAGCCAGTGACATTTGTCGACAGTATTTCCTGTCACCTTAATGATGTCCTGACTACTGCACACTTGCTCATGTGTTTGCTTGAGGCTTCTCTGCATGGTTATGCTTGTGCTTGGCCGATCGCTTGTGACCAAGTGTGTCGTTATCAGGTGTTGTTGCTCTGGAGTTAGCACATAAAATAAGCTGTGACTGAGGCCGCTCAGGTCCAGGAGCAGCCTGAGCACATGCCATTTTTCCATAGTAGCAGTCGATGTGAAATGTCCAGAAGCAGGAGAGGTTTGATTCCTACACCTCCATCGCAAAGCAGGGAACACTGTGTTGACTAAAACTGTCGGCTGGGATCTTCCAGCTTTTTGGTTAGCCCTTCTCAGCTGAGACACAGTGGCTCGTGTGAGGACTTTGATTCATGATAAGCAGAAGAGCAGAACAGGATCACTTCAGTTGCCTGTGGATTTGAAACTGTTCCACTTTCTTCTGAGGTGGGCTGAGTGCTCAGATGGCAGTTACTTTGTCTTAGCTGGGAATCAGCAATGGACAGCTGCAACATAACTTAGACAGCTGAGCTTTCTTGCGAGTGAGCCTGTGGGTTGCCACTGCGCGTGAGCACGCTACAATTAACACAGCAATTGAACAGAGAGCTTAAATACTCTTCACAGGCCTGGCAGGCTGTGAGAACTCAGGTGCTGGAAAACATTACCTGGCTCAAGGCAAGAGAATTGAGTGGTGACCAGTCAGTGGGTCTGATGTCTGTCCTCCTCCCAGGCCAATGTGAACGTGGCGTTATTAGTGGGGTTTGACAAGAATCCATACCAGTCTCTGCTCTCCAGTCTGACTTCACAGACTCTCCAGTGTGAAATGCTTAGCTGCAGAAAAGCAGGTTGGGCAAAAGTGGTGGACAAGTGCTGACCTATCAGCGGATAAAATTCTTGCTGTGCTTCCAAGCTCCTTTCTCTGTCCTGCCAGGTGTGCGTGTCCATGACAAGCAAAATAAACTATATGGATAGTCAGAATACGAGTGGCTAATTCACACCTAATTGCTATGTTTAATGCTACAACATTGCTCAGGACATGCAGACTCTGGTTGATTGGAGATGTGATTGTGTTTCCCTTTGTTTGAGTTACAGCACATGGTATCCCAATTCTACAGTTAGAGAGGAGGCAAGAGATCACGCTATGTTGGCCAATGTACATGAAGTTTTATGCCACAAATGTTTCCTGTTACAACACAGAATATCTTCCAAGACCTGTCCGTCTCACTCTTGCAAGCAATCTGGAAATATCTGCAGTAAAATTGTCCATGCCCAGTGCTGTCCTAACCTACCTATAGCCTTGCTGTTGTGAAAAAAACTCCAAGGCACAAGGGGATGAGTCTCTGGGGAGAGAAATTTTCACGGGCAAGGAATCCGCTTTTGAAGGTGGTCTGGGGGTGCCTTTCAAAATGCAGTGGGGGAACGTCAGTTTTCTGGTTGCAAATGCTGCACTGCTGTTTTCTATCATTGGTAAAGGCAGATTAATTTTTACCCCAGAGGGTGGGCTTCCATTATTTTAATTGTACCAGTTCATATGCACATATAGTTTTATTTTTAACATATGTTCCCTGGTATATCAATCGGAATGAATTACACTCTCTTAAAAAGTCATTTGACCCAGTACAGGATATTTCTTTTTATACGAGTTGTTTGGAAATGTTAACACTCAAATGATCATGAGTATCCTTTGAAGTGAACACTGGCCTGGAGATCAATTGCTGAAATTAGCACCTGGGTTGTTTTTGCTTTAATCTGTCTGCTTGAGGTCTCTATAACATGAATAGATTGTTTTACAGCTTAGGGGTTATCTTTGACATCTAAAGGGGCAAAGCACTTCATTTTCTCCAGTTCTCCGTTGGGGTTTGGAAGTAGAGAAGCTCTGAGTCTTGAGAGTTTCCAAAATTTCCCTATCTGACAAATCGGATTACAGCAATTTTGATTCAAATGACCAGGACAGATACTTTGGTCTTGTGCAGGCAATGAAATGTGGAAGAGTCTCCAAAGAAGCAAGGTTGTAGGTTATTTGTCACACAGTATCGCCAGTAGATTGCACTACAAGTTGATGTAAGGGAAAAATCTGGTGAGTTTCAGTGCCTCTGTATTAGTTCAGCTGACTTGAGGCACCAGCAAGGCTGCTATTTTCAGGCAACAACATAAGCCCTGGAAATCAGACAACTTTATGGAGTCTCAAGGCACCTACAGTCATTAGTCACCTTAAAAAAATCCTGACTCTTGTTTGGATAAGGCTTAAAGGATACTGCAAGGTTATTTTCTTTCTTGCTCCCTGCTCTCAGAATAGAATATGCTCCTGAGGAGCTTAATCTTACAGCAAAGCAAGGTGTTTGCCGTGTTGCAGATCATTGCACAGACAATCCATACAAACCTTTTCAGGAAGCCAAGGAGGAATTTTACCTCCTCCAAACATTTTTTCCCCTTTTGCTAGGAATATTTGCAGATCTTGCCTATGTTTGTACAAGAAGAGATAAGACACACATGCTTCACTGTGAAATATACATTAAGGAAATTGGGGTGTCATTTATTTCCCAAATATATAACACAATATTCCATAAGCTACATCCATTATCTCACACTCTCAGATGATGGCAACCTGTCTGCATCAAAAAGGTTCATCAATAAACCTTTATTTGGAATGCAGCTGAAGAGCTGCATATAGCGATTTGTGAATGTATCATCACAAAAGCCAACTTTGTGTCAAATACAAGGTATCTCCCCAAAATAGAAGCACTAAAACCTTTCCGGTACACAAATGGGTACATTTCTTAGGATATGCCTGAACTGCTTGAGATAACATGAGGATGTGTCTAAGTTTCTGGCAAGTTAGCAGTGTCAGAAAATCACCACAAATCCTTCTCTGTGAGGTCTGAAGCCCAAAATAAAACCTGAAGAGGCCATCAAAGAAAGGGGTGACTCCACCTGGTCTGAGATAGCAGGAGGGAATGCAAATTATTCAACTACAGTAGTATGAGAGGTTTTAACTTTCTGCTAAAGCTTCTGGAGTTTATTGGTATTGCAGACAACCACTTTAATTTTTCTGTGACTGTGATGCATTGTGTCCTTGGCAACCGTTAAGGAAAAAGGACTCATGACTCACTTGAAAGCTCTTGTGAAGGGCTCTGTTAGAAGAAGAGACTTTCTGCTACGCACTAATGCTGAGAATTCTGGAGGGGAGTTTTGCGGACCTGCTTGCCTCCTCCACTTCCTGGGCTTAGTGCCTCTCTTCAGGAAGAAGGTGGTCATACTGATGTGAAAAAAGGGTCCTGAACTGATACTCATGTAGCCAGCTTGGTCAAAGCCAGAAGTTTAAGATCCTGGTCCAAGATGTGTATTAATCACCGGAACTCACTTCCTCAAGTTGTCGTAGAAGCAAAATAAGCTTCATGATTTGATAGAATTGTAATAGTTGAGATTATACAGAAATTTTAAAAGTCCAGTCCTTAAATGGATAAGGAAGAAGCTTTTCCTGTGATTGGGTCTCTGTAGAACGGATCTCTTGCACTCAAATGGCGGCTCTGGTCACCATTGGAAACAAGATGTGAGCAGGATGATTCACAAAGGCAAAACCTTTCCCCATGTGTTGCACTGCGGTGTTTATATGTAGGCTATACAAGATGTAGTAGTGGTTTGGTTTCGTTGTGCAAAACCTTTGCACAGGACGCAGCTAGCTAACACCAGGCCAAAGCCCCAGAAGTATTTAATTTAGCAGGCTCCAAAAAATAGGTGAAATGATTCTCAGGTTTCAAACTTACTGAACTGCTCTTTGATTGTTAATTGACTTTGGTAGGACTAAAACCAGACAAACACTCAGAAATTTTGCTGAATAAGGGTCTGAGGAATGTTAAACTACCAGGTGGTTCTAATTTGAATTACTGTCTTAATTAATCAATTAATTTTGGCACATCTAAAAGGTGTCCTCACATGGAGTAAGCTTTCTCTTTCTTCTGACTGGCCTTGTTTCTCAGTCCTCCTCCAACGTTTAATCTGTTCTTCAAAGAGCAGTATTAGCACAAGAATGGAGAGCACTCTGCCCTTGTCAAGACTGAACTCTATAATTTTCCTCCCTTCCTGAATCATCTGTTGGAAGGATGCAAATCTAGGAAGTTATTTTTAAAATATTATCTTTGTGATGGAATATGGCATCTTTAATGTGGGTGACCCATTCAAAAATACATTCTGCTGGTAAATTTTAAGCCTCTCATTAGAGTTTAATCGTGACTTCGTGATGTAGATGTCAATACACTTTATTTTAACTTAAATGTCATAGATGTTTTAGAGTTAGAAAAGTAGCTGACGTTTCAATGGCCACATGTCACTGTTCTGGAGGAATAAAGCTCTAATACTTTATTCTGCCACCGTGCAAGACTGTGGTGTAACTTCTGGGTCCTGTTTCCCAAAACACTGCATGTACCCATCACTCATGGGGCCAGCACAGGAAGGAGGAGCTCCCTCATGATGGGCGAGTCTGTGCCTTGCTCTCTTGCTATCCTGGTGAAAATCCTATGTAATTCTTTCTGAATTTGTTTTAATTTTTTGTGTCTTGTGAGCTCTCATATGTCCCTGAAATATTCAGAAGGCAATGAAATAGATGGGATTCATTTTGGAGTTAGATGAAGCTATTCAGAGGACAAGGTATGGAAGAGGTGAAGCCAGCCTCTAGCAGTTTTCCTGAACTGTGTCTTAAAAAATCATAGCACATCATGGATCCCCGTGATCTTTAATAAATTTGTGATAACTGTATGTGAACACCTGCTTAGCACATGTCACAGAATTTAACCAATCTCTTTTTGTCTTAAGCATGCAACTTCTGTTTCAATTCAGATGTACATACCTGAAGGACCCTGGCGAAAAATTTAAGTAGCATGGTATTCACTATTCCTACACAAATTATTCAGAGGGTTAATTACAACTGCTGTTTTGGCTAAACTCCAGTCATTATTTTTGAGGAGATATTTTTGTGTTACTAGGTATGTGTGAACAGGAGGCTGAGAAGACCATGGTTGAGTTTCTAGTACTGTGTGGTCTTTCCTGTGTTGCCTGACCTGACAGACTGTTTTGAAGTCACCTTTTCAGTTTCCCTTAGTAAATCCTCTAGGTGAAATATATGGTTACAATTCATTACTAGGCTAACTTCAAACAAGTAAATGGAACTGCACTGTGAGTAAGTTTTACCCATTGTTTAGTTTTTAAAAACTTTACTCCTCTTTTGATTGAGCAGAAAGTTTGCAAGGTTGTGGCAGCTCCAGAAAGAGCAGAGCCCAAGATCTCTTACATTATAAAGTGCCAAGGATACTGCAGTTGGGAGACAGCTTAATAATATATATGTTTTCCAAAAATCCATTTGTTAACTCGTTTATCATTAGTTGATCTCTACTCCAATTTGATGGAGTGTTAACTGAAACTCTTTCCTAATGTTCCCTTATCTCCATCAGCTCTGGACTTTTAGCCCATGTGGTCAAATTTAAACAGAGAGGCTCGAAAGGAAAATAGTTTAGTTAGTAGATTAAGTTAACATGCAAGAGTAGGAGGAAGCTGTCATTTTATTTTGTATTTTGAATTTATAGCCATATCCCCAAGAATAAAACTTAGCTTTCACCAATAAACTCATCTAGGGTACATATGTATGCAGTTAAAAAAGAATGCTGGACTTCGGCAGCGCATCTGTCCTAAATAGTCAAGCAACAGACTGGGAGTTACTTTTTATCCTTTTCACTACAAAAACTTTAATATGCGAGTCTAAAAAATAAAAAAAGCAAAGCAAAGAAAAAGAAAGCAATGTTCAAAGTTTTAACTTTTATAAACGAGTTAAACTTCTGTTGTGACTTGAGGTCCCAAAAGCCAGAGGAATAGTCAGAATATAAATCATTTTAAACCTCCTTTTCCCTCTAGTCACAGTAACAGCATCACTTCCACAAAGTCACCTCCAAATGCACCATTTGACGTAAAACTGTATTCAGCAGATACTTGGGTATTGGGAGTTGCCCTACAGAATTTCAAGCAAGTGGTAGTCATCTTCTTTATTTTTCTGATAGTTTATTATTTCATATACTTAAAAGAATAAATTGTGCCTGATCCTGGGATAAAAATGAACCTACTAGTGTAGACTAGGCACCCACATGGAAAGACAGAAGCTTAGTGAAATGAGATCGCATTTCTTTTGTCTTTACTTACTCCAGTGGATTTTAAATGACCCAAATCTTTGCAAGCTGCAATGTATTCTGATGGATTTTTAATGAAAAAATAGGTTTTTATGAAGACACATGATATTTCTCTTTGGATTACTGCTAATGCTTGATAGTTAATGCTGTCTATGTTTATTAATCTTTCTGGTGTTTTTATAGTATGTGTTTTCTAATGCTGGCTTTGATTGTGCGCCCTAGTGAGGAGGAGTTACAATAGGAAACTTCTCTAGTTTGAGGCAGGGGAGGTTGCATTTTTCATGTGGTTTTAGAAACTTTTATCCACAAAAATGAAAGAAAATTACATTGACAATTCTGAAAATCAAGCATGTAAATCGTGGAAATAATTCACTGAAATATGTATTAAAATGTTGATGAACATGAGCCAGCTCCATATAAAGCTGGTTTAGGGCCTAACTGACCTCCCTGTGGCTCACTGAGCCACCAGTTTTCCTTTGTGCCTGCCTAGTCCCAAGTGTGTTACCATGCTTTGGGAACAAGAGCTGTTTGGGAGGTTCTTCCATCCTACTTGTTGAAGGCAGTTTTTAGTACAGGGATCTGAATATTTTGAGTGCTTACATCAAAGCAGCTTGCCAGATCCCTGGGTCGGAAGATGAATTAAAAGGATATGACTGTGATTTTACCTCAACCTTTGTGAAAGTGCGGGAGGTTGCCACGGTGCTTCCCTGGAGGTAAGTGAGGCCAGGCATTCTTTGGAACGGAGCAAAAGTCTTTAAATGGCCAAAACCTTTAGAGCATCAACACTGAAGGCACATGTGAGACAACAGTTACCTCTGTACTTTTAGCTCCACTAAGTGGAATTTTAAAGACTTCGGCTGTGATGGATATTGATTTTAATGAAGTTTTCCCCCTAACAGGTGTTCTGTGTTAGGGGTGTCTTCCGAAGGACCATCATTGAAATCTCAATACCGTGCTGTAAAGACCTGCATGTAATTTCCTAACGTCTGATAGCAGCCACATGATCTTTAGCTACTGCTGATCGTTTATCATCACTGAAACAAATTTTATGATTGACATCTCTAGCATTTCTTCCCAAGACTGAATACTTTGCAGGCTGCATCAAACAGCCAGTAGTTTAAAGGCAGCTACTTGCCATTACATAGCAGATACAATGTCTTTGGAGCCCCTGCAGGCTGTATTCATGCCCAGCATCAAACAAGTCAGACTCTGTTATGCATACTGCTACAAGTATGTGAACATTTTTGGACAGGATGCTTAACAGGCATGTATTTGTCAACATGTTCTATCTCTTCTTTTGTTTTAGTTACAAGAAAGCTTTTTTTTTTTTTAATGGGACAAAACAACATGAGAAGTCACCCTTTGCAACATCTGCTTGTCTAGATAAACATCTCTGTGACTCAGGCTGCTTCTGCCGTGTCTGCTGGGCTTCTGCTGCCACCCACCGTGGGTTGCAGAGGAGAAGCTCCAGGCGTGTGGTCAGCTGGAAGCCTTTTGTAGCTATTATCCAGACAAATGGCAAAATGAATCACCAAACGATGTGATTTACTCAGTACGCAGAATTTTGCAATAGAAGAATTGTTTTTCTATAAACAAGTAAATCTTCAAATCTTTTAAAGGGCTGTTTGCATTCAGAGGAGTTGCTGGATAATACTGCTTAAATCCTGTAGAAACAGAACTTGAAACCTGCTAAACTGGGCTTGAATGATGATCTCTGGAAATACAGAGTAACTGGGGCCAGCTTTTTCTTACATTAGTCTCTGAAATAGCGTAGGCACCTTTGAAAATGTCATCTTGTGTTAAACTCCCATCAGTTGTCCCTGCTCTGTGGATAGCTCATGTAAGTCATTGCTCTTTGCTGTGACGGGACCCAGGACTTCCTAACTTGAACCATCACGATTGGCTAATGACTTAAAATCATTAATGTCTGACAGTACTTGGACAATTACATTAGTTACTTGATTATTAACCCAGCTGTTGATCCCAGCCAGTTCCTCAAAAGCAGCACCTTGTTTGTTACTGGCGAGACGCTGCCCGCACCCAGCAGAGGAAGGAGGCAGCCGCCAGCCACCCTGCCTGCAGTGAGCCTGGGTGAGCTGCCGGACTGGGGCCAGCCTGCTGCACTGCTCCGCTGGGCACTGCTCTCATAAGCAGCTCTCTTCAGACCTGTTCTCACGGCAGCTTTCCCAAACAGTAAATTCCTCTGATATAAAACAGTGCCATATAAATTTTATTATCTTATGTCACTAGTACATGCCAAAAGGGTGTTAGTGATGAATCAGCTAACAAAATTCTTCACCCTATCCTTTTAGTGTCCCATCATCCATGTAATGTTTGGGTGTATGGGCTTTTTAAAAGCTCCAGTGATAACTCTCATGAGCAAAGATTTGTGCACAGACTGAGACACATGTAGGCAAGAGAAGGTCACTGACATGCTGGGAAAATCTGCTGTCTCTTCACAGGGGGCAGTCCCAAAGTAGTACTGTAACTGGTCTGTATTAACTCTTCAATGTCCTCATCTCTTCTCTTGTGCGTGTGCTTGGACTGCTTATTTCAAGCGACTGGACAACCCATTTTCCCTTTGAGCATCTCAGAAATGTGTAATCTGTTGCCTCGTGGATTTTAGCTTTTTATAGTTGTGCATTGAAGTGCAACACTTTATAAAGAGGTATCACAGATATTACTGGGGAAGACAGGCTCTGAAATATTAATGCTTTGAGTTCAAACACCCTCATCAAAATAAGCTGTGGTCAGAGTCCTCCAGTGCACAGAAACAGGACAAGGAGAGGAGAGCAGAGAGGTGCATCTCCTTCTATCTCCCAGAGGACTGCTGGGTAAAGGCTGGGCCTTTGGGCAATCTCTCTTGCTCTCCTAAGGTCTTGCACATCCATAGCTAGGAGAGAAGAATAGCAGTCCAACTGCACATCATGGACGTGCTGCTGAGAGTTGACAGTACACAGCAAACATCGTGTTAAGGTTGGCACAGCTTCGCACATTGACTGGGGTTCACCTTAGGCAAATGTGACTCTGACATCAGGGAAAGGAGCTGCTCCAGGCTGCACAGGGCAGGAGTGTCACATTGCAGGCTTTTCTCAGGACGATCAGCAGGCATTTGGTTCTGCCCCATGGTGCCTTGCTGGGTTGCTCTGCAAATGGTAAATAGGTTTTCTGAGGGCTAGTCCCAGGGGAAGCTGTCCAAATAAAGTGGATCAAAGCTACATCCCAATGCTGTGCTACAACAATCTGATAGTTTGTGTTTTGGGCACTGCCCATACCTGCAGCCAGCCTGTGTTTCGTTCTCAGTATGAAAAGTATTTACCCATCAGACACCTTCAGCAGCACCTGCTTTGCAGCTGATACAGTTCGAAGAAAGCAAAATCTTTTTCCCAGATGGCTTTGAGGGGCAAGAGAAATGCGCAGCTCTGCTATGAGTTATGTCATTTCAAATATGATGCACAGATTTCTGGCTACTTGCTCTTGCGAAACTTTTCTGTTTGGCATTAGAATGGCATAGGGCTGGGAGGGCCACATTTCTCTTGGTGAAAGCAGGGACTTTGATTTGTAGGTGAAGCCAGCAGCAAAACCAAAGTGTTGTAAGGTAAATTTAAGAGCACAGATTAAACTTTTCTGACATAAATTGTGGCGAAATTTTACCAGTCATCCTAGCTGTATCCCCTTCAGCCTCCATAGCACAAAGCAAGAAAAATGGCATGATCCACAAGAGGAAAGGACACAATCAAGTATTTCTCAGATTGCTGCTAACAACAGTTTTATTAAACAATAGATACATCTTGCAGCACAAGGGATTACCGTGCATGCTGAACTGGGAGTATAAAGGTCACTTATGTAAAAATGTATGATAAATAGTTATTGATAAGTTGCAGGTGACCACGGAGAAGAATGAAAAGCTTTATGTGCTACTAG
This sequence comes from Steatornis caripensis, assembly GCA_013398225.1. Classification (NCBI taxonomy): domain Eukaryota; kingdom Metazoa; phylum Chordata; class Aves; order Caprimulgiformes; family Steatornithidae; genus Steatornis; species Steatornis caripensis. Next base: position 310,081 of record VZSC01005853.1, on the reverse strand, counting down.
CATAAAACAGTTCTCAATCCAGTGACAACATTAACTCTTTTGAAACCCCTCAGGGTCAATCCTGTAAGTGTGTCCTCATATGTCCAGGATTCATGTGTCTCCCTCCATCTGGCTGTTCTCTCAAAACAGTTTTATATTGTTCTACCGGCTGCAGTGCATATATCTCCCTTCTCAGATCTCCATGAGAGTAGAATTGAGTCAAGGGACTTTAAGATGAACTTAGTAAAGTTTTGAGTGAGACCAGGTGACAGGAAAGCATTTGAAAATAAGCATTTTTAAGGGAATTAGGGAAGAAGTTTGGGCAAACAGGAGAACATTAGGTGGGCAGAGAAAAATGAATAGTTGTTTCGAGAATCCAGAATTAAGTCACCGTAGAGAAAGGTGAAATTACGTACTTAAAAGTGATGCAGAGCATAGAAGTAAGTGCTTGTGGTTTGCAAGGCCTAGGCAGGGAAAGGGGAGAAGGGAAGTGATTTATCTAGAATTGCTAGTAGCCTACTAGCTGTGATCATTGAAAATGGGCTACTGTTAATCATTTTAAAAGCTGGACGGGATTTTTGGATATGTGCTAACCCAGAGATTGACTCTGTATGAGTGGTATGTGAGCGACAGTTTTCTGATTCTGGTCCTAGCTGTATGTGTGACACAGTCTGTCACTGCCTTTTTACCTTTGGTGCACTGGAACTGTTTGCTCTGGATTAAAATGTGGCTTAGAGCTTATGGAGAGTTTAAGACCTGTCATATAACAAGACAGCAGGAAATGGAAAGGGGTCATAAAAGCCAGTGGGATCTGTGTTATGTTGGCCTAATATACCTGGAAAGCATCTGGATACAGCTTTGCTGTACTATGTCCACGTATATCGATAGAGGATGCTGAGCTCTGATGTTTAAAAGAAAACACTTTTTGTCCCAATGAGGAACCACCCAAATTCTGCCCAAGAGCCAGAATCTCTTACTCTCTTCCAGCTGAAACTCAGTTTTTGTGTTTTAAGAGTTGACCCCACAGGGCCAGATCACCAGCCATGACATTGCTATTTTGCCTGTGGATGGGCAGAGTTGGCATTGCCAGGCAGGGGTGGAAGGAGCAGAGGATGTGGGTTTTCGTGTGTTGGAGAAGGGCACCAGAGCTGTCCTTCCTTGAGAATCAGAGTGCCACAAGTCTGAGCAAGAGTTGCTTTTCAGCCAGCTGGGTTATTAATAATTGGTGATAGGTAGTTGAGTGTGCTGTTTGGATTTCTCCTCCCTTTATTTAGCTATCTGGTTTTAATGAAGGTGTTCTTATCCTCTGTGAGCCCTTTGGTGCTTGTCTGTCCATTCACAGAATCACAGAAAATAGAAAGTATGGAATGGAATGGTATTGAATGGATGACAATGGATTCCTATGGAATTCCTATGGAATGGTACAGAATGGAAGAGAGACTCCTATCTTCCACACAGTAAAGGAGACCCTCACAACTGTTGTATGTCACTCTCTTTGGGGAGTTCTCCTCTTCCACAAGAGAGGGCACATCCCTATCCTACAAAGAAATGGTGGTACACCAGAGTTGCGCACAGGGCCGTCATGATGCCACAGAAATACACACTCATGTTTGCTCACCTTTTTTTTTGTAATAAAGCAAATTCTATTTGACTTCTGTAGCAGTGGTGCTTGTGCTCTTATTGCCTCCCACTTCAGCATAGCAATTCTCGGTCGGGTACAGCATCAGATTGCAGTGGGGTCAGCATGTGGTAGCAAGAATGATGCTGGGGGGCCTGAGGGAGGGAAAGCATTGCTCTAATTTTAAATCACTGAACTGGCAGCTTCATCTTAGATCAGCTTACCCAGACTCAAAGGATATAGCTATGATCTATTTAACTGAAATTAACCGCTACTGATATGAGGCAATTACATTCCCAAATCAGCAGTGAACTTCTGCTAATCAGTCCCTGTTTGACACCGTCCCTAGATTTAGGAGCATTACTTTCAAGCTGTGAGAACAGGTTTTTAAACCCAGCTTTAGGACTTCCTGAGTCCCAGCCAAATTGTGGGCAGCTGAGTGTGTGTTGCACAGTTTTTAATCAAATATATTCTGCCATGAGATGGTTTTGCAGAGCAGGCTGAGCCTGGCTTTTGACTGAACTCTCCTGGCTCCTGGGCACTCTTGTCCTCAGGAGGGAAAAGTAAGGTAAGAAGCCTCCTTCTGTGTCCTCTTCCTGTGTACAGTAAGATCACCCACCTCCCACAATCTCTTCCCCATGTAGTCCCAACACTAGCATGGCCTCCACAATCCGGCTTTAATAGTAGGGAAGAAGAGGCTGGGAGAGGCCAGCACTGGGGACACCTATTTCTCAAAAAGGGCTGAATCAGCCATCAAAGCAATTCATGTCTGCAATTCTGCATGGGTCATTAAGTAGGACAGAAATAGGATGCCACCTTGTCCACATCCTCATTTAACAATGACTTATGGACACAGGAGATGAAATTTATCGAATGGCAACAGCAGATGCCAAGTCAGGTTACTCTGCTGTCGGAATAGGTGAAACCCAGTGGTTATCTTCAGAGTGTGGTGGAGTGTCCTAGAGAAAGGGTATGTGGAGGAGAAGAGTAAGAAACACTGCTTCTCACCCCACATCCCTTCCCACAAGCCTCTGTAAAGACACCTTCCTAAAGAGTGACACTTGGAAATGGGGAATTCTGGTCACCTAGAATCTCATGGGTTTGAGGAATCAGCCAAAATTATTGATTTTTAACTATATCTAAATGTCCAGAAGCTCCACATTTAGGCAGTCATCTGGGGACACAGGTGAGTCAGGACCCACGCATTACTGTCCATGTGGACTCCTGTTTTATTCTAATGGTTTTCCAGACTGGCAGCTCTTCTGAAAATACTTCTGGATTAAAGCTATGTTTACCTTTGCTAATGCTCACATTGCTGTGATCCTTTTCATTCTTTTAATATCCTGTGACAATCTACAAACTTGTTAGTTTTCATTATGTGACCTTAGAGTTTGTGTCAAAAATTTCTTGTTGCATCTTATTTTCTGATTCTCGTAAGTGGTGTTTCTGAAACTGTATTTGTTGAGGGCTTAGTGCAACAAACTCTACACTACATTCAAGTAAAGACTCTGCAAGCCTGTAAGGAAAGATAAGTGGGAGGAGAAGGTAAGGGTTGGCTATTTAAACTTAAGCACAACTGAGCTGCTAAGCCATATGCAGTTCACCTCCTTGCCCAACATGTTCACTCTTGCCATCAGACCTTACAGGTACTGGTGGTGGTCAATGCTTGGCAGAGTTCTCTCTGGGCTGCTGCAGAACACTTGCTCTTCTTTTCGAAGTTTCCTTAGAAGTCCCCCTACAAAGTGGGTCTGAGCAAATCTGCTTCTACTTGTGTCATCTTGAGTCCGGGTTCAGAATGTGTCCAGAAGCAGCTCAGCATTTGTGTGACTCAGCCCATATATAAGGGAAAGCAGCTTACTGAAGTCAAGACCAATAACCAGACCTCTGTATTTCTACTGAAATAGAAATGATGTGGGAAAAGATCAGGCTTTGTTTATTCAGGGCAGAGAAAAGATCCTGTTATGGCTGTGACATAAGGCAGCAGGATATATACATCTATGTGTAATGCTGCTAAGGTGCTTGTAGAAGCTCAAAGCTGCCAAGCGTCCTGATTGCATTCTAGTGTCTAAACTAAACAGAGTGGAAAAGTGCCTGTGTGCTTTAATGACCTTTCCTGGGGTCATGTTCTAGTCCCATTCATTTGGGGACTGAATCCTTTTTTTCTTTCTCCCTTCAGCAAATGTTTAAACGTTAAAGTTCATCGTGAGTCTTGGATGAGTTTCTGTACCTTTCCCAAAGCCCTCTTCAGCACTCCGACCTCTCTACTCCTTGTCTGCTGATGCTGACTTGCTACATACCTTATTTTGTATGAGCTCTCAAATAATGCCTGATCAGGCTGCTTGCTCATGTTGCCCATAAACAACAAAAAAAAAGCTTTAAGAATCACAAGAGCTTGGGTAAATATAGTAGAACTATTGCTCCTGTATGATGCGACTCCTGTGTTCTCAGACCAGTTTGCTCACTGACTCATTGGATGACCTTGGAGAAAGTGTACTGGAACAGGGATTGACTTCATCAGGCTGGTGACTAACTCATCTCAGCCTTGCACAAGTAAAAGAGGGCTTCTGTGTCAAAGAGATACCCCCACCCAGGCCCTATTCAGATTTTTTTCAGTGCTTGTTGGACTTTACTCTGAGTTTTCTTTGAAGAAAACAATGCCATCTTTTATGGATGAGAGGAGCAATTTGTCAGAACAGAGTGATATAACAGAGAGGCTTCCATGTGACAAAGATTCAATCCAACATTGATGGGAAATTCTAAATGATGCTCCTCCAAATGTTACTGATTCACATTGTAATATTATTTGAAACCAGAAATATCTGTGTGTTCATCTCCATGCTTGTTCATAAAGGACTACCTCAAAATCTCACATCTCCTACCCTCGATTGTGAAAGAAATATCTAGTAGCTCTGTTCTATGCCACATTTTATTAGTGAGCTTGGAGTGTGCTCGCATTGGAAAACTGCCCAGAGATCATTTTATTGGTCACATTCAATTTTAAAATGGTTTATATCTCCCTAAAGCCCAGGTTTACAGTATTTAATATTACTAATGGGATGGTAAGATTGCCAAGCATTTATCAGCATAGAGATACCAGAATGGAAATAGTAAAATGACACATTAATCTTTCAGCTCTCAATATGTCGCCACAGAAACACCTGCTGCCCATTATCCAGCTGTTATGAAAATACCAAGTTCTTAATAACAGACACATTGGAAGAGATGTAGAAGTGCTGGGGAATGAATATTGCAGTTGGCTCAAACCCCTCTTTGCTTGTTCAGCTTCAGCCACAACCAGTTTGGTCTTGCATGCAGTGCTGTCTGCCTCCCATGAAGATAGGTTATTGCCAGGCTGTATTCAAAAGGGAAGATAAGAGACAGTTTCGGGAGTGGGGGTGGTGGGAGTCGTTCTCTTTTTTTTTAAATAAAGCCATACTAAGTACTCCTACGCAGGACACTTGGTCTGTAATGACAGCAGGGCTCCAACTGGCTTCACTTGCACTAGGTGAAACCCTTGGACACTTGACGTTTATTGCAAACACTGGTTACAGTTTTAAGTGTGAGCAGCGACCAAGTCCTGGGCTGCCTACGACTTCCAGAGCTGTGATTTTGTGGCTAACACCACTTCTAGGCTTGGCCCCCTCCTCGTTGCTCCAGGTCCTGATAATACCCATAGCCTATTCTCCAGCACATGAATTCAAAAATGGGGAAACTGCCCATTTGAAATTCCTGGCTGCCGTCTTTATCTGATGAGAGGACAGTTAGTATCAGCAGCATTGGCACCTGACCCTGTATGAGCCTAAATCCTCCTGCTTCTCAAACTGCTTCCCACAGGCTTTATTGGGTAAACAAAGTTTAGGTAACTGTCACCTCATTAAACAGCCTGCTTCTCTCTAGATGGCAAAGGAACTGGAACTGAATAATACGTGTGAAGGTGCTTCTGCCTTTTACTACAACCAAAAATAGTTGGGTCTCTTTGTAATAAGCAAAGCCATAAGAAATTTTTTTCCCTTATGACTGACGTGGAAAATTTGTCTGGCACCAAATCTTTTGGGATATATCGGAGTGATAATCTTTCCTTAGAAAAAAGGCCCCGCTGATATGTTTTCTGGCATACTTGGGAACAGGCAGTCCAACCTGAGCAGCTCAGCTGGTTTTGGCTCTGTTTACTCCTTCAAACTAACCTCTAGTGAAGGACAAGAAACAACTGTTCCCCAGCTGGGGTCAATCCACTGCCCTTGCTTGGACCAGAAATTGTGCTGGAAAGCGTTGTGCACCATGCAGGCTGATGGCTCTGGACAGAAGCAGCATCTTATCCACAGGTTATGGTACCAGTATTTTCCAGAGGCTCTTCATGAGCAATGAAACTGCTGCTTTATAACTTCTCTCCATGCAAGTGGTGATGATTTTGTTTTTGCCTATAAGAATAGGCAGTAGGGTAAACCAGAGATTCTCTCTTTTAATCCAAATGTTCTTAGAAATAGAGAGCAAAGGAAGCTATACGTGGGTTTTATCTGCTTCAGTATGCAGCCCTGCTTTTTTATGAGGAGTGCACACATGCACTTTCCCTAATGAACGAGGGATTTGATGTTAACTGGTACATATTCAAGCTTACAGTTCTTTGGCATGTCTCTCTAACAGCACTGCTGGCCCATCTCTTCCAAAATCAGATCCCACATGCAAAAGTGTGTTTAAGTCAAACTTTCTCTGTGAGACACTCATTTTAAGCTCCACAGAGGCTTTGCAGGTGTGTCAGAAATAACCAGAGCACACATAGCTGCAGGGAAAAGAAAAAGCTCTGTTTATTCACTTAATGATCTGACTGCTTGTGTCGTCCACGATGTCAGACAAAAAGTCAACACCTCTGTTTAACTCATGTTTCCACTTTTCACAGACCTGATATCCTTAAGTACAATGGATACCTGCTATATATCTTATGAAGAGTCAGGAGGCACGTCTGAAAATCACAGCAGCAACAGGACGTCTAAGGATTCATTCAGTGCCTGTGCATTAACTTTAGGAGTCGGGGGTTATCCTGGACAAGCATATGTACAGATAGTAATGATCCTTTAGGTGCATTTTGGAATGGAAAAAAGGCCCGACCACCAACTTTGTAGGTTCTTGGATGTTACGTGCCCAGAGCATTTTATTCAACCAGAATAAACCCTGTGCTGAGATGATGACCTAGTGGAACCCACTGCAGGGTAAACAATTAATGCCCACACTTTTGTTCTGTTGGCCACCATGGCCTAAGAATGAAAAGTCATCTGTGGTGATGCATGTGCACTTTGCAGGGATTAGCCCATCTGTATCTTTCCATTTTTTAATAAAGCGCCAGCTACATGAATGTTTCAGCACTTGTGATGATTACTGGATTGTGCATCTGCTACAACTAATGATGCAAGGAATTTTCAAAGTTCAAACACTTTTTTCATTTCCTGAAGCTCAAAGCTAGAATACTTCTGGGAACTGAATGCAAATTTCTGAATTGAACTAGGAGAAAAATTTGATTAGGAGGGGTTTTTTTCATGTTCTAAGAAATGAGAGTTAAATGTCCTACCACAGTAAGACTACACACAGTAGACCACACATAGTAATAACTCAGAAATAGATAAACAAAAGGCTTGATTTGTATTTATTTTTGGATGCGCAGAATGAGTCAGAGCCTAATCTTCTTACTGAAATGAATGGAGTTTTATTTGGGTTTTTTATACTGTGCCTATGGTACCTGTTTTTATCTCAAATCATCCAGTCCATTGTTGTGTATATATGTGTATATATATTTCTTTTTAATAAAGATTAAACTTGCATTCTAAGCATACATCCCTGTCTGAACCTGTCTGTAGGCAAGAAGTAGGCTGCTTTTGCCAGCTCTGTCGTCAGCCAGTTTGTTTTCCTGACCCGATCACCTTTTCTAACATAAGCTAACTGCTGAGGCTGACTGCAGCAAGGCATCCATTTCAGCAGAGGGTTGGTCTAGGCAGGGAAGATACTGCATGTTGAGGTAGGGTATGATTTATGTTGCATTCCTGCTCTGCATTAGCTGTCCATGGAAGTGTGCTTAGTGAGCAGATGGTGTGGAGAACAGCTCCACTCTGAAAGTGCCAAACATCATCTGGCTTTGAAATCAAGGAATTTCCTTGTGTTGACAACTGCAGGGTTGCACTAGGGCTGATTTCTTTCTTGGTAAGAAAGCAGTAACTGTTTCATGTCACAGTACCCTAAGGCAGACTCTCACCCATCCATTAGCGGACCACTCCTCTGCAGTGTCCAGTAATAGCTGGTATGGCCCAAAGATCCCAGACTCCGTAGCTGCTTGACTGTTTTCAGAATCAAATTCCTAGTCCAGAAAATCTCCTAGTCCTAACTCACTCCTGAGAAAGGTTAAATTTTGATATCACTTCAGCTCTTAAGGGAAGGCAGTGTCCCAGAGAACTGAGGCTTAGACGGAGCTGGGTTGGACAGGTTCAAAGGAGCACCTTGCACACCTGCACAGAGGAAGTAACGTCAGCCACTGTAATTGCAGCAATGTGATCCTCCCTGTTTAATACTGTCTTACAGAGGTTCAGCCACAGCTGGATGAAAAGAGATTTTGGCTAGGCATAGCATTTGAAACTTTAGGAACAGTTGCTGAATAAAAGACTTCTCAAAATATTTTGCTTCCCTCCAATAAATACAGCGCAGTTTCAATAACCATCAGAGGTAACTTTGCGATGTCCTCAACTACTCCTTTCTGCTTTCTTGTTCACCTTCAGCTTTCCTCTCCCCATCCACATCTCACCTATGGCCAGTGCTAGAAAACCCGCATGCTTCTCTCTGGGAATGGTGGAGCTGCAGCCTGAAGTATCTGAAGGTAAAACCTGCTCATTTTGGAAGCTCATGTAGTTTCATATTCATTTCCCTTCCAATAGAGTAGTGTGAAGTATGATACAGGGTGGATGAAGCTGGACAAAAAATTTGATCGTTGGACAAAAAATTTGATCACTATCTTAAGAGTATTCACTTTGCTGAAATATAAGTCTTAGCTAAAGAGAATCCTGCAAACTTCTATAGAAATATATTCTCAATAATGTCAATTTTCCACTTAGGTTCAGCAGTGCATCCAACAGCAGCAGGCACAAAGCTGAGTAACAACACATTTCTGGGTCATGCCCTAATGTTGAGAACAAGTTTGCCCTGCATTTGGGAACAAGTGAAATGATGTGGTGAGACTATCACAGTACTCCCATGTCTCTAAGGAATTAGCTTTTCCAGTTCTCTTGGCAGGAGGAGTATCTGAAGGATCTTAAGCCAGGGAGCTGTGTGCCTGTGGTGCAGCTTCACATTGCTCAGTGCTGTCTCCCCACCACAGCTTTACTCTGCCATGGCAGACAAGAGCACAGGAATTCTAAACAATGTTTTAAAAAGCATCCTCTGAAGCCCTGGGACAGCTTGAGGAGAAAATCAGGATTTACAAAACCTAAGCAGGACTCTGAATGGAGATTAACCGTGTCTCCTTCAGCCTTGCAGGCATTGCTGCAGAGAATTTGTTCATCTGCATTTCCAAGCTTGTGGCACACATTTTTTTAATGGTCTGGGTTCAGACTGGACGTCTGAACTAAGACCCAGACTGGCACGTCTGACTGCACTGCAACAGACAGATGTGCCTCTGTTCCAGAGGGTGCATTGTCCTGTGTTTGGAGGTGGCTGCCATGTCTCTACAGACCACCTCGGTAGCAGGCTGCCACGTGGGCAGAACAGGTGGTGGTGGGTGGCAGTATCATTTACCCACTGCCATCGGGATGGAGTCACCACACCGTAGAGTGAACAGTGTCAGTCACAGTTGTCTGCCCAAGATTATGACCCACACAGGCATGGGAGTAGAGGAGATTGCTGTCACAGCCACCTGAGTCCATAAGCTGCTCACAGGTGAGGGATACTGTGCTAGGAAATGGGCTGCTGGCTTTGCCTTCTCTCTAAAAGCATTTGTATTCTGTATGCTTCACATAGCACAACACAGCAGAATACAAGCTGGTAGTGATGAAGAAACCCAAGGAAATGCTTTTAATGTGCTAATAAATACATATACTCTGAAGAGAAAATAAAAGGAATTTCAGGGCCAGCACTAATTGCTCTGCAAACATTTTTAAGAATACAAAACCCAAAAATATTTTCCATGTAAAATTCTTTAAAGATGGAAGGGAATAAATTAAATACATCTTTCCTGCAGGAAGGAGCTCTGTTCCGTGTATTTCATCACAGTGCAATCTTCTATTGACTGCAGATGTAAAAGCAAAGCTGGTGGCTGGGGTGTACCCAAGCTCCGGAGCTGCACTGGGCAGGCTTAGAGGTAGCCCAACAGCAAGTGACAACAGGAAGGTACAGTGTTGCCTGGTAGCGCTGCAGTTCCTTGGTGTAGGCGTCATCGCAGTAACTGCAGGACTACACAGCCAGGGATTTTTGCGAGGCCCAATCTTCTGTTCACACAGCTTCACAGATGATCTTGGTTTGGTGAATCTGTCAACTTGTGAACTCATCCTTCCATCTCTCAGTGCTGGGGACACTCTTTTAGTTTGAATCCTACAAATGTAACCCATCGAGTGATGGGCACTGGGGAAAGCCAATGTTCAGCAATCAGCCTACGTGTGTTTACTATGAACATCAACTGAAAAGTTACAAGTACAGGATGTTGTAGTACCAACCTGCTTTTCCTCTACAGGGAACCTCTAACTTACGTTTCTCTCCATCATGGGTATGACAGTATGTGACTATTTTGTTAGGAACCGTGTGATAAGACACAAACCGATACTTCTAAAGCTTTAAATGGTACGTAGAGGTGTCTGTACACCACCCTGGTATAACTTTCATTATCCTTGAGTAGTAAAGCACTGAATTCAGTTCACATGTTTAACATAACTGAATAATTTTCTGTTATGCTTTAAGGAGGAAACACTTTGACAGATGAATTCAGCTTTGTTTTATTCCATTTTTATAAAAACACACACACTTAAAATGCTTTTCATGGGAGCCCAATTTTACAAGGGGCCAGGAATCTCTGGCAGGCTACTGGATACCATCAACTCTGTATTTTGATGAAAGGCTTCCGGTAAATAGAAAATACCTTGCAGAATTGAGCTCAAAATGAATCTTATCCGGGAGCACAACATGTTGGCTCTGAACCTGTAATTTATGTGTATTTTTGCTACTTTCAGTGAACAGAAGGATGCTCAACACCTTCCAGTATTGAACACTAAAGAAAACTCTGGGCAGTCCTGCCAAAAGTGTTTCATTACAACAGTCTTTCTCTAACAGAGGTTAAGGATACCCAGTAAATTGCAGAACTGACCCTGAACATGGATTTATTTCATAGAGTCTTAAAAGAGATCAGTGACACTTAACAGCCTTGATTACTGCAAAAATTGTTTCAAACAAACACTTATCTAAATGCATTTGTTCCTGAAGGTCAGCACAGGGAAAGGAACAATATGTCCATTAATGATATCTCTCAGATACTGTTTCTGCTGTTGATTTTTGCCTCTTCTGGATATTGTGCCTTGTATTAGTGGTGAACCACAAGAGAAAAGATTTTCAGAAGCAACAGGCAGTCTAGCAGCCTCCCTCACCATTCTAGGACTGCATGGCTTGTTGCTGGTGCTGACAGTCATCTGCAAGGATTGTTGCAGGGTTAAATGCTACCCTTGGGTAAATAGCCTAAAAACCAAGACAGTGGCACAATCACTTGACAGTCAGCAGAGCTTCCACAGTTAAGCTAAAAGATTTTAGCTCATTTATTTGTGGCGGGTAGCAGAGCTTG
>VZSC01005853.1:281537-298525 GCA_013398225.1 Steatornis caripensis | reverse complement strand
CTGTCAGCAGAATGAGGATTGCCATTTAAATGCTCTGTTTGGACCTGCCTTTAAATTATGGCCCAGGTGAAAAGCAGGCGTGCTATCTTAGTATTCATGGCTTAACAGCAGCAGAAATGCAGGTAATGTGCAGAAACCTGTTAGTGATGCCATGTATTATGACACGTGTCAATTTTGAAGGCTTCGGGGATTCCTGAGAACTACCAGAAGGTAAGTGCTTCAGACTCCGAACTGCTGCTCTTTCTCTCCAGTTATCATGTATGCAGAGGGCCAGACTTGGAACTGATGCAACTCTCCTGATTTTTTTGGGATGTGGCCGACATAAACTTGGCCCTTTTAACTCCTGCTTTTCTTTCCAATCTGCGTTGAAATACTTTGGTCCTGTGTAGTTTTTTGTTACAAGGAAAACATACTTGTTCTGCACCTCTTCATGTCACCATTTTGACATACCAACCTCTTTTCTCTCCAGGCAGTCTCTGGAAAGCCTGGAAGAGCGTAACAGCTCATTGACTTGCAATGTGATTAATCCTTGGATTAGTCGAAATATGATGCAAACAGATCCTGACCCAGTGCTGAATGCTGTTCTTGCCTGTGCATGCAGTGTTAGGTACCTTACAACTGTCTTGAATTGATCAGGACATCCGGATTTTGTAACCTCATTTTATAACTGTTCCTCTCTCGCTAATTCCATCCTGTGGAGTTCTGAGGATATGTAACAAGAAGCCACTCAGTTACTATTCCTTGCAGCTATCTGCCAGTGTCACCTGCTTCTCTGGCATCATCATGCAAGCATGCACTGTCACACTCCCCACTGGAATCTCAGCTCGCGGGTTGAGATTCACACCATCACTGAGCCTGACAAGAGTTTTGACTCCTGGAGCCAGAGCTGTGTTTGGGAGCACATAAAAGCACCGGAGTCCCCTACGTCTTGGCAGGACTTCAAGGACTATCCCAATGAAGAGATCTTGACAGCATAGTTGTAAACTCCACAGGCCCCAAGGGCTCAAACACCATGATATTTATGCTGCAGACTGGATTGCCAAGATAGTATTGCTGTTATGCAGACATTGGTCTCTGAGCAAGAAGTACAATTTCTCACACCTGTTAATTGGCATTTGAAAAAATTGAGACCGACTGGAGTGGGCAGTGTAGCTGAGAAAGACAATGCATGCAAAGGCTGTATCCGGTGTTTCTTCTGTTTTCTGTTCAAAGAGCCTTCAGCTGCATGGGTACCACAAATACTTTTGAAAGCCAGTATTAACTGAAGGAATTACATAGTGCATTATTGACACTCCTGATATATTTAGGACTGTGCTTTTACACTCCTTTCAGTCTTTATGACAACCTCAACTGTGCAAGAAGGTAAGGCACCTGATCGTGTGATAAACTAGTCTGAGTTTACATGCAGGCTTTCAAATTAAGCATAGTTTTTCATACTTTGCTCAGCTCTATCCCTGATGGAAATCCTATATCTTAGGTAGGTTTTCCACAATGTTTCACCAGACTGGTCTGATTGTAGTAGTAAGCCCAGGTATTTATGTCTTAGAAGGCATTAACTAGAACATTAAAGACCGAGAGGTGAAGCTGGCAATGTTTTGGCAGGTAGTGCTTCTGGCATTTCGGGCAGCGTGAGGTAAGTAAGTGCTGCAGCACTTAATTTAGTTCATGAAGTCACGTGTTGACAGCAGATTTTGGACTCAGCCTGTTGAAGTAAATAGAGAAACGAACACCTTTGATAAAAAAATTTTAAGTTCACTTGTGGGGAAGAACCCTTAACAACTTACGAAGACATCATTGCGTTACTCAGCTCTGATCTTCAGTTATCTTTTCCTGAGAATTGCAAGGGTTAGGTATTAACATAACATTTAAAGAACGTTGGACCATAGAGGGCATAGTTCTATGACCCAGACAGACGACTCCATAAGCAGAACAACGGAACAGAATACACAAAATCCCGCTAATAAATTTTAACTCTATTTTTCTGGTCTGAAGACCTGATTTTCTTTCTGAATAAACTCATTTTAATTTGAAACAATTACATTCATTTCAAACAAGTTATAACAAAAATAAAGCCGGTGATGGTAATATGAGAATCTCGACCATGGGAAGTCAAACCCCAAACCATCTTGAAATTATTCAGCCTCATGTAAAGTATCTGGAAAGTGCTCCCATCTAATAGTCAGCAGCAATTGATCAGAGTCTTAGGAAAATTATCTCCTAATGAATGTGAGAAAAATGAGAACAAAGAGGAAAATTTTTACAAGTAGCTTGAAACAGGCATCCTAAAACCTAACATCTGCAAGTATTCTGTAATAATACTCCTGCTCGGATTTTCTCCTAGTTTTGTCTATATTTCTAACAAGAGTGGAGAAAACAGCATTCTAGGCTAATCTGCTGTTGTGCTTATTGACACACACACACGCAGCCCCATCCTGGGTGCGCCCTCGGGCTTGCTGTTCGTTTTGACTGTTTTATTTCAGGGTCTACCTTTCTGCTTTTCTCATACTGCCTTTTTTGATACGGCTTCTCCCTCCCCGTGCAGCCGTCTCTCTTTCGAGGGAACACCTCCAGCATTTGAAACCAGCACAAACAGAGCCTCCCTGTTAAGTAAAAGCGCTCAGGAAGGCGAGTTTGGGGGACTGGGGAGGACAAAAGCGGGGGGCGCGGAGGTCGCGGGGGTGGGAAGGGGCCAGGGCAGGACGGAGCAAGCCCAGGAGCGGTCCGCGGCGCCCTCTGGCGGCCACCGCAGCCCCGGCCCCGGCCCCGGCCCCGGCCCCGGCCCCGCGGCGACCCCGACCTCCAGCCGCTGCGGCTGCGCGCCGTGGAGTGCCGGGACCTCGCGATGCGTTTGGTCGCTCGGCATTAGGAAGCTTGCGTGGGCGCAGGGCTGCTTCCGTGTCTCTCTGCTTCTCTGGCGCTGACAATTTTTGGTGGTGAAACTCATTTTCCGTTTCTTTGTGAAGTCCGGTATTTATCCCGCGTTATGTAAGCGGCTTGAAAGAATGCTGGCGGCGTTAACGGCCGAGTGCCTGGCATCAGAATTTAAAGTGCAGAAACATTTACATGATGCAAGTCTACTAATTCAGCTGTCGCTGTTTTAAACTTACAAATCCTCACTTACCGATGGAATTTTCTTGCCATAGCACACTTGCACAGATTTTTAGAGAGAGAAGCGCTGAGAGCGCCTCTGGTCAAGGTTGTACTCGGTGCAACCCAAATTCTGAATGCTGGTTTGAATTTCTTGAGCAGCTCATATCTTTAGAAATTGCTGCAAGTTCATGTCGAGCCGAAACCTGGGATACTGAGCATTGAAAACATTGCCCTCGATCTGAGTTCTTGCTCCTGGGGCACTTTGTCTGGTAATAGGTTAACACTGGTGTGTTCAGCCTTTTCCCACTTGTAACTTAAGCCCACTGGCAACAGGCCTGCTTTCCTTCATGGTCTTTCCATGAACTGCAAGTCTGAACTCCTGCACTTGCTGTGACTGAAGTGATCATATTGTACAGATGGCTCTTGTTGCTTCTCCAAGTGATATACTTTGTGAATTTACAAGTTTCCATGTCGTAGTAATGCATAAACCCATTTCAGTTTCTTCCAAAGCGCTGTAAGAGAGATCATATTTTCCTTTCTTGCTGAAGCTTTATTAGTGAGCAGTGCCCTCTGCACAAGGCTCTAGGCAAGGACCTCACCAGAGTTATTTGTATTCATGTCAGGGTTGAACGTAAAATATTAGAAAGATTCCTTCAGCAGTGTTGAAATAGCATAAGTGAGCGTATCTGATGCTGACCATGCATGTGATATTCCCAGCAACTGACTGACGTGCCTTCCAAAGATCAAATTCAGCCTTCCTTGCATGATGTAAGATAAAAATCTGGACTTGGATTTAACTGTACCTGGTAATTAAGTTTAAAGAACAATAATGCCTCACAAACCTCTTCAGACCTACAGTAAGCATGCTGGAATCTTGGTTGCCATTTCTGCAAACTGTTTACAATTCACATACCTCTGCAAATCCAATCTTGATCTCAAATTGCTGCTCATAAACAACATAGCAGAGATTTGATATACGAGGGCATGTTCTGAATTCCCCTCTGCTAGCAGTAGCGTGGCTGACTTCTAGCATTGAAAAACTCCCTTACGTCTCTTCTTATTACAAGCAGTGCTCTGTTAACTACTTGAATGCATCTCTTGGCCAATTTTTTCTGTGTGACTGGTGGCAAGAAGGCGGATGCAACATGCTTTATTCTCCTCTTCTTCTGCTAGCTGTCTGTAAATGAATATTCTTCACAACTGGAGGAAGGGCAGCCTCTGTTAACTGTCCCAGAATTTCTCTGGCAGTCCTTCAAAGACAGATGTTGTTAACCTTCAAAGCATGATACAAAGCTGGTCTTTCAGGCTATGTTCTTGCTTAATCTTAACACATCAATGTTTATTAGTGAACCCTGGTAGTGCAGGGATAATTAAGAATGAGGTAAATGCTCTTGCTTGAAGAACTATTTTGAAGGGGAGGAAGAAGTTATTTTCATGACAAATAGGAAAGAGATAAACTGCTTGCCTGAATTTATTTGACTTAACAATACACACAAAAATAAGGGCTCTATCCCCAGTTATTAGCTGTTTCATGAGACAGGCAAGCATCCCAACTCGGCTGCCCTGGGGATCTCAAGAAATTTTGCAGATGTGAAGTTTGAGATGGCTCTAAAAGAATTGTGTTTGAAGAGAGATTCAGGGCCAGGAGAACTGGGAGAGAAGCATCAGGATATACAAGACTGAAAGGAGAATTGTGCAAGGTCAAGAACACAAACAGATCTCTCTCATTTTGCATTGCTGTCATTTACCTGTCTTTAACCTAATGAATGTTTTATGGCCTCACTGAAATCAGGGGAATGGCTCCTGACCTGAGCTGGGATTGTTCCCAGTGCCCAATTAAATCAATATTTAATGCTAAGTTATTTCTAAGAGATGAGGGATTTGGGCTATAAAATGACCAGAGATATCAAATATACATTCAGACAGGAATACCCATCTTTAATGTAGCCTAGTCTAAGGGCTGTAGAAGCTCTGTTGGCCCTCCATTCTTGGATTGTTATGTCCCCCAAGAGTGGGTTTGCTCTTGCCCTGGGGAACCACTGGGGATGAGGGACGATACGAAAGAGCGTGACAGAACAGAGAGCGCAGGGAAGATCACTCTGGGCTCTGTGGCACCAATGCAAAATAGCCTTCATGTTATTTCTTCTTCACAAGAATGATGCTATAAAGGCAGGACTTTTTCATCTTCATTATGACTCTCAAGTTCATGTCAAACTAATTTTGCACAATGGACATGAAACTTACACTTGCATGTGCTTGGGAGGTGAATAATTAAAAATACTTTGTGGGATACGTGCATCTGGCATTTGGGAAGCATGTTAGCACAGCACAGGAACCATGCAACAACAGACTAGTGAATCTTAATAAACCTTACTGGAAAAGTTGGTAGAAGCTGAATTAAAAAAATTGATCTGGTAGACACGTGGATTTACACACCATAGTGGAGAAGGATTGGTGTGACTTTACGGGGAAAAAAATAGCACCTCAGGAATGTGTTGAGACTCTTTGAAAACGTTCTTTGTTATGTGAGCATGTGGTCATCTCCAGAAGTCTTTTGACAAAATTTCTCAAAGTGCCACCCCCTCCCCCCCCCCCAATATATGACAGAATGAGATTAAATATCCTTCATGGATTAATAACTGGTTACAGGTAAAAACAGGGAGTATGAATAAAAGTCAGTTTTTTCAGTCCTCTGGAGATCTGTCCTAGGACCTATACTATTTGGCATATTCATAAATATTGTAGAACAAGAGAAGGGGATGACAAATTTTGCATGTGATAACAAATGACTCAGGGCAGTAAATCCAAAGAACAGCTGTGAAGGATTACTTGCCTTGCAGAAAGATCTCATGCTCTTGGTAGGTTGGAGGATACAATACCTAGCAAAATCCAGTGCTGCCAAACATGAAATGGTGCATTCGGAGAAAAAAACAGGCACAGTGTGGATTCAGCACCAGTTATTGTCTCCCAGGAAGGAGATTCATAACATATTTCTGTGAAAACGTCAGCTTGCTTTGCAGTAGCGTAGAATAGTAAGATTTACTAGGAAAGAAAAAGTAAGCAAAAAAGGAAATACCTTTACACTACTAGAGAAACATGTGGTGTGCGTGTATCCTGGCCACTGTTTCTAGTTCTGAACTCCTGTCACTGAGAGAACATAGCAGAACTTTAAAAAGATACTTCGAAGGGTGGCAAAGATTTCCAACAGCATCTGTTCAAGGATCAACTAAACAGGCAAGGATCCTGCTGCCTGCAAAAAACATGCATTAGAGGTGGGAACAGGAGAGATGGCTATAAAACTGTGAGTGATACAGAGAAGGTATGTAGAAAGAGAGTCTACTCCTTTTCATAATAATACCAGAACTGGGAAATGTTAAAAGAAAGAAGGTAGTGCCAGACTTGAAGTCAAAACGAGGTATTTCATCACAGGCACTGAAGTATAGAAAACATTGGCATAGGCCTGTGAATGCCAAAAGTTAGCATGGATTAAAAAATAGGATTAATTACTTGAATGGAAGAAAAAAATGTTCGACACAAGGGCAGAGGACTTTCTGAGCCAGAAGCTGCTGAGCTGCTGAGCTGCTGGAGGCCAGGAAGGTTCTTTGGGAAGGCCTGTAACTCTTCAGGGGCTACTTCTGAAGAGGAATGCTGAACTGCGTAAATCTATAGTGTGACCCGCTATCGCTTGCTTACATCCTTATGGCCATGAGAAGTAGCAATGGGAATACAGACAAGAAGGTGAGCGCAGAGTACGGGCCGTACAAGACCCTGGTAACATGCTGAAGTTGTCAGCCCATGCCAACATCTGGGCTGCTCTACCTTCACCACTGCTTTTAACGTGTATCAACGTGCAAGATCACAGCTAGCAGAGGGAACACGTCTTTTACTGCACTTCCGCTGCCAGACTGCAATGGAAGAGCAGGAAGAGTTTGTGCTCTGGGAAACACAAAGCAGCTCCAGTAGCTTCTCTGAGGCACTCAGGTGCAAGTACTCTCGTGTTTCTCAACAATGCTGCTTAACGTTGTTGTGTTTGTAGGGTTATCTATCTCCTTGTACTACTAATGTGTGTCCGAGTGAGAGAATATTCATGACAATCGCTGTTTTTTCCACTAGATGTCTCACAAAGCCAGTGATTGCAGGCACTCTGCTCAACTGGCCCTTCTTAGACCTACAAAAGTTTACAGTCTTTAAAATAAAGGATTTTACTAAACAGAAATGCTTGCTTCCTCTATACGCTGATGCTTGAGATAGTATTGCATAGTAAGCTTAATATGCCAAACCACATTTATTAATCTAGATTTCATTGGAAATTTATTCTTGGGAGCTCAAATTTCTTCAAGGGTCCAACCCAAGCAAGTTGTGAATATGTAACTGGACCACAGGGGACATGAATGAACAAACCAGCTTAGGATCTGGTGCTTCTCGGGCTATAACGTGATTCTGCACAGCTTAAAACACACGGGTTCTTTTCAAACCGGTCACATCTTGTTATTAACGTTGTTCGGGGATTTTTTATTTCCTTTGAGGAACTGCCTTTGCAAGAAAGCCTTTTGTTTTCAACATTGTAACTCTTCCCTCTCTAAACCTATATAAAATCTAATACAGATATCCCCACATGCATACAAGTTACTGTACTTAGGGTAGAGTGATCTGCTTATTAACTGTTCCTCTGAGGATATGCAGATTTAGTTGCCAGAGTATCAGTATATTTTTTTTATTCTAGCCATAGCCAAGAGCTGCTGCTCCTGCTTCAGGAGAGATGACAGTGCTGGATGCATGAGCTAAAAGCCGTTGCAATTACTGACTCTACAGCTAGCACAGTGCCCTGGAATTTCCTTTCTGGTATCTAGGCAGCTCAATTTGGGAGCTGTTGTATGTTGATAAACTACATTTACAATGTAAAGATTAATTTTGTTATTTTCGCAGTAGGAATACTGCTCAAGAAATTGCTTAAATTTTTTCCTTTTTTTTTCTTTGTTTTAATAAATGCAGAGAACCATACGAACATTTCATCTGCATCTTTTACAATACAGACCAGAGATACAGGCCATACGGTTGTTAATACATGTGTTCAGAAAGGTCTTTAGAGACGTTGAGTGGAGTGTTTGTTTGCCTAGAGTAGCATTCTAGAAAGACACCTAGCATTCAGTTAAAGACTGCAAAATCCACCATGATCCTAGGCGTGTTGTTTTGACAACTAACTACTTTCATTTTTAAAAATGTATGGGTTTCTCCACATTGATTTTGTGCAGCTTTACTTAGACACTGGGCTTGATTATGCCTTTCCATGTTAGGCTAAAGTCTATCAGAATGAACATCAAAGCCTAGGAGCAAGGTTACTGTGTTTGCTGTACATGGTGATACACTTTGAGACCCAGCATGGTATCTACGTGGTACAGGTTTAAAAGAGATGTAGAAAAGAGACTGCAGGGACTAGATCTAGGTCACTCGGAAGAAGCTTATGTTCAAGAGTCTTGACTATTGCATTCTTTGGAATGGTTCTCCCTCCAAGTATCTGCTCAGTTAGAGCTTGAGAAAATTATATAAAAAATACGTGGAGTAGCATGTTTTAGTGGGAGGGGAAACCTCTGCATCTTCACAGCCCTGCCTGGCAGAGCCTTTGGTAAAGTTCAAACGAAGAGTGAGGGTTGTCTTCACAGTCCGTTTTTGGAGACTGAGTGGCTGTGTAAACCCAGATAACCAGATAATTCTAGATAATCCAAAACAACTGCCCAAGAACTTTTATGGCTATTGCAGTGTTAAAATAAAATGGACTAACAAACCTTCTCTTTCTTGCTGGTAACAAGATTTTTAGTGTTCCCTATTTTCTCCAAGCCTATCACTAAGTTGTTTTCCCTCTGGAGAATGAAAATACTTTTGTATTTTCAGCACGTTCTCAGCAGCTGCTGCCAAAATATGGAGTTCTTTGAATTCATGCTTCTACTTACGCCATGTATCAGGGGAGACTTTCTAGCAGGCCTGAGGTGAAAGAGGCACCAGAGACTTTGGCTGCACAATGTGTACTGAGGGGAGATTTGCCATGTAGTGGTAAGAAGGCAGTTGAGGAAATGGTTTATACACTGATCTTCAAGTTAGAAAGGAGCGAATCTGGGAAACTGAAGGAAGAAAAGAGCTTGTGACAGATGTTTGAGACAGGAATGGAAAAAAGATTCTCTTGAAGTTGGGAAGGTTTTGAATAGACCCAAGTGAGCTGGTTAGTTCAGCAGTGTTTTAGGAAGGTGGGACAACGGCGGGAAGGGGTTTTCCTTGGCAGTAGGTCTGGCCTCCTGTGGGGCACTATCTCGCCTAGACCTGGCCCAGTTACATCTGGGAACTACTTTATTCCTGCCCCATGATTAGTCCTGATGGAGGACTTGCTCAGACATTTACTCCTTTGCTGAATACTGATGTTCTGATTTTCAGATTAAATTTGATCTGCGTTGTTTCCAACAATTTTTTTTATTTTGCACTCCCCTTTATTTTAAATAACTTTATTTCCCTTATTTTTACCTTCCGAATATAACCATAGACAGAAATCACTTTCAGCTATCATTTTCTTAAAGCATTAAGTCCACTTCTGTAACATAGCATGTCTATTTTTACAATACATGCCCCTTCTTTAGACATTTTCTATTTAAATTTAGTACAATCATAAAGGTTTGAAAACTATTATTATGTGTGAAACCAGCATAACACATTTTAAAAGAAATGAGGCTATATTATTGTAATTTTCTTTCAAGTATCTGTAAACATACCTGTTCTGTCAGATAGGAAAGAGTGTATCCCAAGCCTTTGTAAAGTTGGTTTTGAAGCTGAAATATGTTAGTTTAAGTTTAGTATTTCTACTACTTACTTTATTCTGCCCTGGTCTCTCTCTGTGAAGCATTTTGTTTGCTGTTTTCCATCATGACACATTGTTATTTTCCCATTTTATGTGGAGGACTTGAACTTCTACATCAGAAAAAAAAATTGCCCAATGAAAGTAGTATGTCAATTAGTCAACTACCTCAGTTACTGCATTTTGCATTTCAGAAGAATCTAATGGTTTCCTTTTTTTTCCCCACTGAATTTATTTTACAGTTTGAGAGCACACTTTCTTCCAAGTATCTAATGAGATGACACATGAGTAAAAAAGTGCTAGAAAGGCATCAGGTTTGCAGAGCTAAAAGAGTTTTTCTCTTTCTTTGGTGGTTTGTTGTCATTGTTGAAAAAGGCCTTTGGGGTTTTGTTCTTTTGATGTTGAGATCTAGATGAGAAAAATAGATGTATATTATTGGTTTAATAAGTACATGAAGCCTGGTTCAATACACAGTGAAAGCAAAAGACATCCATTAGCTTTTATGGGCCTGATTTGATGCCCTTTAAACATTAGCATATCCTCCACTGTAGCAGCTGATAAACTGCTGCTGATCCTGGCCTTTGAAAATGGAGTATGCTGTGGTTTTTACCACTTCCTACAGGATCCCACCAACTTAATAATTATGCACCCATATCTTTTTACAAAGCTAAAAGAAACATTTTATCTATGGTATATCAGTTCTGTTTTTCCCCTTGCCAGGATCTCTTTAATTGCACCCTCCCTTTCCTGTTTATTATTTATCTCTGTAATTGTATTCTTTCAGTATGCATAAACTGTTGGGATATAGTTGGTATGAAAGGCTCTGTAGGAAATAAAAGTTTTATAGCATAAAGAATTGGTTTTAAATGTTGGACATTTTGGCGACTGGTTTCATTTTTGTTGTGCTCCAAAGTTATAAGCCACTTCAACAGCAAACTCTCAAATTCTTAACAGCAAATAATCAAGCAAGACAAGAATAATACATTTTACTTACATTGCTTCCTGCAAGTTCCATCTAAGCCCATCAGGCAAAGATTTAATTTTCATTGCACTGTGTAGCTAGCAGTCGTGCATCCATAATCTACCACAAAGTAAACACGATATCTGTATTCCTGCATTAAAAAAACCCGGAACTGTGAGGAACTGTGCTCCCATTGAATAAGATCCTTCTTTTTCTGTCTGAGTTCAATTTTTACCCAGAGATCCCCCTATGGACAGGTATGATGAGTTATATGTTCCACTGGAGGTGGGTGAAATTAAATTGTATTTAGGCATCTAAGGAAAAAGTTTTGGATAGCCAGACCATTAATTTAGGTATCCTACTTAACTAGCTTTGACAATGAGGGTTGATGTGACTTCTTTGCAGATGATACACAAGTGTTAAAAGTGCCTCTTGCTTGCTGCTACCACAGTCATCAGATGTATGTACCACACAAGCCTTAAGAATTCAATTTGAGTGTCTTGCCAGCAAGCAGATGGCTATCTGGTTGTTAGTAAAATGAGGTATCATTCTCCATCACGCTCCCTTTCCGATCCATCCTTCTTTTCCATGGCTTGTTTCCTCCGTTCTTGCTAGCAAAACGACTGAGGGATAATTTGAACTGTTTTTTTTTAATGGATATGGTCTTGTCTAGCCTTTGCTGCCTTTGATAAAAAGTAGATTTGAGCAGTTATTATCAAAATAATTACACAGTCAGCTTTAAAGGAGTAACAAGACAGAAAAAGGAACAGGTGTAGGATCAGGATAATGAACTGAAGCACTGTTGTGGCAGCTTTTCAGGCAGTAGAACCCTTCCACTAAGCTACAGCCAGATGTTTGTATTAACCCAGGTGCTTATATTCATACTTTCCATTGCCTGTTTTCCACTGAGTTCATCTATGCTAAGGGTGGGGAACCCACTGCAACATAAGAAAGATTGAAGTGGCCTTTGCAATGCCTGGAACCACTCCTGTGGCACAGATGGGGCAGAGGTACCACCCAGACCTGGAAGACCCCAGAGATCTGGACTCTACTGGGTACTTCTGACTGAGGCTGAGTGGCCTTTAGAAAGTCACTTCTCTATAGCTCATTTTTCTCATTAGCTGTGCAGGTGTAACCCTTTCCTAGTAAAACACTTTCAGTTCCACTGATGGTGGTCTAAAGAGCTAGGGATTGTCAGTACTGTTCTGCAGCATGAGGGTGTGCTCGCCGTATTGTAGTGACATTGCAGGTAGACCCTGCACATAAAACAGCTCTGAGAAAATAGTCAGAGACATTCAACAACAGCTTAAAGTTGAAACTGATCTGAAGGACTTTTCTTCTACAGCCAAGCGAGAGCAAATAGAAAGGCTCTTCTGAACACAATATAATGTGTGTAATAATTCCCTTTCTTTCAAAGGATGGACTTTGTGTCTATCATCTCTGATGCTGGCAAGGCAGAGCTGGACTCTTGGTAGCCGGTTCTCCCTGGTACCCAAGGAAGGTTGGTGTCATCACACTGAAGTTTTCTTCCATGTTTGCCAGGAAATACCGTACAGGAGATCTCTTGCAGTCCTGTGAGCCTCTGTCATGGGGGCCCTTCTGAACTCTTTTTGTCCTACAATACCCCAGGATGATTTTTCCTGCTGCACCCAGTGGGTGAAATATAGGCTGTCACTGAAATACAAGCGTAGATCATATGCTTCACTACTATGGTTTCGAGCTATTTGTATCACTTACCTTCAGTCATGTTTATAAGCTTTCCTTCTTACTGCAACTTAACAGCTTACTTATTTTCAGTGGAAGCTGCACTGCTGAGTTAATCTCATGACTCTGGTACATGGCACTCTCAGTGTGCGGTTGTAATGTCTATAATATGTGTTGAACCAGATACCCTTGAAGGACAAATGAAGATCAAATGAATTGGTGGTTAACATGGGGGCAAGAAATTTCAGTGAATTCTGGTTTTAGTAGTATGGATCCTCTACCTGTGATCATTCCTTGCTAAGCTTAGCCACCCTTCCAAAGGTTCCTTCTTGTTCACCACAATTAGTAATTCTAAATGTCTCACTCACACATTGAAATAAATTCAAAGCTCAAATCTTTCTTCATGGCTTCTCTATTTTTGTGCTCTGCTGCTCTTCTGACCTCCCAATGCCTTCCCCAGTCCATTGCTGTGGTTAGCTGCTGTCTTTTCCTCATCTCTCACAGAAGACTGACTTCTACAGGCTTAACCAGTATTGAACCGCACTAGGTGAGTGCCTTCTCAGCACTTGACATGATGTTCACAGAAAATTAATGAAAACTCCGAATTCTTCTAAATCTCCCTGTGCATATTCTCCTTGGAAGGGGGTGAACTTTGCATCTCATACAGGACTCAGCCACTCACCAGCTCTTAAGTCATTGTGGTTTTATTGCCAGGTTCCCTTGCTGACATACATGTTTCCCTTGAATGTTGTAGCAGAAGTTAGGATACAGCTTTGCCAATCAAGCAGTGATATTGAACAACAATAGCACTATACATAATCAAAAGTATTTTTCCACCCAGCAGCTCTTGGCAGCACAATGCCCCCTCTCATCAGGAGATGCCTATGGGTGTGCAGAATACAAAGTCGGACTGTGTGCAGGAGCTGTTTAACAGAACAACACTATGCACTTTACCAACTATAGGCGACAGCGGGAAAGGGAGTGGGGGCACGGAAAGCCAGACTGAGAACAAAACTTACTTCTTAGATACAGAGTCCAAATCTCACAACAGCTAAGTTCGTCATGCAAAGACCCGTTCAGTAAGAGCAGTCCCCCCCCAAAATGCATTATAGGAAGTGTCCTAACACAGAAAGAATATGTGTCTATCCTATTCACCACATCACAAATTGGATACAGCACAGCTTTTGATCCTTCTGCAGTAGAGATGTCCTGTGCTGTAGGAGAAAGGATTGTCAAATAATGCCTGACCACAGGTTTTTGAGGAATCAGCTGTGGAGTGATGGAAGGTTATAGAGCTGCTCAGAAGTGCCTTTCTCAGCAAAGGCAATCAACCTGTGGGATGTGCAGGGGTGTAATGTAATGCCCATATTTAACAACAGGTTTCCACTCACACTGCACAGAAATCTCTTTTGCCTCTACACCAGTGCTCCATAAACTGTGTGAGAAAGGAGATGTATCTGGGAGTCTCCTTGTTTTTTCTCTAAGTCTGGCAGAAGTCTGAGACTGCAGACCTCAGAGACATCATCCTTCAGAACAAATGCTCCTAAATTCCTGTTAATATTTGGTGATTCACTTTCCACATGAGAATCAGTCTAGTAGATACCACGCTCCTCCTGTTTCTCCCAAAGCTGGACTAGTTATCCAAAGGGCCCAAGGTGAGAGGTGATGTGCAGAATGATTGTGAGATGTTTTATGCTGATGACGGCAACATATCCATCTGGGTGCCACAGGGGTTTCTCTGCCCTGCGAGGTTGCATTGCAGTCATGAGGTGATAACCCATCAATGTGTTCTATTTCCTCATCAGGGGGTAAATGAGATGAGCACCCACAGGGAAATTACCATGAGATAACCGAGATACTGCAATTCCCTCACCAGGCAGAGACCCTCCTGGGCAGACCAGCCTTCTTCACAGTGTGATCTTAAACCAGTGCAGTGAAATGTGTGCTTAGGACTGCTTGGCTTTAGACCAGCTGCATCTGCTGTCCCAGTAAGTGAAGACTGCTTTAACTGCTTGCGTGGAACAAGCCTATCCTAGACTGAAACACAAGTGTCCGCAGAGAAATTTGCTTGAACTTGGCTGAAGAGGATCTGTGTGTGGACAAATTCGGGCAGCAAGGGACACCGCTTGGGTCCTGGTACACTGCGGCCGTGCAGTGTCTTTGCTCAGCTGTAACAGCTGGGCTCCTCTAGGCAGAAGAGAAAAGAGCCACATCTTCTGTGTGTCCAAAACCCCACTGGGACTCCTGGTCTGTGAAAGAAACTTCCATTTCGATATGCTGGGCTTTACATGCAGGTTCTTCTTTGTTGTTCATCATTACAGTGCAGAAACAGCTGCACACAGCAACACACTCAGCCTCCCAGCATCTGTGTACAGAAGAACAGGATCCTTCTGCTGCAGTACAGTGAGGCAGCCCCAGGCTCATGCCCTGTATCTTTAGGAGAGCAGCAGGGAGAGGAGAGAGAGCAGATGTTTCTCCAAGTACTGAAGGTGCTTTTCACTCACATTTTCCAGTACTGACATTACCTGTTAGCTTAGTGTATTTAAATGACTAGAAATTCAGAGAGTATAACAATGATGTACTGACAAAGACACTGACCAAAGATAGGGTGAGTCAGCTGGAGCTAGTACTGCTAATGCAGGAAGGTACTTTCATCATTTATTGCTATCACACGCTGGTGTGCGTGTGTATTTTTAACAGCTTGAGGGTAGAATAAAACTAGCTTCATTCCCTTGAATAAAAATATTAACCATCTGTGTCAGAAAGTATATGTTCAGCTGTTGCATTCCATATCTATTTTCTTTGCTTTTTAAATTATTTATACAATTACACCACCCACAGCTTTGCGGCCCTTTGCACTCAACGAAAAAGTTTCTCTGTGGATAGGGTTCACTCTTTTGTCTCTGTCTCACCTACAGTATGTGCGAATTGCAGATTCTGGTATATAAAATACAGTGCAATAACAAAAGAAATGACAATTGATGGTATTAGAAAGCTGAGATTTATATGGCATAAATAAGTAAGAGCAAAAAATAAAAGAGTTCATTTCTGGGGAGAAGGTAAAGCAGAGAAACAGAGAATAATGTCACTGCTCTAATAAAATGTGGAAATATGTCATGTTCCTATGCTTGCTCTTCTGATTAATTCCTAATAAGAAAATAGACAAGTTTTTCTAGAGATTTAAATCCAGTAACAACATCAGTCGCTTTTCACTGATGAATTCACAGTTTGGTGGCCTGGATTTAAGAGAATGGTGGAATCTGCATATCCTACGTCATAACTGGTGAATAAGGCCGTGTTCAAACACTTGGCTGAACCACACTGCTAAGGTATAAATAAAAAGGCAATGAACCTGAGGCTGCAGCTTGTCCTTGTCAATGCTGATAGCAAACTTCCCACTGGTTTTAATCTATTATCTGTGTTTGTCTGTGAGGTTGGAGAAATTATTATTAACCTAATGCTGTGTAATAGAAATGTTAGATGGGAAAAAGAAATAACAAGGACACAAATTTGAACATAAAAGCTAATCATTATATGTTACAGAAAAAATAAGTATGCATTCTTGAACAGTAAAATATCCTTGCAGTTCACTCTTCAGCAGATTTCTGTAAAACTGAAGATCAAGAAAAGATTTACATTTTCTCTCTGGGAATTTCCTTGTTGAATTAAAGAAAATTAACACAAATGAGTAACATGACTTCGGGTCTTGAAAGTTTTCCAAGTTTTGCAACAATACCATCGAATTTTAGACTATTGCTGATAAATCTGTCCTTTGAAGGGTATGTGTTTCCCTCTACTTGCTACCAAATGTCCCCCAGAAATGCTACTTTGGACTGAAACATTCTACTTTAAATAGGCTGGCCAACCTGGTGAGGCGGGCTTTAAACTGAATGACTCGGGGGAGTGGGGTCCAAAATGGCAATACTCATGCCATTGCAATTGACTGGGGAATAAGCAAGGACAATCAGGGCAGCAACAAAGGTTTCTTACCTGCCTCCCAAAATGAGAAGCAGAAGGCCAACCACCTCAAGGATGAGTGTGACGACAGCGGATCCTTGTCCGCCCCTCCAGGGAAACCTGCGTGCTCGACTACCTCCCTGAAGTGCCTGTACACCAATGCACGCAGTATGGGGAATAAACAGGAGGAGCTGGAGATCTGTGCATGGTCACAGGGCCACGATCTCATTGCAATCACGGAGACGTGGTGGGACAGCTTGCATGACTGGAATTCAGTCATGGATGGCTACGTACTTTTTAGGAAGGACAGGCCAGCAAGGCGTGGTGGTGGAGTTGCTCTTTATGTCAGAGAGCAACTGGAATATATCGAGCTCTGCCTAGGGGTGGATGAAGAACAAGTCGAGAGCCTATGGGTAAGAATTAGAGGGCAGGCCAATA
>VZSC01005853.1:258680-275499 GCA_013398225.1 Steatornis caripensis | reverse complement strand
GACCCGCTCCTCCCCACCGCAGGGTCGCAAGGGTGACGACTTCTCTGCTCTTTCAGTTCCGGCGCACAAGAAAGTTAGCAGAAGCAAGCATCGACCTTGGTCTCCATAGGGATAACTATAAGCAAGGGCCTTTCTGCATACCATCGCTTCTGATGTTCCAGCACTAACTATAAACACCAAGCCTTATCACTGCTAGAAGCAGCTACTGTCTGGAACAACATGCAGTTAATTTCAGAGAGTGCAGCTTCTCAGAAGAGACTTAACTAAAAAGCAAAGTTACTAGAAGAAAATCGGTTCTGTCCTGGCCCAAACCAGGACATCCAGCTTGCAGGGCTCCCTTGCACAAGCTCAGTACACCACTTGGACATCCCCTTCATCGCTCATTCTCTTTCAGTGATTTTATGATAGCGCAAACACTTTCTTGTTAAGCCATAAGGACTTGCTGGTAAGCACTAAGTTGTACTGGGTAAGCGAGAACCCAACACTTGTAGAACACCTGACTTCCGCCTCTAGGCTTCAAAGGTGTGTGTGAGGGCGTTTTCTATTATGGTATCCCCTCTCCTTACGCTGAAGATGTAGGGTAACCTCAGGAATGTAAGTTCATGCATGGATGTCATGTTTGAAGATGTGGTTTTTTAGTAGGGCCTGTTGCATTAATGGGTAGTGGTTTTAAATAGTTTTAAACTAAAGGAGGACAGATTCAGACTAGATATAAGGAAGACATTTTTTATGATGAGAGTGGTGAAACACTGGAATAGGTTGCCCAGGGAGGTGGGAAATGCCCCATCCCTGGAAGCATTCAAGACCAGGTTGGACGGGGCTCTGAGCAACCTGATCTGGTTGAAGACGTCCCTGCTCACTGCAGAGAAGTTGGACTAGATGACCTGTAAATGTCCCTTCCAACCCAAACCATTCTATGATTCTGTGATTTTTCTCAGGCTAAATTCCTTTAAAATACATATGTTCTGGTTGCAGTGTGGAACACTGTAACACTTATCTTTATAACATCAGGCGAAACTGCTGCAGTCATCGTTGGGTGTGAGGGGGTGTAAACAGGACTGGAAAGGTTTCTTCTGACTCTCTGGAATGGCTGTCCTCAAGATGGGACTGGAGAGGCATGGGGGCTATGAATGTTCAGGAATAATATTACTGGTTTGAAAATAATACAAAAAAATACCCAGTAGAATCAATTTGCTTCCCACTGATTGCCTTTTGTTGTTGGATTCCTTAGGATTTGTGCAGAACAATTTTTTCTCCAGTTTAAACTACAGCAAATATGTTTTAAAATTTAATCCTTAATTCATCACATGAACGCGTAACTCCAGGAGCCGAAGCTTGACAATGCACATGAACAAGCTGGGTAAGCTGACAAACACACAAGGTGTACTTCATTAAAGAAAGAAAAATCCTTTCCCTCGTCTCCGGGCCAGGCAGCAGTTGGGACTGAGCCTTGGGTAATGAGTCGGTCTCCAGTTTGGTCCTGGAGCAGCACTGCTGTCTTGTACTTCCTAGCCGGGAAAGAGGGATAGTAAAAGAGTAGCCCACAAAATGGTATATTAATAATGCTGTTATTAGGTCAAAGCATGTGATATGTTAGAAAAGGCTCTCACAAAGAGTCCGTTGCCTCTCTACCCGAGAATGGCACTGAGCCTTTCGCTGTACCAAAATGGCCCTCTCTTGGGTGGTTAATGACCACCCTCCTTCCCAAACAGGCCGTTCTCTCTTCCCATCCAGACCAACCTCAGGTCAACCACTGGATGCTGCTCTCCTCAGCAGGAAGAAAAAAGTCACTTCAAACAAAATCTTTAACAGAAAGTGAGGGAAATATTAATTCACTGCACTGCATGTATTCATTTGCTGAAATATGTTTCAAGTCCACAGCTTAAATCACTTTGATACTCAGACTTCATGGTCACCCCAAATGTTTCCTTTAAAATTTGATGGATCGAGATCTCCTATAACTTTTGAAGAGAACTGCACTTCTGAGCTGGTTCCTTTACCTTCGTCTTTGACTTCCTACCTTTAGCACTCTCCTTAGCCTTGTTCCATGCCCTCTGACCTTACATACCCTGCACGCTTACAGACTTGGCTCTAGTTTTTCCCCCTGGAGTTTGCTCTTCACTGGTGCTGCTCCATCTGACACTCACTTCCTCTATCAAGATGCATCCTCTTTTTGAATGTACCTCTCAAATCTTCCTGTTTGCAGTTATGCTAAACCTATTTCAGGTCTGTATCCACTTGTTTTCTTCTTTGCCTTGCAAAAAAAGTGGATTTTATATTCTTGGTTAGTTTCTTTTCTCTCTCTTTTTTTTTTAATCCTCTGTATTTGTACAGTTTCTCTGTTTACAGGCAAGGCTGTGCTAAACTCTCTTGTGCTTGTCTCTGACCAAGCATTTTCTGATTCTCTGGGTGATAAAGCCATGTTATTATGTTATGAATGCGAGTACCTCTTTCTTGCACACAACCCTCACTAGCTGTTTTTTTTTTGTTCTTACCTCCTAGTGGTTCATGTAGGGTATGCAATTGCCTTGATTATGCATTGACCATGCACATGGTTAATTAAGCATATTTGCATACACTATTTTGGCAACTGCACAATATTAATCTTGCTTTGAAACAATGTTTCTCAGTTAATAGATTAACTTGTTACCCTGCAGATCATGTAATTGAGTGACTAGAAGTTACCCATTTCACATCTCCACCAACTGGAAATACGTCCATTTTTACCAAACAGCAGTTACTGAGCTACACAAAATTCCAAGGGAAGAAATGGAGAGCTAGGTCATCTGGGTGAGGTCAAGGACATCTGACAGGCTTAATAACCTAAAAGCATGGCAAAATTTGCAAGAGTCTGTGTCTAGTCTAAGTCATGGTTCTCCCTTGTTCTGGGGAGAAAGGGAGGAACAATACAGCCACTGCTGGTATAGAGGCCTTTTTCCTTAGCACTTCTTTTGGTTCAAAGGGGAAAACTTTAGTTGTGGTATCCCATCTCTGCCCATCCTTTCTCTGCCCAGTTGCATGGGAGGAGCAGCAATCATCATAGGGAGTATTTTTATACCTCCGATTGGGCTGCAGCCCTCCAGGGTGGAGGTCAGGGAGTATATAGAGAGATATACATAGCATCAGCTATACCTTCTAGGTAGTGCCAGACTGTGAGGGAGGAAGAGAACTATAACCTCCCCTTCAGTTTATTTACACAGATAGGAGTGAGTGGAAGGTTTCAGCCCCCTTGTTTATGAGAACTGCTCTTGAAAAGGAAAATGTCCCAGTTGCTTGCAGCTGTCCTTCAATTTTGCTGATTATCCATATGCATTTTCCCATTCTGTGCTCGTAATCTTCTGGGGGTTATTTCTTCAGAGTTTTTCAGGCTTTTCACCTCTCCAGCATCTTCTAAGGTATAGCTTACTGACCCATCAAATCTAAGAAAAGAGCCGTCCTTTAGGGCTGGCTTGTGATTCTCCGATCTAAGCTGAACTGGACAGGAGAAGCAGCATCACCTCGTGTGGAGATCAAAGTGTACGCTTTAGCCTTACCTCCTGCCCCCTCCCATGTTCTGGAAAAGCTCTGTCTCTAGCCAATGTAATTTTCTCTCCCGTTTGCCATCAGCCCCTGACAGTGGCTGGCTTCCACAGAATGGAAGAACTAATTTTTCTCCACTTTACTTCTGCCCATTTCCTTACGTAAGACACCACTTTCCTTCTCATGGTACGGGGAGAATGAAAGGCTTTTTATTCCCTTCACCCGCTAAGTTGGAGCAGTGTCAATTTAGTTCTCAGACAATGTGTCACACCAGTAAATAAATAAATAAACCCCAATGATCCCCTACAGCTTTCACAGGCCTGCACTTTGGCATTTGATTTCTGTAGCTAATTGAAAAGGTCTGCTTACGTTTTGTTTCTAAGTGCTCTTCATCACATACAAACTATCTTATGTACGTAAAACATGGGCATGGAATTTAAATGCTTATTACATGGCTAGGTATTAGTAAGTGTTTAAAGAGAAATAAAGTCCCTGAACGCAAGCCCCCAGTGAAGGGTGGCATTTCTGAGTCCCATTTTTTGTTTGAAACCCTTCTTGTTCATAAGAAGACAATTAGACAACTTTTTTTACCCCCTAAAACAATTTTGCTTTTGGTTTTTTTGGAGTTTATGAACAATAAGTTTGCAAATAGCAAGAGAAGTGGTTATAGCATGTGATTATAACCAGCAGCTGAGCATGTCTGGAAGGATTGTCACAGCCATAGCGACACCACGTCTTTTGCACACAAAGGTGGCAGATCTGCCAGTGGGGTTCAGACGTCCATGATATTACAACTTCTTCAAAGTTAGGGGCCTGATTGCAGAACAGTTTACTATGGTGTGGGTGTGTTTGCGTGCAAGCTTGGATTTTCTGGTATGGTTTCTGGCCTTGGCAGTGAGCAGTGGGGCTGTGAGCTACAGCCTGAAAGCCAGAGCATCCTGGGGAGATCAGAGGAGGCAGGGCACTGCAGACACCCTCTTCCTGCTGTGGCTTTTTGGCTGTGCTGGACAGAGAAAATACTAGTTATTTAAGAATTGAAGTCTGCATCAAGTCAGTATCAGTTTGATACAGAGAGGAAAGGTTCAGTATTGGTTTTCAGCAGTAAATAGTGATGTAATATGTCTCAAAATGAAGATGAAACCATTTTAGGCTCTTAATTATGTGCCACGTGGGCATCACACAATAGATTTGGTTAATCAAGATCTTGATGAAGTGACAGGCTACGGAAGAGGGAAACATGCACAGTTTATTGGGCAAGGAATTTAAAAGAGTGAGTCCAGAATAGCTGAAATTTTATCGCACGTAAAGAAGACAGCATTAGACAGATCCAAGCGGCTCTCTCAACGGAAAATAGCATGGCTTACTTCTGGGATTGAACAGGAATGGAAATAAATCAAAGAAAAATTATTCCCAGAAAGCTACAGAACTGTATTCTTGGGGAAAAAGACCTAAATACGACACTGGCAGAACAAGGTTCAATACATTTTATATTGGCCTAATCCAAGAAGCAACATGATGTCTCACAGATATGATACAGCGGATGCAAGCTTCTATTATTTCTGTTAACAAAGTGCATCTGGAAGCCTGTAAAGATCTGACAAGTTTTTATGGGCTTAAGTTTGTTCTGTACTTCTTTCTTTTCAAAATAATTATTTTTTGTTCTGAAGGTGGCCATAGGGAGAACAAAACCACATATATCTTCACTGTCTAAAATAAAAAGTCAAAATAGTTTGTAAAGTTAAATATTAATAAGAAGACTTGATCATCATTGTCTCTGGAAAAAGAAAAGTCTTGAAGATTTTGAGGAAAGGTTTGGAAAATACCAGCAACATCAACACTGGAATCTTGTTTCATGAGTAGACTGTTTGTCTCTACTCCCCATTCTGCTGTAGGGTAACATGCTGGGGCCAGACCCTTGGTCACTGTAGGAGTCTGTGTTTTTCTGAAGCTGATGAACTCTTCAGGGAGCTGTCCTGACTTAAACCTGCAGAGGATCTGACCTAATAAATTACAAAAGATAATATGGTTGATGTAAAGAGAACGTACATTTATATCCTTATTGGCCATCTGGCTGTTTGGCAGCAGCGATGTTGACATCAGTAAAGGTGGCTGCGACACAAAGACATTGGTGGCATTTGTTACTACGGCAGGTCCAGGTGAAGCCATGAGTTTAGAGTTACGTAGCAAAAAATGACTCAGTATCTCCTCTTAATAACATCCTTGAATTCCCTGCACCCAGTGGCTATGAGATTTGATTCTTATGTGGAGGGTCCTTTTGTGAAAAAATAAAAATAAGATGTAATACTGTAACCTAGTAACTAGAATACTGAAAAATATCCCAGTTCATTCACTTAATCTATAGTTATTTACATGCCCTTTATCCCTGCTCTGTCTCGAGCCTGATTCTGAACTGAAAAATGGTAGTATAAATCCAGAATAGCTCCACTGATATGGGTAGAGGTGGATAGATTACTCCGAGTGTAAGCTGTTGTATTTCCATTTTTCAAGCTGTGTAAAGGCCAGTATTTACTTCCTTCTCCAACGAAGGTAATTTATCTAATTTTTGATAGAACTCATCACTTACTAGAACATAAAAGTGAAGCAGGCTGCTGCTATTCAATATACTTAGAGCAACCATTTGTCTGGGTTTTCTTGTTCTGTCTGGAAATTTTGTCTGGACAGAACTTTAGAACTTTTGCACATTTTCTAGGATTTCTGGGTATCAGTTCTAATGCAGCAGCAGATCTTATAACACTGATTACGTATCTGCACCCTATCTAGTAAACATGTTCTTCATACAAGCAGAGCAGGCACTACACAATGCACATGCAGATGTGTTCCTGAAAGGAAAACCTAGACAAAACCACAACAGCACTAATCAATAATGATAATATTACAGAGTACTGTGATCCAAAACAGTTTTAAAAGGATGTGGCATATTGTAAAGGCGGCCCTCAAAAATGTGAAGTTCTCAATTCTTACAATATAGAATCTTCAAAAAAACCCCCCATATTATTTTATTTTTCTGTTTCAGTCTTTATTTTCAATATTACAGCTGATTTAGTTCAGCCTTAACTTTATCATCCTTGTTGCATCGTATCTGTGCAGATATTAAGACTATACATGAATTTGTATCAATCTATATCATATGCACCTGAAGAACCAAAGAGAGCAGTCTTTAGGGGGCTGGTCAATAGCTTCCTCTTTCTCTTGTCTTGGCAAGCCAAAGCATAATTTGTTGTTTCTTAACTTTTTATCAGAAAATAAATTTGATGGGTTCTTTTTCCAGTGTCCACATGAGATTTCTGGACTCACTAGGACTGCAGAGAGTTTTGCTAGTTGCCATACTGAGAACCATGCAGGTCAGAGACCTTCATGCTGTTTGGTAGCTGAAGAGAAAGTCTTACGTATGTGCATAGATCAGAATGTAGGACGGGAAGTTTCCCAGCTACAGCAACTGCCCTTTCTGCCTTGACTTCAAGTACAGTAAGAACAGAGTGACTGCAGCTTCATGTAGCCCCAGGCAGAGAGGTGCTATAGAATCATAGAATGGTTTGTGTTGGAAGGGAACTTAAAGATCATCTAATTCCAACCCCCAAATATATAGAGATCATCTAGTTCCAACACCCTATAAATTATTCCTAAACAATTATGCCTAAAATTATGCCTAAAACCTGACAAATGCAGACTCAACTAAAGTCACTAAAAGTCTGTCGACTTCAGCTTTCGATCAAGCCCAGTAAGGCAACTGCATCAACAACGTTTGTAGAACTATGTGCTCCAAGTTACAAACAATGTGTCTTATTCATATCAGATCAATAATAGCAATTGTTAAGTCAGATACAGGAAGAACTCACATTCAAACTACAAGCTGAACCTTTCTTTTCACTTTTTTTCCCAGAAAGTAAATCAGTATGTCCA
The DNA here is from genome assembly GCA_013398225.1 of Steatornis caripensis. Taxonomy (NCBI): domain Eukaryota; kingdom Metazoa; phylum Chordata; class Aves; order Caprimulgiformes; family Steatornithidae; genus Steatornis; species Steatornis caripensis. The sequence continues at coordinate 268,059 of VZSC01005853.1, read as the reverse complement.
TGGCAAGGGGACAGCTGGCTCATCGTGTCCCTCTTCATATCCTCACTAGGTTAGGAAGTCTTCAGCTGTGCTCAGTGGCATCACACTCTGCTGTGCAGGACAGGGATGGGCAGCAGGTTGATACCGGGAGGAGACTGCATGGTGTTCTTCAGGAATTTCACATGTAACTTCAAATCCCAAACCACTCCCTCACAGTGACTCCACACCTGCACTTATGGTGCCATTTTTCCCAGCAGTAGGTAGCAGAAGAGTGAAGGGCCAGATGGTCAGCATTGAAACTGGGGTGTTAATTTTGGGAAAATGAGCTCAAGACGGATGGGGGGCAGTAGCACCCTGTCCTACACCCCACCCACCCTACAGTATGACAGGAATGTTGAGTGGATATCCATGTGTCAAAACTGATCCTTGGCATTAGACAATTGTGCTGGAAAACATCTGGCCTTGAATTTCAAAGTCAAAGGAAATTGAGATGCATGAACAAGTCAGAGGGCAGCACAGCTCACCAATACTTCAGGTAGCTTCAAATACTCTAGCATGGATATCACATGTAATGTATGCGTACAGCTGCCCTGCACAAAAAAACATCAGCCACTTTCAGAGTTACTAAATTAACAGAATGGTACCGTCATTCTCTGAAACTGCATTACAAACCAGCACCATTTTCCTCGTAGTGTTTTGCAACCTGCCAAAACAATTGAGACCTGAAACATGAATAGACTACATAGTCATTACGAATAAAAGTGATGCTGGATGATGGCTTTTCCTAGTCCATAAAATCTGCTGCTCTATGATGACTCAAAAGTTCATTTGGCTTTGTGCTCTCTGGGAAACAAAGAGTCTCCCAGTGCCCATAGATTAAGTCTGGGCAGTTCATGTGCCAGTGGTTGCCTCCAATCATGCTTAATAACCACAGGTGAACTTGTCCCTCAAGAATGTGGTGAAACCTCGGTATTACCCTATGCAGGTGAAGCAAAGGGAAATTGCTATATTGTCTAAACCATCTTTCAGCCCAAAGAATAAGAACCATGGTTTTATGATAAAATAAGTACCTCACTGACACACTAGTTTCATATTTATGCAAGCAGCGGGCTTTTCTGATGACAAGAAAGAGGTAAGATTATTTCAAGTCAGGCTTATGAAATAAATAACACAACCTTCTTCTGTTTTCTTGGCCAAAAATGGAAAAGTTAAAGGTTTCACAATTTTTTTCGCTATGTAATCCTATCTTGGTGCTGTCAGTATCTTAATAGTCTATTAATTGGATCTTGCTACTTGCTATTTTTAAAGAAGTATTATTACTCTGTTAGGGCAAACATGAAAAACTGCTTTTAAGGATCTTTTTAAAGTTTTATGATTTTTCAAAAGCTTCTAGAGGCTTATCAAGCTCCAAGACAGCTGGAATTAACTCTACTCTCTCTGTGTTTCTGAGACAGTGAATTAATCTGTGGCAACTGAAGTTTTCAGTGATCTTTGGAAAGAGACAGAGGAGGAACATCTTAGATGAATCAGTGCACAAATTTAATTGGAGACCTCTTATTTTTTACATTCATCCAAACTGGGATGTCTACAAGTGGCTTTTTAATGGCAGGTCCCAGAGGTGAACTGGTATGCGATGGAGAGTGTTGCATCCAGGGTGATCTGTTCAAAAACCGAGACTTCAAGAACATGACTGGGCCCCTACAAGGTATGTGGTGTTCATTCTGCAGTTTTCTCCTTGATCCTCTGACTTAGGAAGAAAAATCCAACTTCTTAAAACTTTTGCTATTTCCTCAAGTGCTTACATTTCCCTGTAGAAGGAGCAGAAGAGCCTGACTGAGTGAACTAGCAGATCTTGTGGTCTTCCACTTCTCCTTCAGTGGCCTTCTCAGAAGTGTCATTCCTTCTGCAAATACATCCTTTACCACTCTTTCCTGCAAGTAAGGAGGGTGGTGAGATTCATGGAGAGTCAGGTAATTCACCGGGGCACAATGAATAGATAATAGTGAGTAAAGGAAATTAAGCTGCATATGTTTGTCCCTCTCCCTGTCACTTGCCTCACAGGAGTGTCACCAACGTAAGGGGGAAGTGATAAAATTGGAGCAGTATTCTCCCCCTCGGACTTCAGTTTTCCCTAGCAGCAATTAATGAGAAACACATTCCTTCTGCACACAGAGCAGAAGCAGGCAATAGTGCACTTGCCTCTAGTGTATGTGCACTACTTCCAACAGAATGGGAATTAACAGCAAATTTGAAAAAAACATGAATTGCGGTACTTTTCACGTGTTATTTCTGCAGAATTTATCCCATCTCCCCCTTATTAGCTGTAAATAAACTACGCAAGTCCAAAGATGCATGGAGTTCACTGTAAAATCTGGATGGTTCTTTGTGATCCATCTCTTCTTTTCTCATTCCGAAGTGGAGGAAATACCCCAGGAGATTATATCATAAGCAGGAGCTACGTAATGGTCTGTGAGGTTTACAGATAAGATGATGGGAAGACCATACATACCACATTAAACAGAAAAACAATGAAAGTCAGTCTTTGAAGTAATATTTCTTTCAGAGCAGCAGAAAGACTGAAACGGGAAAACGAATATAAAGACGGTGCCTTCCATAAAGATGGGACTCCTCAAATCACTGTGGATCATTCATTTTTCTCTATATCACCATCATAAGCTGAAAAGAAAGAAGAAAATAAGCCTATATTAGGAAATACATCATTTTCCCAACACCTCCCACACTTGCAAATACTGAATATGTGATATTTGGTGCAAGCAAGTTTTAAGAGTGTCTAAAGTAGAAGAGCTCATTTCTTCTTTCTGCTTCTTTTTATTACATTTACCATAGGCCCAAAGTCTGGCAAGAATTGACTTGTTAACAAGAAGAGAAGATCTTGCTCCATTAAATCACTAGGAATAAAACTGGCAAATATTGGCCTATCTGAGACTAGATGGTTAGAGATGAGAGAAACGCAGAACAGTATACTTAGATTCTTAAGTGAGAATTTTTAGGAATTTGGGTCTTTGTGCTTCTGTTGTTTCTTTGTGAGTTGAATAAGGGACAATATAAAGAACTCTCTGAGCTCAAATCAATACTTTCTTCACCTTCGCAAAACCTAGCCAAAGAAGATAAAATGAGAAGAAAACCAAAGTTATTGAAACTGGAACATACAAATCCACAAACAACTCTGATGATAGAAAGAATAACCCAATAACTTTCTCATAAGCCACAACTGTAAGTTTTGGCTTTTACAAGCTACCACTCATGTTGCTAGACCTATTTTGAAGTGGCTCCTTGAGCTTATGAATCTGCCCATCTTGAGATTAAATTTACTCAGATTGAGTGATATTTGGAGCTTACCTTGGGCATTTGTAGCATAGTGGCATCCTAATCCATGACCAAAGTGCTGTAAAATTATTTGTTATATAAGTAAGAAACTGTACTATTTACAAAAGTAAAAAGAAAACCTAAAATAAAAGTAAAATAAAACTTCAGAATTTGAACAAATAGACTACAACATCCATTTTGGAGTGCTGGCACAAATGAATGATTGTGCCCACTGCTTAATCACATTTATTTTAAATTTTAAACAAAGTAATAGAGTTGGCCCACAAGTGGAAGAAAGGAACCTTAAATGTTTATCCAGTATAATCCTATTGTCTTAACAGTGTAGCACACATACGACTTCTTAACTATAAATATATTGCTAATGCTTGGCAAAATATCATCCTATGACTAATAATAATGTATAGCATGTTAGGAAAGGGCAGTTTATAACATGATAAACACTAAGGTGGCATAAAAAAGTGAAAATGAATGAGGGCAAAAGAATTAGACAACAATAAGGAACCTAATGGTTTATACTGGCCAGGTGACTACAGGGCTATGACTATTATTTGTCTGGTTGTTCATCATGCTCCAAATCCTCCTTTTTGTTCTTAGCATTTACTCGTGGCATGCTTGGAAGTTTTGGGCACAACAAGATTTTCCATGTTATCTATTTGTCTCCGTGTGTAGAACTACTAGTCTTGACTGGGGTTTGTAAGTTCTGATACAGCACAAGTAACTGGTGAAATGTAATTAAATAGCCTGAAATACAGTAGGAAGCAGGGAGATTGAAGGACAGAGCTGACAGCATAAAGAAAGAAGACTGTATAGTTGTTTCTATATTAAAACACGACTAAATGGCAGGCAGATTTTGTTTGGGGTTTTTGCGCCAAATTAATTAAATCTAGGCTCCATACACTGTCTGATGGAAAACAGAGAGACGACAAGAGCCTTGAAGGCCTAGTTTAGACCCAGATCTAATATAAGCAGATGGTGTCAGAAGTTAAGAACCTAATAGGATAAACTCATCCCTTCACCATTTCAAGGTAGTTTAAATTTACATTAACATTAAAGTGTTTCTTAATAATATCCTAAAGAAGAAGCCCTACCAACTCTGCAGAGGAACTAGAGCTTCCATGACCCTTGCTCCTTGAGTTTGTTGGGCAGCCTGAACTTCATTCCTGACCTGTTCGGATGTACGCTGCCTGTGGGGCCACTTTTTTTGGTGAATAAAGCTGCTCTAAGTATTTGTTGTAGACACTTCTGGTGCCATAAGCACCAAAATTCTCTTAAGTACTCTCAATTACCATCCTCTGTGCAATCAGGAACAGGTCTATCAAAGACATTCTACTTAGTTAAGCTAGACGGAAATAGTGTATGCAGAAGAGTTTGATTTTAGATGTCCTATTGTAACAAGCATACCATGTGCACCCATGACATTTTGTAAGTGATAAATGAAATAATACATGTAAGCAGCCATTATATTGCAAGGTAACTAATTATTTGTTATTTACCAGTTAGTTATTTATTATAAAGATTAGTAGAAGCAACAAATATATACATTCATGAAACATTACTGTTTTCCAATTATATTATAAGATATAAATTCCTGACATTTGTTTGTTATCGATATGAAACTGTGACCTGCTAAAACAAAGTTTGCTGGTTTTAAGCAACATTTATATTTATGAGGTTTGTGTTTGAAAACTGGTAAGTAATGGTCCGTCAATTTTCCATAAATTTATGAAGTTACTAAAGCCAATAAAAAGATCCTCACTTCTACATAATTCTATATATCACATATATAGATTTGTATAATTCAAAGTCAGTATCTCTTTTTGGAATTAATATCAGGATGGTAAAATAGGTAGAATGACCTTGGTCTACTAAGAGAACCTTAAAGGTCAAGAGTTTATGAGCATCTTTCAAGAGGAACCCATGAAAATTTCTGACAAAAACCTATAGTGAATTATGGACAACTTGACACAATGCCGTGTGGAATTTGCCATTCAGAATTTGTCTTTCAAGAAGTTGAGATTATTAAGGAAAAAAAGATGGAGAACAACAAAATTTTTGAGGCTTTAAAGAGAGAAAAAATCCATTCTTCATAATTATGAAAATGTACAGATTCCTTATTTCCTGAACTGGTTCCTACACTGTCATCATAAAAAGAACTATAGAGGTGTAAAGTATCTCATTTCATCACAGATGCCTCAATTTTTATACTTCTACCTCAAAAGACTTCACTGGTTTTCTTTCAATCTTATTCTGGAATAAATGTATCTGCATATGGAGCTACTCTGTAAAATGTTATAAATTTACATGCTCCTTTTATCCCAAATATCTTTCAAGTGAAGACAAGCCCCAAGGCAAAGATGTGGCTTTTTCCCCCCTGACATGAATCACAGTGGAAAAGCCTGCTAACCCCGCTGGCCAGACTCTTACACTCTCCAGTCTCTCCATCTGCTGACTTAACTGCCCACAGAGAAAGACTTACTCACTTTTACCAAACAGTTTTGGGGTAAAGATCTTGCTTTAGCTCCCTCCACAGCAAACTGCTTCCCTGGTGATTTATTGTAAAACCGGGTGTTGCAAATAATCATAGGGATCTGTTTTTTACTATGAATGAATAATGGTCTAGATATCTCTCAAAAACACTTGGTTTTATCATGAGACTTCATGTGCCAACTATGATATTCACCCCAAAAATGAAGTCATGTTACACTGAACCTCCAAAACAAACCTGAAAGGGAGGTTATGACCATGTTTGAACATTTGATGCTTTACGTTCATATCTGGTTTTATCTTTTCAAAGAAAAGGGATGGCTCTTGATTTCTGCACTTGCAAATCACATGTGACATACCAGTGTAATGCAATTGCAAGCTGAATGGAGTAAGCCCTTCAGCATGTAGAACTTTAGAGGGTCTGGGTACACAGAACTATGAGAGAGTGTTTCTCCTGCCAGCCCAGGACATCATTCCTTGCATTCATGTTCCTGTACGCACAGAGAGGGGCCGTGTATTGCCTCTTAAAGAAGGGATGTGAGGGAAAAACTCTGTGCTCTGTGTAGTATCCCTTTCCTTCCCAGAGCAAGAAACTATGTGTACTAGAGCCCAATTCCCTCACATAGCTACAGTATGCGAGAAAGGATGGAGTATTTGTCCCGAACACAGGTCTAGTATATCCAAATACACGTCCGGGCTTAGCATCTTCCCCAGAGAACGTTCAGCAGATAATGATGGAAAACTGCCTCTACCACCACTAGACACCTGGGCTTATGGACTTCTGAAAGATTCTCAGTCCTTATCAACGACTACACACAGCCACTAGTGAACCAGACACACAATGGATACAGATCTACATACTCTCAATAGCGAAAAGAAAAAATCTCATCACTGGCAGAGAGATGGCTTCTGAGGCTGAATCCAATCACAGACCACTGATTAAAGCTGAATCCAGACCAAACAAGTTTCAAGCGAGGACAAGAAGAAGCAACTGTATGAATACACAGCCATGGTGTGTCATTAGTAACGACTGTGCTTCTCTGGCACAGCAGTCCTCCATGGTATAGGTATTTTTTTTTCATCTGTAAGAGGATGATGTGTCTCAGAAGCTGGTCTGAGACTAGCAAATGAATCCCTCCCAAAACTCAGCACTGTCAGAAGTACATGGTACACTTCACTCATCTTGGCTTCTCCCAGATCAATAAACATAAAGGGGTACATTTATTTTTTAATCTTAATTCTAAGTTTAATTCTAGATAGTCCACTAAAATGTTTCTCCCTGTGGATAGGGGTTGCAATAACAAATGTGCGCCAAGCATTATTCATGTTAGTCACCATGGTACTGGAAGATAACTGGGGACTATGCCAACGAGGAGAGTGTAAAAACCTTACCCATAAGAAAGCCACTGGGATTTCTTCTGTTATTTAGAGGGAATTTGATGGGCTGTGGTGGATTACCTTGTTGCTAGGGTTTTCAAGAAGAGCACCTGTCCATACACCCAGAACTGAATATCCCACTCCATCCTAGCAGAAGGCAAGTTTCCAGCTTGCATGGCTGCAGAGATAATCTTCCAAAACTGTAATTAAAATTACAAAATCTGTCTGAATCGTACAACTGCTTGAAACTCAGTGGTATGAACCTTTGTGATCCAAACAATTTGGCCTCAATATGTCCAACTACCGCTTAATCACAGATTACTTTTTGGTAGACAGGCATATGTAAGAGAGAAGACAAACTACAGTCGCCAATATGAGTGCTGCCAGAAAAGAAAGTCAGAGGAAAGAAGACATGGAGTGAAAGAAGGAAGGAAGGAAGGAGATGAAGGAAGAATAAAAGCAGAAGTAGTAATGTATTTGATCACAGCACACTCTACAAGTAACAATTGCTTGGATCATATATAAAGGACAAACTTAGCTTTTCTCCACCCCTGGCCGTGATTTTTCTGCCATCGTTTACCAATGAGTGAGCAGTCCCATGTGATTTGTGGGCAAATGAGGAGTACAGAGTTCATTCTCTGCTTTGTGAACTGCAGCTTCACAAGGCACTGTAGTCCCTGACCCTGCCAGGAATTCCTGCCATGGGCCCTGCACCTCTCCCACACGTACTGCAATTTCTCCGTCTCTGCAAAGGCAGACTGATAAGGGTGCGAGAGAGACACCTCTGGCATCTCAAATACGCTGGCAGAACTACTTCTCATCTCTAATTCCTGCAGCCTTGAGCATGCTCTCCCAGCGGGGATCACTCCGAAACTCACATGCTGCCCTTTCTAACGGGACCAGGTTTCTGTCTCCTTGCCTTGTCCCTGACAGATGCAAGTGCTGCCCTCTCCGTCATCTCCTGTGAGGGCTTTGATTTCCCCCTCCAACTTCTTCCTGAGATACTTGCAGTGCTTTTACAGGAGATGGGCTCCAGCTCCCTTCCTCTGGTCTTCTGTCCAAAAGGACTTAATCACCAGTTCCTTGTCTCCTCTCATACCCCGAAAGGGTACAGCTTTCCTTATTTTCCTGTCTCAGCATTATTCCCGCAGAGAGACAGCCTTTCTTCTGATCTCCTCCTGTTTTTTTTTCCCCAGACGTCATAAAATTAGCGCCTGGAACTCACTGAACTGAGTATCAGTGTTACGAATTTAATAAAATTCAAAAAGGGACTGTATAAACATACATAATTTATATGGACATCAAACCCACTCGAAGTTATCAAAGTGAACAGCAAAACAAACAAATGAAGCTCATTTCCAAAACAAAGCCCACACAAACCCTCAAGACACAAAAACAACTCTGATGTTTCAGGGTTTAAACCGATCTCTAGCTAACCGAGATTAGGATGAGACCTAAAGCAGAGGGCAGATAATCCCACATCTGCCTAATACGAAGTTTTTTGCACCTTCCTCTGACTGTTAAATTTCAAAGATGGGATACTGAAACAAAAAGATTTGGTCTTTTGTCCCAGCAGTGTTAGAGTGCTTTGAAGGGATGCTTTGGGCTCCTTCTTGCTCATCCCTTCCCGTTTTTTCATGTGATCCTTAAACTCTGCAGCTTCCCCTTGCCTACCTCCCCCAGCCCTCCCCATGCCCTCTAATCTCCACACGGGTTTCTATATTAGTCTGAGTGGCTGGATAGGTCTCAGCCTCCATCTGGGGGGATTAAACTTAATTTATCCTCTTCACTCAGCAACAACTTCCTGACTGTATCTTCTCCCTAGCTTCCCCTTCGACCCAGTACTTGCCTACCACTTCAGCCCCGTCCCCCTCAGGGAAACCAGGGGAAAAAAAAAAAAAAGAGGAAGAAATGACGAACCCAAGTGTGAATGCCGATGTCCCCTGGGGAGAGGAGCAGCCGAGCTGGGGTCCCGTAGGACGGGAGGGAGCCGAGGACGTCCTTCTGCGCAGGGGGAGGGCAGGGGTGGGCAGCGGGTCCCCGCTGAGGAAGGGGTGACACCGCCCCACGGCGCCGGGAAGGGGGGGTGGTCCCCGAGCGTCCACCCCGCGGGCAGGGCCGGCCTGACGACAGGGCACCGCCGGCACGGGGGTCACTCGGCAGGCGACGCCCCGACCCCTCCATGAGGGCC
>VZSC01005853.1:243654-258395 GCA_013398225.1 Steatornis caripensis | reverse complement strand
GGGGGAGGTGCCGAGCCTTGCCCAGCGCCGCCGCGGCCGACCCACGGGCGGCGGTAATCCCATCAAAGGGCCGGACCCAGCCTCCTTCCCCCTCCCCATCCCTTCCCTTCCTTCCCTCCCGTCCCTGCCCGGCGCGGGTACGAGCCCCGCCGCTCCGCTCCGCGCCGGCCCCAGCCCCGCTCCCCTCCCGGCTGACGCCCCGAGGGGACGCGCGGCGGAGCCCCTCGCCCGCGGCCACCTGCCCCCGCCTCCCCCGCTCGGGTACGCGGCGCACATGGAGGTGCCGGGCCGCCGCCACCACCGCTGCCGCCGCCTCGCCTCACTGCTGCTCCTGGCTTCGTGCATCGGGTGCGCGGCGGCGCCGCGGAGGAGCATCCCCCGCCGGCAAGGTAAGGCGGGAGGCCGTGCCCGGAAGGGGACGCGGCCCTTTGAGCGCCGCGCTCGCACCCAGGAAAGTTTCGCGTCCCTTTAAAACTGGCGTTGCCGCGGGGGCGCGGGGCACGCCAGCGGGGCCGGGCGGGAGCCCCGCCGGCCGGGCAGCGGTGGCCGGGCAGTGCCCGCCGCCGGTCGCTCCTCGGGTGGCTGCTGGCGCTTGCGGTCAGGTCGCGGCGCTGCGAAATGAACCCGTCCGTGGGCGCCGGGCGGACCGAGCCCGCAGCGGGGGCGGCCTGGGTGCCCGGCGGGGCGGGCGTCGCTCCCCGCCCTTCCCTGCGAGCTCCCGCTTCGTCCTCCGAGCCACCGGTGGGAGAGGACGAGCAGGCAGTGGCAGGGAACGTGCCCTTGGGAGCGGAGAATCTGCAGAATCGGTGAACGATCCAATTTCTCTGGCGTGTTACACCCAGTGCCGGTGGGCTCACTCAAATTACAGAGCTGGACCCGACTGCTGCTGCCGAGGAAGGAACTGGCAAAAAATTTATCCTTTTTTTTTGTCCGGGACTCCGTAACCTGTGGTGCTGCGTGAGCAGAGTTAGGAGCCAGGTGAACCTCCGTGCCAGTCAGAGGTTTGCTGTCGGGAAGGCTGTGCTTTGGCTGTGACATTTGGCTGTGTGTGGTAGCGAGTAACGTAGGACATAGAGTAGTAAACGTGAAAGAAAAATGGCTAGGGAAGCAATAACGTAATTTAAAAATGTAGTTATTCTGTACCAAGCGTGATGTGAGGTGCCTTAAAGTCCCATGACCTGCGGGATTGGTCCCACGGCTGTCCGTGGGGTTTTGCACATTGATCAGAGTGGTGCGCGGTCCTTAGTGGTTGAAAGTTAAAAACCTAGACTCCGAGCAGCTTTTAGAGCCCTTGCAGTCTGCAGCGTACGGAACAGTAAGGTAAAATACGAACAGTGTGTAGTGGGACACAGTGCGTAATAAGTTTTTCATTCTGCATACTTAAAAAATAGTGGTGCTTAGAGAAAATACTGACATCCAGGATGGTTTCAAACACTGAGATTATCCTTGAATCTTTGAGGCCAATACCGAGTTTTATCACTAACTTCACTGGTATCAGATCAATGAAAAAAAAAGCCAAACAAGTTTCGTAAATTCTGCCTCGGCTCATGAAGTGTTTGCAGGATCAGACCCTTTTTGTAGATAGTCCACAGTGTTAAAAGATTTGTATTGCTGTCTTTTAGAAACAGTATTGTCCATTCTCTTGCTCTTGTGAGGAAAAAACCTACCTGTACAGTCGGAAACTTAGTGCTTAAATACAGCCTGAGCTTAAAGCTCTTACTGGACAGATGGCTAATTTTAGTGGTCTGACCTTGTCTCTTAGGGATCTAGTCCCATGATCCTTGGTTATCATAATAGTTACCAGTAAGTACTTGAGGAAATTAGATAGACAGTAGTTGTGAATGAGATGATTAGTATCGTGCGTTAAAATTCAAAGTATGTGAAGTCAAGAATGGAAATGTGTAAATATTTTTAAAGATTCCTCTACCGTACTGGCATACTTGTTTCTCCTAATCACAGCAGAATGAGAGACCTAGTGGAAATGTATTCCTATGCGTGGAATTAAAACAGTTTAAAACTTGGAAACAAATAATTTGTAGTACTGTGGAGGAGATGAATTAATTTCATAACATTGTGCATGCATTAGTTTTGTTAGCTACACATTTTATGTTAGTTTTTTTTATAACATGTTATTTCAGGTTCACTGATTCAGTCATTCCTTTTTTACCTTTTTTACTGTATAAGAAGTAGCCAGTTTTATACAGGAACAGTTTTTTCAAAATCTGTGCAAACATTTGAAAATCCACTTGCAGCAAGATCTGAAGAGAGAAATTTCCCAGAAGGTTTGTGTGCGGCAGTTTATGATTTAAATCCCATCTGCATTCTGCTAAGGGCTATTAGAATTTCGGGCTTCCAAGAATCCTGCGGCTGGGTCCCTGCTGTGAGATACTGCTGTCAAAACATTGAGAACAGGTATAGTTCCACATAGCTCACATCTTCTTCTGTGGCGTATCACATACTGGGTGGTTAAGAGTGAAAGGGGGCTGTCGTTTACTTGCACATCTAAAAGTAGTGGGTGAAAAAGAGGTAAGATAGTAAAAAGTTCTTTAAGATTTTTTTTTTCCCTTTCGCTTTGCCCTTTTAATAGCGATAGAAGTAAGACTTGTACAGGAATTGTAACTGAGGTGAAAGCAAAAGATTGTATTTAGAGAGAAGTGATAAAACCAGTTCATCTTCACCCCAGGTCTTGTGGGTCAAAAGAAAAAAAAGATAGTCAAATGCATCTCCATTTTTCCAAGTTTTTTGTTCAGGGCTGACCTTACAAGGATCAATTCTGTAATCCCAAGAAAGCAGCAGAGTAAGAAATCTGTCTGTGAAGTTAAAAATAAAGTATATAGGAAAATGGCCACAAATGCAACTTCTTAAATTAAACTTCAGGGGGAAAAGCTGTTGTTGTTAAAGTCGAAACATCCTAATGACTGCTAAACTCGTTTGAACATTTATTTACAGTTACATGATACATTTGCTGGAGACAAGGGAACGGGATGACAGACACTTTGGGAGGGCTTAAAACAAATCCTTGGACACCGTGTGGTGAATAGCATAGCTGGGAACAGATTATGCTGAGATTCTCTGAATCTTGTACTCCCCAAAGTTGGCACTTGTGATGCTGCTTTCACACTGTTTTCTTGCTTTTGCCTTCTGCAAAGACAGATTTTTGCCGCTTCTGTTTCAGGTTTCAGTCAACTGGTTGAAGACTGGAAAGCCTAAACCTAGCCCCCAATGTGTAATACTACTACTAATATAAACACAATAATATTGAATTTTAATGGTTCTGTGATTTTAGAGGATTATAGGAGAAAGAGCAACCACTTAGCTGATTTCCCATGGATGTTCATGGTGTGAACTCGTTGCACTACATTGCATCGTTACTTTTTTAGGAGTGTAAAGTTCCAATACCCTGTAGAATATTAAAACTGTTGAGTTAAAACTGTTGAGATCTGCATGGAGAAAATAAAATATTCATATCTGATGCTTAGGAATCCTTTTTTTTTAAATATATATTATGCTTGCCAACTAATATAAATAAAGAATTGGGCTTATATTGTATCTATTTCCCAGATGTCCATAATGGTAGATGTCACTGGCTTTGTGTGTAAATGCTGGGGGAATCAGACCGGTTAAAGCCTAAACACTTTACAAGAGTGTAGCACTAATATCAGGACCAGATTTTCAAAAGAGCCCAGCTCCTTGATCAGCACTACAGTAAATGACTTTTTTTCCAAAGAACTTGGCACTGCGATACTTGAATTCTTTAGAAAATCTGGCTATAATAAGATCTGCTGGATATGGAATACTTTTGAAAGTTTAGCCCTATTTAGTTATCAAAATAGGTCAAACTACCTTGAAAATCAAGTCTACAGATATGGAAAATGTAGCAGTCTTTGGACAGGAAGGTGCTAATTTGAGTTTTTTAAATATTACTTTTTTTTTGAAGCAACAGTAGAATAAGTTGTAGTTCACTGCCATAATAAATTCTGCAGGTAAAGCATGCAAGGGTGAGCTTGATCTGCTGCTGAATGTGAAGTGTCTGAGGAAAGGAGTGAGCTTGAAACTGAATGATTCCTAACACAAGGGCTGCAGGGCGGCAGAGACAGTGCATATCCCTGAGCTAAAACCAATAAAGGAGATGTGAATAATTTATTTGGGACACGATTAATATTCTTTTATTGTTTCAGACATAGGCCAAAACACAGGCTATCAGACCGCACTGTTCGGTGTCTTCAACACCAATAAAAACAACCAAGCACTAATTATATATGTATGTTGTTTATCGCACTTGGGTGTAAGCTGTGTCATGATGTTACATGACATTTTAATTTTGATTGGGCTTTTCCTTGTACCTTTGGTGCCCATCTGCTGGTAAATCCTGCTAGCACTCATCAGTCCCATCACCACCTCACACAGATACGAGCATTCCCCTAATACCCTGCAGAGAAGCAATGGCAATGCACAAAATTATTTCACTTGAGCATGTTACTTGGTATGCCTCTGCTAATTGCTCATTTTGAAGCATGTTTTCTCATTTTAGTTAGTCTTATTCGCAGCAAAATGTGTTCAGTCCTTTCCATCCTCAAATCACTATCTTCCTCTGTAAAAGGAAACTTTCGGTAAATGTTTTTCTTCAGCACCATTTTGCCAATTCCCCCTCTAAAACAACTATACAGACTTCTACCAGTGTGCATAAAGGTAAAATTAGCCAAGAAAATTTTAAAAATAGGTGGAATTATACCTATACCAGATGCTGGACTTCTGAGTGAGGCTTTGGAGAAGAGGGATTGTTTTGGAGTTAAGGCACTAGAGTGAGCCTTGGGAAATCTTTCTGTCCTGAGGCTGTGACAGACTTGCTTTCAGGGTTTGCTGGTCCTTCCCAGGCCAGATTTTCAGTTATCAAAACAGGGTTAGAGTGCTTTTATCCTTTTTCCAACCATATCACTTCAGACAGTAATAGGGCTTCTGTAGGGTGCTCAGCACAGCTGCACCCCAATTTTAGTTAAGGCTGCTAGGCATTACCTTAGTAATAATACACAGGTGAATGCCTCCATATCTTCTAGCGTGCCTTGCAGAAAAAAACCACCCTGTTTTTCTCTGGCACCTACACGGTGACACTGGACTAGACAGCGCACAGCACTGTCTACTGTGTACATCTCGTTAAGAATGAGCGCATACGATGATGAAATTGACCTTCTTAATGGCAGGGATTCTGAATGTCAGTCACCTAAACGACATCCTCAGGAGCAGGAGAGTACTCTGATGTCTTAAAATGGAAAATTTCAGTGGATGAGTTCTTTTCAGTGCCCCACAAACTCATCAGTTAGCTGAGAGTGTACTTGGGAGTTTCTCATTCCTCAGATCATGCTTATATTGGAACTCAACCTTATGCCTGACTCTGTTTATATCCGTTTAACATGGTCTTACTGAAAATAAAAAACATAGGTGACTAACATTGTTGCTTCACGGTGGAGACTCAAAACAGGACATTTTCCGAGCTTTTCTGCCACAGTGAAGTGAAACACTAAAATAAATGGTTTAGAAATAGAAGGTGTTTCTCGTATGGTTTACAAATGGGAAGTTTTTCACGTATTAAAAAGTTGTTAAGGTCTATCAAAGATGCCTGTAATTTGAGTAAATTACCATTAAGAGGTCTTTGCAGACTTTATTATTTCATATATTAAAGAGTGTCCAATTTGGTGCCATATTTATCGGTGAATGTGCAATAGAGGTCTGTGATCATGTAATAAAAGACTTTCTAAACCACAGGCACACAGGAGTCTATGTTAGCTGTGTGATCTTGAATAAAATTTCCTAATGGTTTTCTGTGCAAACAAATGATCTATCTAAAAAAACCCCCACAAACCAAACAAAACCCCAAACCTGTTCTTCTCAATTAATTCCAACTGAAAGGAAGTGCTTTGGGGTAAGAATAGGCAAGATGTGATTTCCTTTTATTTTTTATTTTTAGTGAAGATGCTTACACATGCAAACCAAATTAGTTATTTCATGTAATGTGAACATCCAAACCACAGCAAAAAGTGAACATTATTTATTCAGACTTTTCAGAGTCGTTGAGCTGAGAACAAGTACAGTAGAATTCATCTTTAACAGTAATTGCTTCAGGAGGGCATAAGCCACTGAAAATTGGAGACTTAGTGGGAAAGCTCAGTCACAAACCGATAACTAACTCACACCTGAGTAATGATATGGTGTGTGATGATCCATAGAACTCTCCGGGTGAGAGGTGTATAGTGTGAAATACACAAAATTCACACCAGTTCTTGTGCTGAGCAGAGTGTAACTACACCCAGGAATAAGGACTGCTCATGAAGAGAGCTTCTCAGGATATTGGCCTCCAATGAAAGAGAAATCCACACGATATTGGCCCAGGGTGCCAAAAGGAAGAAGACAGCTATGGGGCCATGGGAGAAACCCTTTCTTCTCTTAGTGACTTGCTGTGAGGAGTAATTTGTGCCCCAGTGGAAAATTACTGAAGGGGACAAATAACTTGTGTACCCAGAAATGGGACCTAGCTTATCGACAACCATTTGGACAGCAAGGAAGTGTAAGGCACATAGGTGGCTTGCTCCTTGGTTGACTGTCAAGCTTATCTCGTGAAACATGGGACAAAATTGAAAGCAGAAGTCTTGATTCCACCCATACATGGTGGTAATGAGGAGAAGGCTGTGGAGGCAGCTCAATGCCTCGTTGCTGTCAGGGTCAACAGGAATAGGGTTGTGGAGGCCATCCTATCCCCTTCTTGTAATCATGGGCTATCATCAGGTACAAATTGAAGAAAAACAAGGTGCTATCACTGAGGCCAGCAACTCTGGGTAGAGCGATATGACTAGGCTCTCAATCCTGGCGCATGTGTAAAAGATTACCCCACCTCACATCAAATCGGAGTTGTAGCCCCAACCACACAGCCAGTCTGTGACATGGTCTCTCCCCCTTGGGATGGGACATTGCTCGATGTAACATGGGATTCAGTGACCTTACTGTGAGGGGTAAGTGATTGTAATGCTTGATCAAGCTTAAGCTATAATGAGTAACAGTGCACGGATTGTTTAATTTGACCTCTGCACAAGTTGTGTAAACTACTATATCCATGTGTAATAGTATATTCCTTTGTATCCATGTGTAATAGTGTATTCCTCATTGCACCCATGAATCAGTATGAGTGGCCTGATTTGACTCAGTGCAGCTGTAAGTGGAGTTCAAATAAATTGAAACTGTGAAACTTAGAGTCTGAGATCTCATCTACCGTCACATTTGCTGGCCATGTAATTGGATGGTCAAAATACACCAGCTCTGTTTTCTTAAAAAGGTCTTTCATTCAAGCATTTCCAAAAGTTATCCTGGATAATTTTTAGACCTGGAAGAGATAAACCATGTGCAGGTGCTAACGTATTCTGCACCTGGCTTTCTCGGTGTATCACCAAGTGGTGATGCGGTGTGTTTCCATTTATATATATTAACCTTACAGTTAAAAAACACTTTTAAAATATCAGTCCAGATAGCAGTCATGTTAAGAGTAGTTGTTCTGAGAAGGGGGCATGGAAAGTTTCTGAGTTTCCCTGTGTCCTCAGAGGGTAGTCAGACTGGTGTAACTTGCATAAAGAGTCTGGAAAAATCTCAAGCCAAATTATTCTTCATGCCTCCCTTGATTTTTAAAGCAATTTAAAATTGGTTTCACCTGTGAAAATGATGGTACAGTCAAATATCAATACCTGTGTACATTTGAAATTTGCAATTCGAATCATCCTTCTAAAATGAGGGGAAATGAGCATCTTGTGAATGTTGAGCATGCTGCTTTCAAACACAGAAATAGTTCTGATTCTTCTGATGTGTCGGAGGCATTATTGGACTTACAAAGTTTTAAACCAAGACTGGATTTGTGTTGCTTACCCCAAAAATCTTCTGAAAAAAATCCTAAGGGCAGAGATTATAGAGTGTTTCACTCAAGTTAAATTCTTTCATGCATGAGAAATTTCAACTAGAATATCATTTTAGGGAAAAAACATGAACAAAACCTGTCAATCTGCAAATGATGGAAACTTAAGTGTCTAGGACCAGAACTTTTGTGGTTCAATTAGAGATGCCAGAACCCCAAATTTGTTACTTAGAACAGAAATGTTTCAGCTCTATTTCATATTCTGGTTTCTAGATAATCACAGGAGAAGAAAACATGTTTGTAAAAATAAGCAGGCTTTTTATGAAGGTGGCTGTTCACAGAGACGGTGGCATTGCAGCTGATACTGCAGCCATGAACAGGGAGACCAACATCCTGCTGGCATTTTCAGTTCCCGTTCTGTTTCATGATGTTCCCATTGCTGCATGAACCCATTGCACTTGGGTTGCTACCGTTTTCATCTTAATTGAACAGTCATAATGGTAGCGCTATGGTATGGTGAACTATACAGTCAAGTACTGCAGCTCTCTCCATGTATTTGCTAATGGACTTAGAAGGCTGAGATCAGAGCGTTCGAGCCATGTACCTCTGCGGAGTCGTAACACGTAGTCATCATGGGGAGGATGGAAGAAGAAACCTGCAGAGTATAAGGCGAAGAAAGTAACTAGGCAAAGGTCTAAACACATCTAAAATGGGCAGAAAGGGAAAAAGAAAGAGCCATTTAACCAGCTGATGCCAAGAGGAGGACATGGCTTGCAGGGTAAGGCAGTTCTGGTAAGGGTTTGGGTCAAAGGGCTGGGCTCTGTAAGCTGTGGTGGAGCAGAGAATGCTTTGAGATGATTAAGGAGTGTTAGATGCTAACTTTATAGATATCCAAATTGTGCCTGGCTCGTTTGCTGTTTGTTCCTTTACCTATTTTGTATTTTTTATGCTGAGATATATTTCCATGTCTTACTGTCTCTTGCAGCAAAGAAGGTTTCATCCCTCCCAGTAATTCTCCCAACTTTCACATCCCACTGCTTGCTACTGGCTCTTTGAATACACAGCTGTGTCCCATACTACATTAGTGCAGGGATTCAGGTTTAAAATACACATCTATTTCTGTCACTTAATAGAGACAAAGCATTTCCTTTGTGGTTTTTACTGATACTGCTGGTGAATGGAGAGACTTCCTGACTGCAGAAGGTAGTGAAATTATCCCGTTTCTTGTGGAGGAACTGGATTGGAGAAGAATTTCCTGCTCCTTTAGAAGATGCCAGACATCCTCCCAGACCTGGCCTTCAGCAGCCCTTAATAAAATCGCAGTTGCAATTGAGCTGGTTTCTCCAGTGAGGTTAGGATCACTGACTAGTGGCAGCACTGGTGAACATGCCCTTGCAGCTAAAAGACCAGCAGCATCCTGGGCTGCATTAGGAGGAATGTTGCCAGCAGGTCAAGGGAGGTGATCCTTCCTCTCTACTGAGCATTCCTCTCTGGTCCAGTTCTGGACTGCCCAGTACAAGAGAGACATGGACATACTGGAGCAAGTACAGCAAAGGGTCACAAAGACAATTAAAAGACTGGAGTATCTCAGGGATGAGGAAGGGCTGAGAGAAACAGTTCAGCCTGGAAAGTAAAAGACTCGGGGGGATCTTACCAATGTATATAAATATCTGGTGAGGGGAGTAATGAAGATGGAGCCAGGCTTTTCTCAGTGCTGCCCTGTGACAGGATTGGAGGCAACAGGCACAAACTGAAACACAGGAAATTCCATTTAAACATAAGGAAAAACATTTTTACAGTGAGATCACTTGCCCAGAGACGTTGTAGAGTCTCCATCCTTAGAGATATTCAAAAGCTAACTGGGCAAAATCTTGAGCAACCTGCTGTAGTTGAGTCTGCTCTCAGCAGGGGTTTGAACTGGGTCATCTCCAGAGGTGCCATCTAACCTCATCCTGTCTGTGTTTTGCAAAGTGTCACAAGTATCTTTTGAAACTCTGTATTTCAGGTCTCACACCTAGCTTTCTTTGAGCTGTCCTCCATCAAGCACAAATACAGGCTGGGCGGAGAATGGATTGAGAGCAGCCCTGTGGAGAAGGACTTGGGGATGTTGGTTGATGAGAAGCTCAACCTGAGCTGGCAATGTGTGCTTGCAGCCCGGAAGATACCAACCGTATCCTTGGCTGCATCAAAAGAATGGTGACCAGCATGTCAAGGGAGGTGATTCTCTCCCTGTACTCTGCTCTTGTAAGACCCCTCTGCAGTACTGCGTCCAGCTCTGGGGCCCCCAACGTAAGAAGGACATGGACCTGTTGCAGTGAGTCCAGAGGAGGGCCATGAAGATAGTCAGGAGGCTGGAGTACCTCTCCTATGAGGACAGGCTGAAAGACTGGGGGTTGTTCTGTCTGGAGAAGAGAAGGCTCTGGGGAGACCTTAAAGTAGCGTTACAGTACGTGAAAGGGCCTACAAGAGAGCTGGAGAGGGACTTTATATACAGACATGTGGTGATAAGACGAGAGGTAACGCTGCTGCTGCTGCTCATCAACTGAGTGGCTTTTTAATTGATTGCTGTTCCCTGTGTAGTCCCAGCATAGAAAACGATGGAAGGAGATGGGGTCGGATAGTATCACAGGGGATGCACTTGGCATAATGGTTCTTATTGAGCCTGTCCTGTGGATTATTAAAATCTATTTCACAGGCTTGCTAGCATGCTGTTGCATTTTTCCAGCTAGTTTCCAATACTTTGGTGAAACCTCCCAGAGACTTTTTTTTTTAAGTTAGTTGAAAACTAGTGATGTAGCTGATGAGAAGACAGGCAGTACCAGGGCACGCAGGGCCGTGGCAGCAGGCAGGGCCAGTCGCAACCGAACGGCTGCTGGACATACCCACTGGGACAAGGCAGCTCTGAGCCCAGCCAGGAAATCCCAAGCCAGGAAATACGTTGAACTTTGTGTTCAAGCAGCCTGTAGGCTGGAGCAGGGAGAGGTGAGCCTCAGTGCTTCCCTTTCTCCGGTAACAGGGACCTGGCTACCAATTTCGTCTGTCAGGCCAAGGTGCTGTGGAGACATCAGGAATTAGGGCAGCCATGCCCTAGCACTGGGGCTTCAGCAGCTGAAGTACAAGCCTGGTTTTAGGGCTGCGAGCGCCAGATTTTGACTCAGACTTCGAGGAACGCACCTGAGGTTGTGCAAATGGAGTGTCTTGGTGGGGATTTTTACAGGCATCTATACTATGTTTATACTGGAAGTGAGAAGTGCTTCCATTAGAAGTATTTCACCAAGTTATCTCAGATGCAGGTACAGTGTATGTACTCATGTGAGTCAGACAGGCCTCTGACCAGTAATTATTAAAAACACGAGCCTTTAAGACTTACCCAGACATTGCCCTCTATGTTCCTCTTGTTTCTACTCAGGGCACCACAAGCAGGACCAGGAGAGTCCGACTGAGATTTTCCAATTTCAAGTCATTGTCCTTTGTAGTTGTGGTGGCTAGGAGATTCTTGCTCTATTACGGACCGCTGCTGGGCAGTGGGAGCTGGAAAGCTCTTCAAAGAGATGAAAAGATGGCACATTTTTTTCATTTAGGATTTCCTGACCTTTTCCAGTTTGTCATGCTGTCTTCATTCCACCGTGGTGTTTGCATAACCTCGTTTGGTCTGTAAAAAGAAGGGAAACAAGAAAAGACCCTGTCACTGTTTATGGTTTTACAAATGAGAATTTCACCAGTATTTCAGTGAGAGAGTGAATGGACTGTAGTACACCTTTAGCAGTGGACATATGTTTTTCTTGAAAGCAACTTTTTCCATGATAAAATGCTATTTCAGTAAAACTCAGGGTTTTTTATGAATTAGTGATCTGAATTAAATAATGTTTGAAATAAAAGAAATCCAAAGGAGTTTCTCCTTCTGGAAAATGTCTCATTCTGAAAACTTCAATTTAGAATTAGCTTGAATTGTCTTTCATGAGGTTTTAATTCCTATTTCCTTATAATTGTGACATGGTACTAGTGACAGCCGGCATCTCGTCAACAAATTTCCCTTGTTTCGTGGGACACAAACAGGAGACACATCAACCTGGAAGATAAGCAATCCTCAGTCACTACCTCTTAGCTGTTACCCACAGAGACTTAAAAGTAAAATAATGAAATGTTTATCTTAGTTCATTGACCTATTTCCTATCATTAATAGTAGTATAGATTTTAATTTTCTAAACCACAAACTAGTAAAGATGAAATGAACTATCTGGTTTCCCTTAAATGAATTAACTGTATTATTGCATGTGGATTGTATCAGTTGTATTATTTGTATATTATTTCAGGACCTTTAAGTACCTTTGACTACCTGCATGCTTTGAAACAGCATAATTGTCTGAAAATGAAAGAAAAGATGAAATGCAAAATATCACAAAAATTCTAAAATGAAATATTCCAACCTCAATCATTTCAGATATTCCATTCATGAATATTTAAAAAAATACTGTTTTCAGTCAGTATTATTTTCATATAATTTAAAAGGTAAACAAATTCTGAAATTTCCTTCGAAACAGAAGTACCAACTGTGATGAGCTTTATCCAGCTCATCCAAAGCACTTCAGATGTGATACTTGTGAACATAAGAAATGTATTTGTGTTGATGTTGAGGTTTTTTCCCACAAGTATTCATCACTGTAGTAAGATTTGGGGGTCACTTCATGACTGGAAAGAGGAAGAAACTTGCCTGTGTCTGCACTAGAGTTTGCTTGCAGTAGCTGGAGGAAAGAATTGAGCCGAAGTGGTTGCTCCTGAGCTCTGCATGAGGCCAGCATGGTTAGTCTGGGAGCAGTGAGTGGGTTAATTTGAAGTGTTCCTATTAGATACCCAAGCTAACTCTGTTTAAAATTGCAAGGGTAGGCATAGAAGTTGTCATTTCTGCTAGTGGATTCAGTGATGGCAAGGAGCATTCCAAGGCACTGGTATGTCATTCACAGGCTGGGGACCATTCCCAGGAGGCATTTTGCCTGTGGCCACCCTGATGGTAGCCTGTGGATGTTTAATACATGGGCAGAGGCTGTTGCATGTGGCAGTGGGAGCTGCAGTGGAAACAAAACTTCTATTGATGGAATAAGCTTTTTTTACAATTTTTAATTCTAGTTGCTTTTATGAAGTAAAAATTTAAATAAAGGTAATTATTTAATTTTAAAATGGTAAAATTAACTCCAGCTTAGGGAGAGGGCCCATGTATTCTTCAGCTCAGTTGGAGAGCTTGTTTAGTGACTTCTTCACTGGTTTAGCAGTTTTTGCATGTTTTTACAAGTACAGAACCAAAGAGGTATATAAACAAGAAACAAAATAGCTGTAAGCAGAAAAGTAAATAAAACGTTGTCAGCTCAGTGTTGTTTATCTACAGCCAAGTCCACATTAACTTCTTGTATTTGATATACTTTTACAGAGTGTGGTCATAATATGTGTAAGAGTGCTCCTCCACCCCGATTCATGGCTTGTTTGCATGGGACAAAAGTCATTGCTTCCATTATGAGTTTCGTCAGAGCACGCTGGACAATATTGAGCTTTCTGTGCCTGACAGGCCAGAAATAAGAATGCCTGTATTTGTACAGAATGTGTTTGATTTTATTTTTACATATATTGGTTCCTTGTTCTTTATGATCAGAGCTAATCTCCATGCCTTCTTAGATATTCTCAGAATCCAACTGCAGAGGACATTTGCGGGTGGGATCATCACCAATGCAAATCTTCATAGTGTGTACAAATAATAGATATATTGCACCTCCGTCATCTGCATGTTCCCATCCAGCAGGCTGCAGTTGTGTTTTTGCACTGTACATGGTGCTACCAGATTAACAGAGATTTCATGCTGAATTTTAAGAAGAGAGGTATTTCTGACCTGAATTGTAAGGGGAACTACAAATACCCGGAGTTTTACACTTGAAAACTATTTTTATGTTTTATAGTCTAAACATGACCTTTGTATCATAAAGACATAAATGTTTAGACCAGTTTTAATATCCATTTTTAGTGTGCCTAATACATGATGTTCTGTAAAATCTTGCAAAATACCTCAAGCATGCATTTATCTCAAAATAATTTGTTAGTAAAGCAGTGGTATGTATTGCAACAGTTGCGATCAGCTGACAAAATGCTTTGATATACCGCTGTAGCGTGATTGTTTCAAAGCCATGACATCTGCATCTCAGTGGCATAAACATTGCCTGTGTCAGATCCTTCAGTTACTTTGTCATGGTTATGAAGGGAAAGTTCAGTCCAAAAATGGACATTTTTTGGTCTCTGTCGGGTTGTATGAAATTCAGACTCAGGCAACCAGAATTGACTCTGAGTCCCCAGACGCACATCAATAAGCTGCAAGGTCAGGAGCGATGACAGTGAACTGTGGGGACCGCCACACTGCATGAGATGCTTCCCCCTGCCTTGCCCTGTATCCTCCCCAAGAAATAAATCTGTGCGCGGGGCAGGGCTGCCACAGATTTTTCCTTTTCCTCTTGGCTCCCAGTTTAACCAGGAGGCAGTGCGGTCCCCGGCAGGGTGAGTGCCATGTGCCTGGTTATTGCACAGTTTTATCACGGGAAGGGCAGGATGCAGCGGCGTAGTGAGTTGATCCTGCATGCTCCCCAAACCATCATTTGACTGCTGAGCAGTCCAAAGCTGCTTGCGAAGACAGTGCTAGGTGCTGATGTAGCTTACACCTGATTCACAAGCACATCTCCTGACACTGTCTTTGTTGCGTTAGGGCAATTCTCTGACTTCTTGGGAGAATTAAACAAGGGGGA
Source organism: Steatornis caripensis (assembly GCA_013398225.1). Taxonomy (NCBI): domain Eukaryota; kingdom Metazoa; phylum Chordata; class Aves; order Caprimulgiformes; family Steatornithidae; genus Steatornis; species Steatornis caripensis. The sequence goes on along the minus strand of VZSC01005853.1, from coordinate 243,731 downwards.
TGGAAATATAGATCTGTCTGACTCCTTGCTCTCATTTTACCATTTTACCATTTTACCAGCCTTGGCTGCAGTGACCA
>VZSC01005853.1:228705-241039 GCA_013398225.1 Steatornis caripensis | reverse complement strand
CTTCCAACCCCTACCATTCTATGATTCTATGATTCTGTGATTACCTGGCTTAAGTTGGTATTTACTCCTCCAGTGACAATTTATAGGCCAGTGTAACTGAGGTCAGTGTTTGGCTCTCTGTGTCTCTTTCGTCATCTGCAAACTGGAGATAGTAGTGTTTAGTAGGGCTGGGTGGATAATTTATGGCGTGTCTCCTTTTTAAACTGATGTTGCCTCTCTGTTTGCAGATGGTCTGCAAATGTATTGCATTTTTTTCAAATTTATTTGTTGTTTCAAATTATTCACCAAATACTTTCTGTAAATAATTTCATTGGCCTATAGTGCATTCAGAATATGAATTTGAAGCCTGCCTTATATGAGTGCCATTGCTGGTTAAAATTCGTTATTTCAGCAACTACACCTCCCAGCAAACTTGTCTCATAGAGCCTCTCCAGAGAGTAATACAAGGGTAGCATGCATATGTTAAGAGTGGTGTTTAGGGGGTATTTTTTTCCTTTGCTACCATTGCAGCTCCAATACTAATCTGTCTCACAGGGTATCATGAAGATTGAAAGGTGTTTTCTGAGTATGAAATGCTGCTTAAGTAGACAGTGATTGCTCAGTCCTGGCTGCTCTTCCTGGCCTCTGCTTTGGGTAGTGGGTGGTACATAGTGGTGTATAGTCCAGGTAGTGCTGAACGCAGGGCTAGAGGTGAGCACAAGAGGTGGTACTCTGCTGTGCTCGGTCCTCTTGAACCAAGTAGGGATCCATGAGACTGGCATGTCTGTGCTAATAAATAAAATAGGTGAGGGCCCAGAGAGCAAGTAGCATGGCATGGTTTGGCTCTTATCCACATGGCTGAACTCCTTTCCTTCCCAAAAGATGTCCGTACTGACTTACAGAAATTATCTGTGAGCTGAACCTTTGCCACAGATTGTACAGACAGTAGGGATGTGTGGGTCTGTCTTTGGGTCCTGGCTGGTTTCCAGTATCTCAGCAACACTTTTAAACAACTACGAGTTGCTCAACTGCATTGCCCAAAGCACTGACTGGTTATTTGTTTGCCTGAAGATCCATTTAGGATGTGTTCAGCAACTCAGTGCCCGTTCCCTGGGAGCTAGGGGAAGGGAGACAATGGTGGTGTCCCTGGAAAGGGGCTGGGAGAGCATTGCAGCTCCCTTTTTTACCCTCTGGGAAACATGGCAGGCTGGGAGGGAAAGTGGAAATCTGGCTGGTGGCTTGTGTTTACGGAGAAGGAGCCTGCTAGAGCAGAATGTAATTCTTGTGCATGCTGCCATTAACTCAGATTAGATCATTGCACAGAATGAGGACAATTCATGCAGATAGAGCCCTAAGTATGTTTTCTCTATTCAGTGTTCAAGTGTAGCAATCTCTTGTTACAACTACATGAACTTCTCAGGAATGTTATAAGTAGTGCATTAGTCTTCAGAATTTCTTTCAAGTTGAACTGATACGCAAGATCCTTGGGGTGTGTAGAAAATACGATCCTCCAGCATACAACAAGTAGTCCCTTTTTCTGAAGGTGTATTTTATTTTTATCCCCCGCTTTGTTGTTTCAACATTAAAATTAGGTATAGTAAAATTGTTGCCTTGAAAAAAATGAAGTTGTTGTTAAAGTGTTTGAATCAGCTCTCTGTAACAGTTGTTTGTTAGGTGGGTTTGGTTTCAAAAACACAAATGATGGTGGGTTTTGAGATGTTCTGTTAAAAATCTTGCTTCAGTTACAAAGCAGACACGCTCCTCCGCCTGCCCCTTTCTCAGATAATAAATGCAGTTGCTAGCATGCTATTAGAGATGTGGATCTCAGGGTTTCCTTCTTCTCCAGTGTTTTTTGTTTGCAGTAGTTGAATTAGCCATTGTACTGTAACACCAATCTGCATCATGGGAGGAGATGGAGATGGTTAGGTGCTGTGAGACCAGTATAGCCTTACAAAAATGCCCTCCTCTCACTGCAGCTGGTGAGAGACAGGGTTGATCGTGGCAGCGCTGAAAGTGTGACAGCAAGAGATCCCGTGGCTGTAACCTGCATCTGGAGAGGGGCAGGCAGGAACTGAGAGGTCCTTTGTGCCCTTCGCATCCATCTAAACTTGCTTCTTTCTTAAATCATTGCCCTTCCCATCCATAGATATTGTGAAGGAATTGAGGTTGCAGAGGCCAGTGGTGATCGAGAGACCTCTTGATGGCCTGTGAAGGGCATCTCTTGGCCTATGCCAAAGCAGGAAATGGCTGAACAGGAGGCATGTTTTGGGTTTGGTTTGGTTCTCCTCATGCCCAGGGTGTTGCTGTTGGATGTGAAACTGGGGTGAGGGCTGGTGGAGGGGTGAGGGCGATGAGGGTGTCCTGCTTTGAGCTAGGACAGAACTAATTTGCTTTTTAGTAATTCTGCTTTTCAGTTAAGTCTCTTCTAAGTGCCTGCACTCTCTGAAATTAACAGCATGGGGTTTAGACCGTCTGCTTCTAGGAGTGACAACGCTTGATGTTTATAGTTATTGCTGGAGTAACTGTACAAATGGCATGCAGAAAGGCTCTTGGTGATACTTATTTCTATAGAAACCAAGGTCACTGCTTGGTTATGCTAAACCTTTTATGTGCCGTAAGTGAGAGTGTAAAAGACCAGACAGGTGACCCAACCTGACCAAACGCAGTATTCCATCCATATGCGTAACACTCAGTATAAAGCTGAGGAATCACGAGGGTCAATCTCTCTTCTTCTATGGCCAGTGTCTGAGGAGGACTCTTTGTTTCTTCTGCCTTCAATCCCGATCCATGCGTTCCTGAATCCAGTTCCCATCTGCTGCTGAGTACAAGCTGAGATTTTCCCAGGGCCTGCCCTGCAGTGTCCAGAGTGACCCTGACAAAGGGGGAGGCTGAAGGTGTCCATGAGATGTCCTGAGCCGATAAACAGCTCCTTGCCACTGAAAGAGGAGATGTCGCCTTTGCTCTCTCTCCTGGTATCTCACTGCTGCCTTGGAGGGCAGAGATGGAGAGCGAGACAGTGCTACCAAATGAAATCTGACTAGTGGGCTATGTTTCACAGTTTGAAACAAGGGCAGTACACATCTATTCTTCTTCAAAGCCATACCTGCCAAGTGACTAAAGGAGAGGGTTTGTATCCTATGGCTTCTTATACAGTGCCATTTTGCTTTGAGCAGATAGACTGGGGCCTCCTCTGGATATACTACTGGATTCACTGAACTGCACAGCGTTCAGTGTGCAATGGAGGATGCCAAAGCAGCATGCGAGCACCATCACGGGGTATACGGTAAGTGATCCGTTATGCTGCTAGTAGAGGATTGCAGTATGCTACATGGTCTCAGACTATGCATGTGGCATGGCAAAGCAAGCAGGAGAGCCCATTCTTGTAATAAATCGTGACGTTGCCCAGGATGCAGTCAGGGGACAGTGGGTTTGAACATACTGAGCTGTAACTTTAAGAAACAAGGGCTTCATGTTTTAGAAGCAGGCTATGATGGAATTTGGGTTGGATGCCAAGGACTTGTAGGGGATATAGATTGCTTTTTTTTGTCATGGTTTTCATGCAAGGATCTCAGCGCTCTCTGCAGCTGATAAAACAGCAAAGTAGAGCAGAGCAGGTCGACATTAGACTGTGCAAGTGAAGGGAGATCCATGGTGATTTCAGGGCTGTTCAGATCCTTTGACTTGTGCTTCCAGCCTGATGCTTGCTTTAGAAGGAAGAGGTTTCCAAACTACGCCTCTAAACCTTCCCAGAGTAGCAGGACGTACAAAGGAAGGAGAGTTTCATGGTGTCTGTTCCCCTGATAGATACTGTACTGCATAGCATCCCCAGGAGCCCAGCCATAGCCTTAAATATCAAAAGAGACTATTTTTGTCCCTCCTACTGCTGTGGTGAATTTCCCTTAAAGAAGTCGAGTGATTTTCCTGTTTCACCCAGCAATTTTGAAGGAGAGGCTCTCACGCCCTCCAAGCCTCTGCTATGTTACCTTCTACCTGCTGGGCAAAGCAGAGTGGCTTGCTTCAACTGGGTACTGTGTTTTAGTGTGCAAGCAGAAAAACAGTGAACACTGATCTGCCATTTATTCATGTTTCTTGGATATTCCTTTAACAGGTATTCAATGGCAATGGAACTCAGTCCCAAAATGGATGTTAGTCAGCATGGAATAGCACCAAAGATGGGGGATATCGACTATAATTGGTTGGTTTCCTCTTTAACAAAAAAAAAGCAGCAGTTGTTTGTGTTAGCATTTTCTACGGAAGGATTTGAAATTTCCAGGAAAAAAGAAATCCAAAATTCAGTTTTATTTAAAAAGACAGGAAGCAGAAAACTTCAGACTACCTTTATTATTAATGCATGGTAAAAGAGTGAGAAAATTCCCTGAAATAGGTATTTCTGGTATGCATGCTCCTTCATCCCATGATATGTAAATGACACTAACGCAGTGCAGCTGCGGGGTTGTTGTTATTGATATGAAAGTGCTTGTCATCTAGGATACCAAGAAGCACTTGCTAATGCCAGAACCTGCCTCAGCCAGGTTCTGTGTGTAGTTGAGTCTATTCTTCTGTGTGAAAACAGAGGTGCAGTAAGTGGCTTTTCTATAGGTCATGATATTTTTCAAACAATCGCAATACATCAAAGTCACAAATCGTAAATACTTGTCACTAGTCATGCAGTACATCAAGCATCCAAGCCCCAGTTTGTTTTTAAGCCTTGAGTTCATATGTGGCTTGATGGTAAAATCAATGACAGACAGCATTGATAGTGCTATACCCAAACCATCTTCACTTCATGTTAGCTTGTGGCTCTCTAGCATCTCAGGGTCTCTGTGCACAGGAAGTCAGATTCTCCCTGGCTCGTGAGTCTCCACTACACGGCAAGAGGTGTGGAGAGACATTTATGATGCAGCAATTTTTATAATGATGTAATCATGTAATGTCAGTATCTTCCTTATATGAAGTTCAATGCCTAGCTTGTGCAGGCCAGTCCCACAAATCTTCAGCTGTCCGAGGTAACCATGGCCACATGATGCACAATTAAAATTGTCAGTTCAAGTCTGCCCTGAAAGCTAGGCAGTGTTTCACCTCAGTTCAGCATATCCACTGTAAGATGGTGTCCTTTGGTCATACTGACAACTGCTAGCAAATATGAAGGGAATGTTAAAGGGTGTTAACTTTTCATGCTTTGGAAAAGGTAGGGTATCATAGGCTCAGTGTCCACAATGTGATAACAATGTGATTGTTTTTAAGTCATTCTGAAGCATTGCGTTATCGCTTTAACCAGCTTGATTATATCCTCTTCCCAAGGTCTTTTACTCAGAGATTGAAGATGACAAAGCAGTTAAACAGCTCTCACACGATGTTCCCCTGAGTTTGGATATGCTTAGCATGGTGAGTATTTCTTTTTGTCAACAGTCAGAGCACTGCAGCGGAGCTTGCAAGTGGGAACTTGCAACTGCCTGCCTGCTGCTGGTTTGTGAATTACGATGAAGATCCAAGCCCTAGAGCTGCTCTGGGTATTGAGCAAAAGGAAATCACAATGCATTTCTGTAATCCAGTCAGTGTGATACACTTTTGCTCTTGGTTGTCCGACTAGTTTATCATGTAAAACTATTGAGACTTGCTTGCATCTTCCTAGTACTTATCTTTGGCATCTACTAAAGTGGAATGTTTAATTTTGAACATGAATTTTCTGTGCACTTCCACACATGGAAGTGGAATTGCATGACCCTATTCACAGTCAGAGTTGCACTATCAGTGTGTGTATTGCAGTGTCTGACACAGGTAAGTGTGTAAGTTAAAGGAGACACAGTTTTCAGTGTATTTTTATCTCTGTGTGAGACTGAGACCTCCTGAAATATGGAATTTAAAGTTAAGTAGTGCTGCTTTAGTTGCAGTTGTGCAAGTCCATCTCCTAGAAGATTCCCTCAACTTCTGTTGGTTTTCTTCTTGAAAGCACTATTTTTCCTCCTGGCTTCCCATTTTCCCTGCTTTCTGTTAATTCTGTTTTTCCTTTTATGGCTCGTTTGCTTTCTTACTTTGCTTTATTTCACTCTCCCCTTCTCTTTTCTCCTTCCCTTTTTCTGTGTAACTTTACTTCGCTTTTCCATTTGCGAATGAACAGCACCCATCCTCTTGTACTGCACGGCTGAACAATTAGTGCCGAGATGAAAGCAATTCCTCTGTGCTTCTGGATGGTTTTAATACTGTCTGCTTTTAAAGGCTATTTTTGAAATAATGCCAGTGCTTCCTCAGTGTGGAGAAGCTATTTTTTGAGTTCAGCAAGGCAGAAACAGACACTTTCCAGCCTCTGCCTGGGCAGAGAGCAAAGGAATGTTTCAGGTTGGGTGCCATGAGGGGAGTGCTTTCATACCATGCTCTGCAAAGGGCAGTCTGTCCACAAGACAGCAACATTACCAGCACAGGAATCAAAGGCTTACATGTGCACATAGAGGAGCATTACAGGCTTTCCAATCTTCATCTGCTGATCCTTCTTAGCAATTCAATTTTCTTCTCCTTTCTCTTCTACTCACCTTCATTCTCTTTTATTTCCTCATCCCTCTTCCTTCAGCATCCCCGTCTGATGTTCAGTGATATGCATTCACTGATCTTTCCTGATCCCTGCTGGGCAGTGCTCAGAAACCTTCCGTGTGAGAAGCATGAGTTAGAGGGATGGTCAGATTTCCTGCAGTTTTCTGTCACTCTGGTTGTCAGTTCTGACTCCTGCAGGTTTCTGGGATCATGGCAAATGAAAGAATCCCGTTGTTGTGACATATTATTTATTTATGCATTATTGTCTCACTTCTGGTCATTATCTCTGTATTCCTCACTTACTTTGTTTCGCAAAAAAACATTCTTCCTAGTAGTGCCAACAAAGATCAAACAGCACATTGGGGTTTTTTGTCTTAATCCTGACAGCAGTAATTCTTACTGGCTGGGAGAACAGGGTCTGTAGCCCAATAGTCATGCAGATGTGTAACAGCCACATAGACTACTATATGCTGCAGCATTGGCCTTGTTTTAATTCCCTGACACATTATTTATGTTGTTCTGCCACCACTTTTTAGTATTTTACTTCATTAACAAATTCTATTTTGCTTTTTCTCAGGGTCAACTTGAAGGACAAACAATTTTTGTAAGTATTGCTTCATACGAAACTTGGCCACAGCTGTGATTTAAAATGAAATTGAATGTTCCTGACCTGGTCTTTCCAGCAGATCCACACACAAAAGTTGATCTCAGATCTTGATTCTACTTAGCACTTACACAGGAGCTTTTGTAGTCAAAATGTAGCAAATAGTAGCTAAAGCTCAAAATCCAGAGGTGAAGAAGGTGGACATGTGTAGGTGTAGCGACTCCCTTTTTAGCAATGGATAAACTTTTCTCTTGGTCATCAGAAGTATTGGTGGATGTCTTGTTTTGCTGGAGGAAATTTGTGTAAAAAATGAGCTATATCCAAGCAGTGAGGACTTTCAGGGCACAGGGACAGCTAGGTAGTCAGACGCAGCGTGACAGGCAAGAGCAAAGCAGTCCGGCAGTGGGAGAGGAGACGGAGACGAAGAAACCTGAGCCAGTCCAGAGAGAGCCGAGGAGGAGGAGCGCGGGAAGATGCCAGCCATGGAACGCCCAGGAGGAAGGAGTGGGAGACTAACAACTAGTATAAAACAGGTTTGAAAGAAATACCGACCCTCTTAATGGCTTTGCAGCTGGTGAATTATTCAGATTAATTCTTTCCACTTGTGCTCTCGGTCCAGTCTGCTTCCTGTGAGCAGTAAACTGATTTGTCTTATTGTGAGGGGGGGAAGCAAGCAGGAGGTGCTTGGGTTTGGGTAGGATGAGGGCAGGAATTTCAGTGTTTAACTGAAATCCCTAACATCAACAACCTCTTGCAAACTTTTTTTCTCTGAGGTCTATTCTAGGAATGGAGAAATCCCACAAAGTTGGTGGATCTCAGACAGCTTTCATGGTCTAAATTAAGAGAAGTTCACTTGGACTGTAGTAGGCTGACGTCCGTGTGAGACCTCAAGATGTGCTTGAACCAGGGCTGTCTGGTTCAATCCCAGCTGAGCTGAGTCTGGATGATGATGGCATTTGAAGAGTTGAGGTTCCATGCTGGGCCCTTTTTTTTCCTCCTTGATAAAAATAACACATATGAGGGGTGCTTGTGGAGAAGTATGACTGACTGGGCTTAATCAGCTCCCAGCTGTCATTAATCTTCAGGAAGTTGTGTTCTTCATGAAATGCTTTCTGTTATATTCATACCAAACTCAACAGAAATCTGCAATAGCTTTGTGGTTAAGTTGGCATAGTTAGTGTTTCTGTCAGTAAGCCTCCTCTTCTGGTGCTGGGTACAACCCCACTGCTTTCTCAGAGGCTTCTCCGGGCCATGCAAGACTGTTGTAGCAAGAGCTGAACGGGGTCGCCTGTTTCTGTGTGTGCATGTGCCTGTGTGTTAGTGAAGTGGATAATGTATTATAGCTGTATTATGTCATCTTATAACAGAGAACACATAAGTGAGAGCAGCCAGGAGAAGTACAGATGCAGTACAATTTAATGAGGCAGTTGTTCTACTAGGCATATTAATGAAGTTGAGCACAAATATTAAAAAAAAAAGAAAAAAGCAAGAAAAATTGGTAGGCTTTAAAGGTGGGAGATTTTAAGTCAGACACCGAGCCCTGGAGAGCAATAGCGCTCCCTGTCAAATCACCAGATGCACCAGTATAAAATGGGAAGTGACCGGCCGACACCAGTAGTGTAGGAAAGGAGTTGTCAGGGGATCAGGTGTCATTAAACCCAGCTCAGTTTCTGCAGCTGTGCTGTAATCCACGGTCTGATGTTTTTTTGGATTAAAAGAAAACAATACAGAAAACAGATTTTCTTTGGAAAATAATTTGTAATCCAGGTTTCCGTGACGCAGCTTACTGTGCAGCCTCACAGTTTCAACACACTCAGAGGGAGGACAAGCTGCATGGCAGGACAGGGAGGGATATGCGGTTTCTGTCTACACCTGACTCCTCTGGCACAGAAGAGGCATCGCGTTACTTCAAGAATGTGAGATTGTAATGAAAATACTGAATGTCATTTTGCAAGGTTTTAGCAAGAGTGTTGTGTAAGACAAGAAAGTGAGGTTGGTGCTCAGTAAAGCCTCATTGGCAATGCAATGTCCAGTTTGGGGTATAATGCTTCAAAATGTAGAAGCAATCTGAGTGCAGAGAAAGACTACAAAAATGATGGGGAGTTAGCTCTTCCACATACCACCTAAATTCCTTATCTGTGAGACCACTGTGTCTCTTCTGGGCTGGAGAAAACTTGGATTTAAGACCCTTCTCCTAAATACAAGCTAATAAAAGAGATGAAATATGTACTCCCAGGCTCCTGGACAGTAGGGTACAAGGAAACCTGTTTCTTCTCCAGGACCTCATTTGAAAGTGTTCTGGTGTGAAGTGAATCCTTACCTGAATCTTTACCTATTCATTAATGTCTTGATGTAAGAAGATTAGAAGATACTTGATTTCAAAGATACCCACTGTGTGTCCAACAGCTGTGTTCATGGAGAGGACATTACCAGAAGAAAGAGGCAGATAGTTGTGTGTGTAAGGCAAGAGAGCACCTTGTTGAGGTTTTGAGGGTACACATGTTGAGCTTAAATACCTAAGCAGATACTAGGACTTTGATCTTGATTGGCCTTGCAGTCAATGACATTCGTTCTGTTTAGTTTATTCTAGACTTGAGTCTGGAGGTAATAATATGAGGCAAGCATATCAATACCCAACTTGCTGCAGAAGCCAAGTTCCTGAATAGTGCATAAGCATTAAGACACATAATGAAGGATTTTTTTTCTTATAGGAATGAATGTAACAAAGAGGGATGCTGGCAGGAACAAATGCACACAGTTTAAATACAGGCAGACAGTAAATATGGTATGGGGGATGGAATGGCAGGAGCAGGATCGTCAGTATTGTCATTGGGAGTTAATGCTGGGTTTTCAGCAACTAGCTTTTCAGATCATGTTTTGAAAGATCTCTGTCACTCCAGCTATGAGACTGAAAGACCCAGATAAATCTTTCTGTGTGAATGTTCTTGCTGTCTCTCTTTGGGCAGTTACTTTTCCAGCATTGTTATTGTATCTCTCAGATGAATCCAAATCATTCAAGCATTGAAGAGTGAATGATGGAAAAACAGGATAATGGTCAGGTGGTCCTTGTTAATAGGAAATCAGTGATGCAGCTCCAAAACCGCTGCTAGAGAAATGACAGATGGCAGGGTGTTGCCGAACAATGTTGTAGTAATAACTTAAGTTCCCCAAAGAACAGAGAGGGAGAGTTTGTCCAAAAGACCGTCATAAAGAAATTTAGCAGTTAATAAAACTTTGGGATTGTTTACTGTTTTACTGCAACTGGAAGTGCAGATTGAAAGTCTAATCCAGCATGAAGAGAAAGGAGATCTCTGCATTTTCACGTGCACTGTGAATAATGTTTTTAATATCAGAGAATGAAAAACAAAAGAAAAATCTCTGTGAAAGAGTTCTTTATAAGTGCTTTTTTCCCCCCACCAAAACAGTCTGTGGTGTAGAACCTGATATTTCTGTTTACTTGTGTGTGCTATCAAAATCTTTAATCTGGGATTTGCATCTCTCTACAGATAGGCAGCAGGTAAAGGATACTGAGTTTCTAGACACATGTACACATGCTCCATTAAAGACTAGACCTAAGTGTCTGAAGCTGATTCATGCTATGTGTGCCAGCCAGTAATAAAGTGTAATTTTTTTGTGGCATTGGCTAATTTCTGGGACATTTGAGGAGGTTGCTCTGAACAGTATTCAGCAGCACAAGCTCTTCACATGGAGGCTAGCATCGCCTCCCTTACAGTAGTTGTCTTTTAATCTTTCTGTGTTTATGGCAGAAGAACAAATAAGGGAAGTGCTCACTTCAGGTCAAGGCTGATAGTTAGGCCAGGAAAATTGTGAGAGGCGATGGGATTAGTCTCTGCTCCATGAGAAATTAAAGATCATCGGTTCACACTACAGCAACTTTCTTCATTCTCAGGAGCTTCTACAGTCTCTGGATTTAAAAGAAAAACAACCCCCCACCCAAAAAAAAAGAAAAAAAAGAAAATGCACCAGACTGATACTGAATGCCAGCAGTTGGCTCAAGGGAGGGAATAGTATGTGACGTTGACTTCACCAGGAAAAAAGCCGGACAGCAAATGCAAACAATCCACAACCTCGTGAGTTATGCTGAGAAATGGGTCCAGGTCATCCCTGTGGATTCCCCTGGGGCGAAGCTGCAGCTTGAGAGGAAACACGTGGTGCTGTTTGTGTTTGTTGCTTCTGAGCTGGGCTGGGGACAATCTTCCTAGGAGGTTACATGGAAAATGCCGTGTAAGATTGCCGAATCTCAGCTCACAGCGCCGTCCGCAGTTACATGGAAGAGCTTTCACAATGTTCTTGTCTCGTGTTCTCTTGACTCTGGCAGGAGGTTGTTATTGGTGATCTAAAGCCAGGCACACCACACCGCGTTAGCGTTGGAGCGTACAGCTGGGCAGGGAAAGGACGACCCAGCATGCCCAGAGACGTGACAACCTTATCGCAAGGTAACACTGGGTATATGGCTTTCTGTTGCAAAACCGACAGGGCACATGTCTGTAACATGGCAGGTCACTCACTCCTAAATCTCTGTCATGTGCAGTATCGTAATATTTTACTATCACTTTTCCACAAGTATGGGGTTTTGGAGGGGCAAGAGGTAACGGGAGAAGCCTCTAAATTTGATACCCAAGTCTGTGGGTGCTGGGTTTAGGTGTGTGTTAGCCCATCCACATCTCTGATGCTGTCCCTTTGCATTTCTTCTGGCTTAGATAAGTGCATGCCCCCTGCACCGCCCTGTCAGCCCCAGATTGTGGTAGTTTCTGATTCAGAAGTGGCGTTATCATGGAAGCCCGGAGTGAGTGAAGGAAGTTCTCCCATCCAGTACTACACGGTGGAATTTATCAGGCAAGTTTGCCAGCGGAGTCTGAATTTCAGTGTTTGTGCATTACATTTTTTTTTTACCTAAATTGTACTCTTGAGCTGCATATAGATTCTTCTAATGATTTATTTAGTTACTGTGTATAGTACACTTAGTTTTCCTCTTGATATATCATAGAATCATAGAATGGTAGGGGTTGGAAGGGACCTCTAGAGATCACCCAGTCCAACCCCCCTGCTAAAGCAGGTTAGCCTAGAGCAGGTTGCACAGGAATGCATCCAGGCGGGTTTTGAATATCTCCAGAGAAGGAGACTCCACAACCTCTCTGGGCAGCCTGTTCCAGTGCTCTGTCACCCTCACAGTAAAGAAGTTCCTCCTCATGTTCAGGTGGAACT
>VZSC01005853.1:211594-222224 GCA_013398225.1 Steatornis caripensis | reverse complement strand
GTGGGCCTTTGCCTTCCTTGTTGCATCCCTGCATGCTCTAACAATATTCCTATATTCCTCCCAAGTGGCTAGTCCTTTTTTCCACATCCTGTACCTTTCCTTCTTCCCTTTGATTTTTTCTAGAAGCTCCTTGCTCACCCATGCAGGTGTCCTGCCTCCTTTATTTGACTTCTTACTCGTAGGGATGCACTGATCTTGAGCTTGGAGGAGGTGGTTCTTGAATATTAACCAGCTCTCTTGGGCTCCACTGCCTTCTAGAGTCCTAACCCAAGGGATCCCTCCAAGTAGGTCTTTGAAGAGGGCACACTTAGCTTTCCTGAAGTCCAGAGTTGTAATCCTCCTTGTTGCCCTGCTTTGTCCACGCAGAATCCAGAGCTCCACCATCTCATGGTCGCTGCAGCCAAGGCTGTCCACAGTCTTCACATCCCCAACCAGTCCTTCTTTGTTCATTAGTATCAGGTCCAGCAAGACTCCTTTCCTTGTTGGCTCCTCCACCACTTGTGTTAAAAAGGTATCATGAATGACCTGCAGAAACCTCCTGGACTGTGTGTACCTAGCTGTGTTGTCTTTCCAAGAGGGTGGTTGAAGTCCCCTACGAGAACCAGGGCCTGTGACTGCGAGGCAATTTTCAGCTGTCTGTAGAAGGCCTCATCTACTTCCTGGTCCTGATGAGGTGGCCTATAATAAACACCCACAATGGTGTCACCCATATTGGCCTGCCCCCTAATTCTTACCCAAAGGCTCTCGACTCGTTCTTCATCCACCCCTAGGCAGAGTTCAATGGATTCCAGTTGCTCTCTCACATAAAGAGCAACTCCGCCACCATGCCTTGCTGTCCTGTCCTTCCTAATAAGTACATAGCTGTCCATGGCTGCATTCCAGTCATGCGCACTGTCCCACCATGTTTCTGTAATTGCAATGAGATCATGACCCTTCAACCACGCACATATCTCTAGTTCTTCCTGTTTATTCCACATACTGTATGCATTGGTGTACAGGCACTTCAGGGAGGTAGTTGAGCACACAGGTTTCCCTGGAGGGGTGCAAGAGGTTCCACTGTAGTCATACACATCCTTAAGGTAGTTGGCCTTGGGAGGCAGCTAAGGAACGTTTTTTGTTGCCCTGGCTGGCCTGGCTTATTCCCCAGTCGGTTGCAATGGCATGAGTATTGCCATTTTGGACCCCACCCCCTCCTATATCTGTAGGAATATTTTTAAAAAAATTTGGTAGAGCTGAATTTGCCATTTGAGATGAGTACAAACACGGCACAAAACAACAATCAAAAACCATTTAAAAATTAGATTGCTATCAGGTACTTCACTCTGTTAAATCATTTCCAGGTGATTTTAAGAGGAAGTACAAGTGAGTACAAAATGGCTGTTCTCCGCATCAGAAAGATTTCCTTTCCTAAATTGAGTCAGTCCCCAGATTACAATGTAAGGCAGTGATCCAAGTATTTTGGGGTATGTTTGGGGTAGAGTTCTGCCCTCGGTTTGTATCTCTCCAGTCATATTGACTTTACCCGTATGTTTATTATCTTAAAAACACTCTGACTCTGTTGCTGGCCAGGTTCTTACTGCATGGCCTTTCAGCTGTAACTTCAAGAGCAGAAAACGCTCATGGAAGTTGTCTGATTTCTCCATGCTCAGTTACATCATCATCTGGAGCAGCTCTGCGAGGTCTTGGCTGGAGACAGACATGTCTGTGCTGGTCCAGGGAATGTAGCTCTGCAGAAAGACAGGGAAAATAGTGTCAAAATTAGCCTTTCCAGTGTAAAAGTTGACAAAAACTCAATTTTGATGCAAAAAGGACCGTGGAGACAATTTTCAACAAAACGTTCCCAGCCTGGAAAACACAGAAGCTGGCTGGCCCTGGACACTGTCACCAGCTGAGTTTATTGTCTTCCTCTCCCCATCTGTTTGCCATTTTTTCATCTTGTACCGATTTGTTCACACGGGGAATGTTCTGGAGAAATAGCAAAGGTCGAGTGATAAATCTCCCTCTTTCCTTCAGCTGCAGATGCTTACATGTTTGCAGGCATTTCCTTTATTATTCACTTCTGCAGAAGGAAGGCGAGAGACAGTCAGTGAAGTTGAAGGCTAGCCTATGGTTTGTGTTATCTCCTAAATCTTCGTAGGGTGCAATACTTCCTTCGAGTCTCTTCCTCAGAGGCGTGTGTTTCCATTCAGGCACAGGCATTGGCAGGGTCTGTTGCAAAGAGACTGTGAGGCAGCTCTTGAGCTAGCAGGAATTCCTTGGGCTGGAATTAGAGCCAAAAAAAGATGTGCGCAGGAAAATTGAAAACACTACTAAGCAAGCATGTGGAAGGAAGCGATGTCAACAGCTTTCATTTGGAAAACACTATGCGTTTTCATTTTGCCTGAGGCTTAGAGAAGGGAAACAATGAAAGAGTAGCTAAAATAAATGCCCTCCTGTCTACCTGGAAATGGTGGCGGTGGGTGACTTAAAGTGGTCTGTTTATCTGTCATTGCATCTTGTGTGTTTGTCTGATTTCATTTTTATTTTTAGCAAGACAATGAAATATTTGCGCGTTCACACCCTGTGTGCCATTGTGCACAGGAACCAGGCAGCTGGGAGCTGCTGCTTTGTCAGTGCATTGGCCCTGCTGGCACAAAGCAATGAAACCTCAGTGATCACTAAATCTTGAACTGACTGGTAAAAGAAGACATACATTAACTTTGGCATTTCCTTCCAGCTGCAAATAAACAAATACAAAATGCCTGCCTTGTGCTATAATTTTCATTGGAAGACTGCTGGAGACATTTGCAGCTAGTCCTATGTAAACATTGGTAGATTCAGGGAGCAATTGGAGGTTATTTCCTGTAATAAATATCACAAGTACATCTTAGAAAAGGACACTGGTGTAATTTTCTCTGAAAATAATTTCTGTCCCTATTTTACTTTCATAGGCTTCAAATTGGAATATTTTGGGTGGCCTAGACCTAACATTTACATTTTTATTTTGTTTGTATTTGTTTACCTTCTCATTTTGTTCTCTCTTTGAGAAGAAGAGACCACTTTTAGAGAGAGCAGGAATCGTGTGAAAGCATCAGAATACTCTCTCAAAGTATTTGAAGTAGCCCTCCCCTTTCTGTTGTCCCTCTGCATATGAACTAAAACATTTGAGACCAAACTGCTGTGTGAATGGCTGTACTGATTTCAGATGGACTATAAGGGCGCTTAGAGCAAGCATTTATTGTCACTTGGCTTCCAGTATGAATCAAGAGTTAACCAGGCATTTTCCAAAAGCAGACATGGGAATTTTGTTGCAAAATCCACATATATAGGCCAGGTTCTCTGTATTATTGTTCTCTTTTGGGTTGGGTTTATTTGGATCCAGATTTTCCAATGTGGATGGATTCACCTGATTGCTTGGGAGATCAAATGTTAGCTTCTCATCTCATCTCTAATGCTTGTATATGTTTGAAGGTACTTAGTGTCATTAGAGCACAAACTCTTAGAAATAGATCAAGATCTTTCCCTCTATTGCAAACTATTACATTATACAGCCAAACAGGAGTTTCGGAACTGCTAGTAATCTATCTCCACCTGATTTGTCAAACTGTCCTCCGAACAACCTTCTTGGCTTTATAAGCAAAATCTGAGTGTTGGTTTTGTATTACTGTATAGTTTTGATATCGGAGGCTTTGCAGCTTGGTAATGGTTGCACAGTCTGGGCCCTTAAGAGTAGAAGGATTTGAGTGATGATTTAGCAGGCTTATATCTCATTTATTTTACGTATTTCCCAGGAAAGTTTAAAGGCAATTAATTTATACAGCCGGCTTTAGTTATTTATGATCTTGACTTTTTTTAATCCGGAAGGCCAGATCTTGACAGCAATTGGACAGTAATAAGAGAGCAGATCCAGATGGAATCCATGGTTCTCAAGGGACTTCTCCCAAACACCAAGTATCAGTTTGCTGTCCGAGCAGCAAACTCCTATGGATCCAGCCCTGCCAGTGCACCGAGTGACGTCATCCGAACATTCAGTGAGTAGAACCACCATTTTGTAATTAAAGCTGTATAAAAATAAAATGTATCTGTAAATAAAGTGCATCTGGGGTAGACTGTGGAGGGTTACTAGTGGAAAGAGTCACTCATCAAGCATGGGCACCCCCAGTCTGACACTGCTCAGTCCTGCCCGTGAAGCTTGAAAGTCAAGCCATAAGCAAAGATTTTAAAAACTCAAGGCAGAAGTGCTCTCCTGATGTTTCTCTGCTCTCGAGGTCATTGCCACATATTTTTGGATCACTACGTACTGATTTTTGTGCTGGCTTCATGCAGACTGATAAGTGAATATCACGGAAATGAAATGAGAGAGACAAGTCTGTTTTTCATCTTTTTTTTTTCTGTTTTTGAAACTGAACTGTATATGTTACATTTATAATTTCAACAACTTGTAAAGACCAAAGCAAATCTGTACTGTTTTCTGAGGAGTAAGGCTCTTAAACTATTAAGCACAACCATGAAAATAATGATACAAGCAAGCGAGCATCCCTTTTTGATCAGAAGCTGCATAGCAAAAATATTAGGTGAAGATGTATGCAAACATACTTGAAAAATCACAACTTGTTAACAATTATATTCACATTTGTGTAGCAATGTAGGCCATGCACATTACAGGAAGGGGTAGGTCCTGCGCCCATCTTCTGATGGCCTTCCTCAACCTATAATCCTCTGTCAGCACTAGTGTCTCTGTGGACTGGTTTTGAGATAATGTTGCTCCTCATCACCCTCAAAGTCGTAGCTGTATGCGAGAATCCCAACCACGCTGAGAACGAGCACACTGGGACTCATACAAATCAGATCTCTTGAATAGCAAAAAATATAGTGTCATGAAGACAGTCGATGCAGGAAGAAGAGCCGAGACTGGCAGGGTACGAGGACTAATGGAGCTATATCCTTAATGTACCAAACTTTTTGTTGTGTTTAAAAGGTTTCAGTACTTTCAAGTTCCAGTTTTGAAGGCATTTACAGGGGACAGAATACCATGCAAGAAAATGCCTGGATATGATTTTAGCAGATTAATGAGCTATTAAAAAAAGCAACAAAACTGACTTTTTTTCTTTTCTCACCTGCACTCTCAATTGCAAATAATCTCTCATTAACTGTTAGAAAATGAGCAGCTGATATTCAGGTAGGCTTGTGAACTCTGCAAGAAGAACTTGCATGCTGCTGAAATGTGGACCACATCCTTAGTGACCCACCAGTTTAACCCACTAAGGATTTCTTTCTCAATTGCCTCCCTATTTTGGAATCCCTTGTTTTCATTGACTCTTATATGGCATTTTCCAGTCTTTTTTCCCCTCTGTCATAAATTCAATCCCTTGAAGAGTTTGCGTGAAGTTTGTTATGGCTGCTGAACTCGTAAGTTTAACTTCTGAAGCAAATGTTTGTGAAAACCACAAAGGTACAGCGTGCTCTGGGGTTCCTTGGCCCCTGGATCCCCACGTAGTGGCTCCTGCTGCCTCAGGCACACTTGTGTGCTCCTCAGTATCCTGTTTCTATTTGAATGTGAGTGGCTGCATTCTTTAGTCAGAAAAGATAGTGTTTAGCTCTGTTGATAGCAGTGGAGTAGTCTTCATGCCATGCTTATTACTGCAGTACTCTAGAAAAGGCACATTGCCTTTGGAAACCACTTGTTTTGTGGAGACCTGTCAAGATGGCTCTAAAATATGTATTTTTGTCAGTAGAGCTTGAAATCAAATTCACTCCCGGTGTATATAAACACTGATTTCTGGAGAGATTCATAGGGGTGAATGTATTATGCATGTATCGCTGCTCTCTGAATAGGCTCAAAAAAATCTGTGCCAGTCCATGTGGCACGTGAGTGCCTCTGTGGCTAAGAGGTTGGCCACCCTGCACCAAGGGGCTGGCAGTGCTTGGGGGAGACCCTCATGAACGGGCAGGGCTCCTGCAGCCTGGGGCCACGTCGTGTCCGTGATGTGCTCCAGCCCCACACTGCTTCGCTTGTACTTAGGGCTGCTTCTGCAAGCTCTGGGTCCTTTGGCAAATGCAAATTGTCATTCCTTTACCCGTCTGCTCTTAGTTTCCAGGGTGGGTTTTGCAAATAGGCTTAAAAACTACATACAGCCACTCTCCATGGAATTCATTTTATCTTGTGGATACCTGTCTTCATAACAACGAGCTTTTTGCAGAGCAAAGAGTAGTGCTGAAAGGCAGCAAAGGATGTGTGCCTTTAGAAGTAAGTTCTGTGGCTTTCTGGAAGCAGGAGTGTAACTGTGTATAGCAACTCTCGCTTGCCTTTAGTGGTGATATCTGTGTAAGAAACTAGTTTGATGTTAACCAGATGCACAAGTACATTGTGCATTAGTAGAAAAGCTAAACTTCTGCTGTGAAAAAATGTCTTGATTGAAGCCATGCATAGCCTGAACTTGTATTTTCCACCAAAACACTGAAAAGCCCTGGAGTGATTTAAACTGTTGACAAGTTTAATGTAACAAAAAAATGTGTGCTAAGCTTAAGGGCAACCAAATAAAACTTACTTCTAGTTCATATTACGTATCTGCAGGTGCCTTCCCCCTTCTAGCAGCCAGAAAGCCAGTGGTTGCCTTCTTTGGCCCAGTTGATCATTCACTTCAGTCGCTCAGGTATAGACATTTGGTAGATTTGAGATTCCCTAGGTCCTGTGGCTGTCAGCTGTCACTGCAGGAGGACATGTGCCTCCCATGCATCTCCCAGACACCTGACAGTCCTCTACGGGTGTCTCAGGTACCATAATGCATCTCAGATGGCACCAGATGCCTGAACGTCTCCAAGTGCCAGCAGATACCGCTTAGTCCCCTGTATTCCCTGGAAGGGCGTCAGACACTTGGCATATCTGAAAATGATGCACCTTTGCTCTTCGGGGCACGCATTGTAGGAATTACTACCTTCATTATCAAGATGCCACCTCCTCCCATGTAAACAGTGAAACATACCACAGATATTTGGTGCTGTTTTCTGAGTGCCTATATATTCCACAGAAATACCTGAAAAACTTAGGAAGCTGGCAGAAGTCCGTACAATGTCTGGCGACATAGTGCTGGCGCTAAGGTCTTTAGTGTGTTCAGATTTAAAAAATTTGTAGCTTTATGCTTGTATATCCTGGATTTTTCTGCTTGTTTTGAAATAATTAGTGTTTTTATTGTGCTTATTTTAACTGAAGAACAATTTCCCATCATTACTCCAAATGCAGTGGACCTTCAGGATCTGTGTTGCATTGCGTGGAGTCTCTCACAGCCCTTTTAGGCAGGCTGAGACTGAGATGAGTCCTGCAGCATACTACCTGGGGATGTCTTCTGCTGAGGTTTATCTCATTCTCGCATGTAATGTAAAAAAAAAAAATAAAAAAAACCCCTCTCATTTTGGTTTTAAAAGGTGTCTGGCTTTGCAGTACTCTTGACTGCATTGTTTCAGATCAGCATAGGAAACTGTTGTCTTTGTTTACTAAAATGTTCCTCTGAAGGGTTGCTGAAGGTATCACCTAATGTGACAGACCTCCCGAAGTCTGTACAAGGAGAACATGTGGCCTTGATTATAAGCAGATACCCTCTTACCTAGTAAAACAATGCATGCTTGGTTTATGTTGCATTGCTGCCTTTTCAGGGAGGAAAGAGAGGGCAGGCATCCCCAAGGTTCTCATTTATTTGTGATTTGGTTTCATTTTTTTTTCCTAGAAGGAAATGATGTAATAAATCAATTTTTGTTGCCTTTCTTAATTACAGGTGCAGGTTGCAGGTATTTCCCTTACATGGTGGTTGTGTTTTTGCTATATCAAATCTTTCAATGTGTCGTGGACAACTTCAAAAAAAGATTTTGCATATCAGGTTTAGTAACAACAAAATAAACTGCCCCAAAGAATCAAACAAACAAAGTGTCATCACCTGCATCGTTTCAGTACCCTTCATTGCGTGGGGAAACAGATGGGGTTTGCACTGTGCCTGGAAGGTCACCAGCCTTGGGCTTTGCCAGACCAACAGAGGAAGTGTCTTCTGTTAAAAATACTCCCCTGCTTGTCTCCACAGCAAATGTGACCAAAGTGGTTGCTTAATCTGGGTACATCCCTTCCTCTGGCCCTGGCCGTCGCTGCTGGGCTCATACTGTGCAAGGCATTGGCACAGATGCTTAAATATTCTGCACAGTGCTTGAATGTGTCTGCTGAGCTTAAGGCACAGGAAAAGGGCAGTCCCTTGGGCCCAGACCTTGATGTAAAAGATGGTGATGTGTTTTGGAGATAGCAAATGGAGAAGGTTTTCCACAGAACTCTTTCCCACAGATCTCCAAAGGCTTCCCAAAGGCAGTGTTTGTTTTTATACAAACAGGGACAAAAAGCAAGAGACGGGCCAAGTGATATTCAGTGCCTCACTGTGAGTCACTGACAAAAATAAAACTCAGATTAAAATGCCCCTCATGTATTTTGGATTTAGACCTGTGAGGAGTTCTGCATGAAGGCAATCAGTCTGGTAGCACTTCCATTCAATCTGCCCACAGTGCAGTGCTCAGTGGCCTACATCTTACACTCTGCTGTGTCTCATAATCAGTATGCTGGTGGCCACCTAATCGACAAAACAGAAGTTTGTGTGGCTTTCTGTTTGTTTTGACAAAGATTTCTTTGGTATAACTTAATCCCTGATTATTTGGAAAGAAGCTGTCTAAAGTTCATGACCCCCAATAGGTTTTCCAATTAATTATAGAACAGGAATATAGGAGCTAGTAAAGGGTCTTAAACAGGCTTCATCTCCTTGTATGCTGAAACACTGATTTAATGAAATATAGCATGCTTATAATCTCTGTAGTCATTGTTTTGGTTTTTGCAGAGTACCACTTTCCTTAATTGTCCCTGATTTGCCACCCATTATGAGATGAGCTCTCCACCAAAACTACACAGTGTTCTTAAGAGATGGGCTCACCTGGGGGTTTTTCTACAAAAAGTCATGTTAGCTTCTCTAATTTCTATTATTTTGCAGTTTTGCTGCATCACGTCACGTGTGGGTATCACATCCAGTGAGCAAACACGAAATGTAAGGCAGGGCGAGGCAAGGCGACTGAGAAGCCAGTGGGCTGTTAGATGGTCTCATCATTTTTGTGTGTACTCACCTGTATAAACTCAGGCATAGTTATAAGAAAGTACATGTCTATGTCCTTATTGCTCCCATGTGCATTACGCGTTAGCAAAACTGCTCACAGATCAGCAGGTAGAGTAATGTAGCATGTGCTGGCTGAAAACCAGATGGAGCCAGGGAGAGTGAAAGCAGAGGCCTGGGGTCATATTAGGGACCTGTGGATATTAGGACACCTTCAGAAGCTGTACTTTTCCTGGTGATACCAAACTTTTGTCCTGAAGGTCTTTGACTACGGACCTCAAAGCAGTCTTTTCTAACACCCACAATAAGCTGTAACTTCTTTACTTTCTCCAGGCTCCAAATACTGTACCAGTTCAATGAAGTGAAAGGATTCATTGTCTAGTTTAAAATAGTGGGTACATTTCGTCTCCCAAGGTCTTCTGTTGGAAAACCATGGAACATTTCTGTCTGCCAGATGAAAGAAGCACACCTTCTGCTTGGGGAACTGCCTGTCTCTCCTAAGTTACCAGGTCTCATTGCGTGCTGGTGGTTATTGATGTAGTTTAGTGATAACTCCACTCAAATCAGGAGTACTAGAGTAAAGTAGTAGAGTAGAGTAAAACTGACATGGCATTAAAATCATATCTATACATCTAAGCCGGTATGCATATCTTCATGTGATTTCGAGACCTAACATTTTCCTACGTGTGAATACGAAGATACTGCATTGTTTGTATTGCTTCATTCCTGCCATCCTTATTGAACCTAAATCCCATTAATTCAACAGAAAGTTTGCTTGACAAGAGAAAAAATGTGGCAGAATTTGGACTACAACAGATGCTTATTTTGTAGCTTGCTACCTCTAAATTAGAAAATGGAGTTTGTGTATCACAGCTTGTTTGAATACAGATTAGATTGTTTTCCCTGTCACATGATTGTGATTTTTCCTTTCCTTTTCCCAGCTTAGCTTTATGGCTTCTGTTACTCTTAGGTAAATAACAGTTTCATCCATTAGAACTGTATTTTTTCTGAAATAGTTTCAGACATGCAGTATAAAGACAATAATTCATATTACAGACCTGTCTTAAAAGCAGCATTATTTCAGTGAGCTGCAAATCGCTGCATCTGATGGGAGCTGAGTTAGTGCTGGGCTCTGCTTCGTTCATATAGTTTCCATTAGACTCCGAGTCACTTTTATAATGTTTATGTTTGAGGTTTTGCACACTGAAATTCTGCTGTAGAAATGCACGTCTTATAAAATGACTGTTACCAAAGAATCATAGAATCATAGAATGGTAGGGGTTGGAAGGGACCTCTAGAGATCATCTAGTCCAACCCCCCTGCTAAAGCACGTTAGCCTAGAGCAGGTTGCACAGGAATGCATCCAGGCGGGTTTTGAATATCTCCAGAGAAGGAGACTCCACAACCTCTCTGGGCAGCCTGTTCCAGTGCTCTGTCACCCTCACAGTAAAGAAGTTCCTCCTCATGTTCAGGTGGAACTGCCTGTGTTCCAGTTTGTGCCCATTGCCCCTTGTCCTGTCGCT
>VZSC01005853.1:138828-210611 GCA_013398225.1 Steatornis caripensis | reverse complement strand
GATTTGTGCGTGTTCAGTTTGCCTAGCTGCTCTCTAACCCAATCCTCATTGACCAAGGGCAAGTCTTCATTTTTCCGTGCTTCCTCTCTTATCTCCAGAGTCTGGGAGTCCTGAGGGCCAGTCCTAGCATGAACACTGAAGCAAAGAAGGTATTCAGTAACTCTGCCTAGAAGTAGGAAGGAGAAAAGAAGGAGATTCTGATGCAGTGATGAATGGAAGAGGTTAACCTTGCAGTTGGGCTAGGCAATTGTTGTAGGTCACTTCCAACTGAACTGTTCTGTTCTGTTCTGTTCTATTCTATTGTATTCTATTCTGTTCTTCATACCTGGGGTAAAATTATCCTGTGATGGTGATTAACCTGAGTGACTATACAAGTGAATACTAGGGGTAAGAAGTTTTGCCCACATTTTCATACTACGTATTGTTTTCCATAATGAATGCAGTATTTGGATCAGTTCATAAATGTGCGGTCTCTTTCTCTGGTAGTAATCCTTTGCCTGTGCCTTCACAGTCACCAGCAGAAATAATCTGGATGTAGTTTGTTCAGTTGTCCTCATCTCATTACAAGTAATAAAGCTATGAGTTGTCTGTTTAGCTCAGTTGTGCTGAATAATTCTGTTTAATATACAGTTGATTTGTATTATTTACAGATGATTAGTTATACATGTTAGAATGGAAAGGTTTATACGCATTCTCTCCTGGCCTAGCATGTTGTTTTGGTTGCAGATGTGCATGCCTTATTACCTCTACTCATTTGCCTCTGATTTTTCTGTATGCTGATGTAACATGTAAAGCCCATTGATAAGTAACTCTCACAGAGTGTCTGGTGGGCAATTAGCCAGCAAGGGCATGCATTCATATCTGGTGCACATATGCTTGATTTCATAGCTGTCTGCCGGGATTGCTGGGTTGCAGTCATGGCAAAGGAAGAGAGAGTATAGTAAGATTTATACAAGTGCTCTCTTGCCTGAATCAGGTCAGTGAGATATTTTTCCTTTATTCTCTACTGAGGCGGGAGATGGCTGACCTGAGTTAGACTGGCTCAAATGGCCCAATAGCACTGTGCCCACACTGCTCCTCTGAAAATCTGCTGAGCCTCGTTAGCTTTCACTGGCTCCATCGGGTTGTTCAGTGGTGGTAGTGAAGCTCTCAAGTGGCATTTTCTGGCTCGTCAGGTCTCCTTTCTGCAGGCAGCCACTGGCCAGCAAGACTTTGCCTCTCTGCATGTTGCAATGTGAAGGACCTGCTAATTTATGAGAAAATACTGGCAGCCTGTGGCTGCTAAAATAAACAAGCACACATGGTCAGCCTGTACAGAGGCTTTGTAAAGCAGAGATTGCCTATGCTGTTTTTAAGTTACTGGAAAATATTTTATGGAAAAGCCAAATGTGTGAAGTCTGTTGTTTTAATAGTTACAAAATGTTTGTCTATTCTTAACCTTGGTGAAATGACAAGTAACAATAGTGATGCAGTATTATCTTTGTTAATGACTTCTGGTGAAATTTAATACCTTGAAAGCATAAACCATTGTTTAAGCAGAATTTGCTATGTAAAGAGCAGAAAAGCACAGATATTTTTTGCAAGGACCCTCTTACTGTTTAAACTGACTGTTCCCAGCCCGCGGTCCTTCACAGCGCAGTTCAGCACTCCAGGAAGAGGCAGAAGGAGATTATGCACATGAAAAACATGATATTATGCACATTTGTTTTTTCAAAGTGCTAAATTGTGTTGTTGTAAATAGCCTAAAAAGACACTTAGGATGATCATTTCGGGAGCATTGGAGGTAATGGAGGAGATAAAGTCGTAAGCTGAGCGTGCCAGAACAGCCCTGCTTTGATGCATCTCTTTTGCTGTTCCAGTTACTTGGTTGCCAGTACAGCAGATATGGGGCTGTGTATTTATAAAAGGGAAAAGTTTGATCTAAAAGCAATACAGTTATAAAAATGTTGTCCATGCTGAAAAAGTTCAGAGTCATTCTCCTGGAAGAGTGATGGCTAAAAGTCAGTTTGCAGAAGAAGAACTGAGCTTTGCCTGCTTTGTTTGGGAGTGACAGTAAGTAACTAAATGAAGTTCTTCACTTTGTCTTAAGTTGCATGTGCACCACTTGGACAGTGTCTCCCATCTTCAAGCTGACACTCACGTTGTCTGTGCAGGATGAACATTAACACCTCTTCAGATTTCAGTGTGGTGAATCGGGGGGCGGTAAGATCTGAGTTGCTGTGTGTAAAGAGAAAAAAATACACAAGCTGAATAAGCCAGTTCTGTCTTTTCAGGCTCTGAGGAGTTAGGAAGTGGAAGCTATGGGCATCAGTATATCACACACACAGTGACTGGTGATGATGATGGATTTGATATAGATGACTCAGACTACGACATTTACATAGAAGAGGTAAATTTCAAGATTTCACTTTGGCATTTCTGTTCTCTTTGTAGTCTCAATACTTTGGAGTGTCTGATCTTGTCAGGAAGTTTAATAGCTGATATTGTATGCTCAGATATAATAATGTGGTTCTTTTTTCTTCTTTGATGAGGATGAATTTGTTACCTCAGATCTGTGTCTTGGAAGGCATTCATTTCATTTCCACTTAGCATTTTAGGTTTTACTGAATTTGTGTTGCTTTATTTCCTTTCAGCTTAGGCCGCTTCCCGCTATCAGAGGAGGCAACAGAAAATTTCTGGTCGAAACTAAGGTCACTCCAGGCTCTAGTTCCAGGCTCTTGTCACGCATCCTTACAACCACTTCTGAACCTACTACTTCCACTCCCACCACCACAAGGCCTTCAACCACAGCAAGGATGACTACAGCCCAAGCAGTGAGGAAGGGCAGCATGTCTTCTGCCACACGCCTCTTTGATCTTTCCTGTGATGAGGCCGTCTGTTCCACAGACAGCTTTTGTGTCAACAACTACGACCGGGGTGGCTCGCGCTGCCACTGCAACTTGGGAAAAGGAGGAGAGATGTGTGCGGAAGGTAGGTTTCTGTGTGCCTGCTGCTGCTGGCTTCGCTTTGTCTGGGGCAAGAAGCAGCTTTGTGATGAACCAACCGAAGTGTGCTTTGGGAGTAGCCGGCTGGGCTTAATGGATCCCTAAGGACAGCAGCAGCTTCCACGTCTTGGCCCCTTTACTTCTCCTTCCTCAGCTAGGTGTGAAGAACTTATTATTTAATAAAACTGAATGTAGACCCCATGTGAAGGTGCACAGGGGAGGTTAATCCCCCTCCCATCTAGGAGTGGGAGGGTGATGGAGCCAGGTATGTTGGTAGGCACCCAGGCCTGATAGGGTCCAGTTGTGGTATACAGACCTTCCAGCGGGGACGTTCAACCCCCCTTCGACCTTTATCTTTTGCCTGCAGATGAAGTCCTGACCTACCCGCATTTCCAGCGTGGTCCATCAGATGATGCTGATCCTGCAGCAGGGATGTGAGACAGAGCCCCTGTTGTAAAACCATCTCCAGAGAAGGCTTTCCTCATGGTCTGCAGGGCCAAAGTGCTGCAGTGGTACCCCCAGCACTCGTGTCAGGAAGCCTGGGACAAGGGAGGAACAACCCCCCCCCCCGCCCCCAGTTCAGAAAGCATGCCCTGAAGCCTGAGTCAATATGAGGAGGTGTGGTTGACCCAGTTAGCATTTGCCATGCATCGTCTTGCTTCTGTGCAGGGCAGCTGAGCCAGGGCAGGAGCTTGCTGAGCTGAAGGAGGTGGTTCTGCTTCTCCTTCCCTTGCCACCTTCCTGTCCTCTCCCTCTGCAGATCTAACCTTACCCTTTCACTGGGTCTAACATTGAACTTATCACCTGGTGAACCAGTCCAGCTCACTTACGAGGCCGTAAGCATGTCACTTTTTTTTCCCCCTGGAGTTACTTTTCTTCTAGTTTGGTGACCAAGAGGTCAGATGAATGCCAGAGCTCATGCAAGGCAAGTGTCCCATTGCTTGTAGTGATGCTGTCACACCAGCTAAGAAAGAGCTGATCCATTGGTCTGCATGCTGATCTGATCTGCCAAGGCCCTGCCACACAACAGAGCATCAGGGACACACATTTATTCTGCAGGCTTGTGTCAGACATTCATGATGCACAGTGTCGTGGATCGAGACTACAAGCACCGAGGATGTTTGATCTTCTCCCTGTGGTACTGGAGTTAAGAGAGCTCATTCTGAAAACAATCTGTTGTGACTCAGCCACATGGAACAGCTGCAGATGTGATTTTTGGCCTTGATCAAGTATGAAGAGTCGAGGGTTTATTTGAACTGACATAACTGTATACAACTTGTGGAGAGATTTTGTTAACGTCAGTCCAAAACCACCATTTTTCACAAGGGAGTATGTTATTCCTTGGTGAGCAGTAGCATCATGTACCAATATTTGCTTGTACTGAATTTCTCCACACCAGCTAATATTGTTAAATATTATATTAATCTGAATGAAAACAGACTTTTCTTTACAATCAACAGCTGCGTGGCACTCTGGTCCAGTCAGTTGTGCTTGTGATCAGGGCATGAGTTAATTGCTGTCTGTTGCAGTTGCATTCAGGTTTATAGGACCAGTTCTCTTCACCTAAGCCTAAAATGTATGCCTTTCAAACAAAAAAAGCTGAGTGTGCTGTATTGAGATCCAGATATGCAAGAAAAATTCACTCGGTATTCAAATATCACAGAGAAATAGGACTCCTCCCCTCCTCATTACAATTAGATCCACTGCAAAAATAAGAATTCAGGCCTGAAACTGCATCTCTCCTCAGTGATTCTTAGGAAAATGAGCTGCAAAGCTAGTAGTAAGACGTCTCTGATGTTCTTTTTCTGTGCTGAAGCCAGGATGGTCCTCTAAAATAAGAAAACAAAGGGTGAGGATTGATAGCATCAGCTGACAATAGCAATATGAAGGGGCACTGTTGTGGCCAGGGATGGAGAGATGTCTGCAGAGACTCTCTTCTCCCCATGACTCCGTTTAGCTTCTGCCCTGAGCTGACTTTAGGGAAGTGCTGGGAGCTGCTGGGCTCTTAAGAGCCATCCAAGGATTCTGTGGATTCTGGACGCAGCAACTATGGAGCAGCAGTGACTAATGCGGCATGGAGTCTGGCCACATTTCCCACACATGTTTTTATAATCCTGCAAAACAGAAGATTACTTTGTGTCTTTGTGTTAAATGAATTCTTAAAAGGAGATAAATATAAAGAAGATGGGTTCTGTCTTCTGTAACAAGGATGAAAATCTGGAGAAAGTTCCACTGAAGCCAGCGATTAAACTGTTGAGCATTATTTGGCCCTCAGTATCCTGTTTCTTTCCAAGATCACTAGGTCCTTGGGAATAAAAGAATTAGTTGTGAAAGGTGGTGGGAGGACAAGGTAATAGGTTAACTGCTGCTGACTAATGGTTGTCTCTGGAGGAGCTCTGCCTTGCATTTTCACCTGATGTTATCTAGAGCTAAATGTGTATATCGATTTTTATATGGGAGAAAACTTCTAAATAACATGCTTCTGTCTATGCTTTTCAGATATTATTATCCAGTATCCTCAGTTCTTCGGCTACTCATACATCACCTTTGAACCACTGAAAAACTCCTATCAGACATTTCAAATTACCCTTGAATTCAGGGTGAGTTTAACCAATTCCAAGCTCACAGAGGAGCTTTAAATTTTATTTGCTTATTCTGAATAGAACAATAACTTAGCTTCAGTATAGCTTTAATATAATTGTGGTGAACATACATGTAATCTTCATGTCTAAAGATCTGGCTTCACCTTCAGTGAATGCAAATGAAGTTGATGATAAACTGAGCTAAAATGTTTGCATCCGTTATTGGTAGACAGTGCATGGGAGAATCCCTGGACTAATAATACTGTCATTGCAGACTAGCGGCAATGCACATTGGCAAGGTTATAGCCGTATGAATGAGCTACAGGCTGAAGCACACCTGGAATTTTTGTGAATTACATTTTGGAAGTAGTATGCAGTATCTTTGCATATAAGAAACTGTGATCTTGTATTGAACGAAATGCTGCCGTATATGCAGAGTTCCTTTCCTAACCTGCAGGATTTAAGTAGGCATTATTTTCCACCTCTGAAGTTTGGGGCGCTGGCTACTAATACATGCAAGATACTGGACTACTAAAACTACAGTTCTGAAATGTACCTCTCACAATGACTTGTGTTAATGCTGTCTGCGTGTTATGGACAGAGCTAGTAGGGCTGCCTGTAGGGCGGATGGCCAAGCTCTCAGATGCACCCCTGTTCCCACGTAAGACAGACTTGCAAGCTTCACAGCCTAGGTACGAGACTGGCACTAGAGCAGCAGCAGCAGTCTGTTGCCTCACATGGTGATCTGACACTCCTCTGGCAATGTGTCAGCTTAAAATGCAGGATGGCTGCAAAAAGCCACTGTGTCAGCTGCTATGCACATATGGAGAAATCCTATCTGCATGGATTGTTTGGCTTGAAAAGTGTCAGGCTCACAGAACATGTGAAGCAGGGTGTGTGTATTCATGTGTGGTGAGTCTGGTGTGTCTAAACTTAAAAGGCTTACTAGAACATCCTTGCTAGACTTTGTGCTCAGAGGTCTCATATGGGACATGTCTGACAGTCTTTAATGCATTCAGGCTTGTTTTTAGGCCTGATAGTGTCATACTGTAAGTAGAAGAGATCTTCTTTAACCATTTAAGCATTAAGGGAATGTTTTTCTAGGTTCTTCTAATGCAGGATTCAAAACTAATCAACCAATTTCTAATTCTTCAAGTTAAAAACTCCATCTGAAAAATGCTGTCCCTTTTCTGAAGAACAGTCCCCCTGTGCTGCTTGCATTTATCTGTCACTGTGAGGCTTGGACTTTGATTTTTCATGTTGATGCAGGCTGAATCAGAAGATGGTTTGCTGCTATACTGTGGAGAAAATGAACATGGTCGTGGTGATTTTATGTCACTAGCAATCATCCGACGTAGCATCCAGTTCAGGTAAAACCTCCACCCTAAATCTGATTTAAAGAGAAGGAGCCAGTGCTGCCTCTTGGGACTCACTATATGTGATGAATATTTGTCATGTCTTTGACTTCTGCCACATGTAGTGCACAAAATGAACAGTATTACTTCATTTAACAATTCTTCGATACTTTTTCTCTCATCCTTTTTAGTGTGCGGATATGTGCCCTGTTGAACTCTTTTTACTTAGTGTAAAGGCAAAATAATCTGTTTTCTTCAAGGCATTGGTCCAGGGCTCATTGTTATGTTATCAGAAATGCTAGTGAGCCACTACATTTGCTAAGCTTAAGCTAATATCGAGCTGTGCGTAGTCGATGTTTTAGCTTCACAGCAAAAGGATCTGCAGACAATGTAGCAAAATAAAGGATTTAATGTCAGCAAGGGGCCTGGAACTTCATCTTATATCCCTTGTTTAGATGGGAGTTGCCATTTTTTTAATGGAAGATGGAAGGAGTTTCTTGCAGTCCCATAGACATGAAGCATGTGAAAGAGTATCTCAAGGATCTCCTTACTTCAGAGGCTGAGTCCTTTGAAAGTGGGGCATAACAAACCGAGTGATGTACCTTAGTTGTGTTTCTGTTCACCTGAATTGAACAGCAGTCGGAGAGAATGGCACGTTTTGTGCATGTTCAGCTCCGCAGAGACTCTCCTGGAGGTCTCCTTGTCAATCAGTACTGAGTTCCATATAGAATCACAGAGTTATTAATGTAGCACTGCCTTTCACCAGCGAGCTAGAAAAATTCCCAAGAAAATTACTGTGACAGCAAGAACTCAGATTGTAATACCCTCCATCTTGAAACAGTCTAAACTGTTGGCAAGCTTTGCAATGCATTTGGTATGGCCAGAGGATGCTAAATCTTTTCCATGGAAGAAAGACAGATAATGGAGTTTGAAACTTAGAACAGATCATATGTATACCTGCTGTCTAATTTTCCTGTGGTCTGCTAATGTGCAATGTGAAACAGAGGGGTTCCCAGGACTGAAGGGAATATTCGGAGTCTAAAAATGACTTTCAGTTATTTGGCTAATGTAAGATTGTCACTTTACCCTCTCTGTCTCATGCTCCCAGGTTCAATTGTGGCACTGGAGTTGCAGTTGTAACAAGTGAAAACAAAATCAAGCTGGGAAACTGGCACAGTGTCACATTGTTCAGAGACGGGATGAATGGCTGGCTCAAGATGGACAACAATGCTCCAGTGACAGGAAAATCTCAGGTAGGTAGTCCTGCAACTGCAGCTTGACCTCGGGCTCTCTCAAGATGATGATGACATTTTTTCTTGCCAGTGGAAGTCTGATCAGATTTAAAACGTACATGTTTATTTATCAGTTTTGGGGCATTTAGTGAACCAGGACCAGTGTACAGATTCCTCTTCCACATACGTAGTCTAGAAATCACACAGGTAAGTATTCCAGTGCTGAATCCCATCGCAGTTCCTCTGTTGTTCTCCATGCTTGCTCTGCTGTCCTTCTGCTATGCTTTGCTGGTCTGAGATACAGGCTGCTGTTAAAAGTTTGCCAGGTTTTACAGATGCTGTCCCTGATTGCTTTCTGTTTCAAGCCTCAGAGAGCTGGTCTGCTTCCTCAGCCAGAAAAATTAAATGCATGTGTGTACATGTGTATAATATGCATATGGCCACACAAGTTTATATACAGAAGTGTAATTATGTGTATACCGTGGACATAGATTTAAGCACAGTAATGGAGATAGACATTCTGCCCTGACTTACGTTAACACCAGCAATTTCATATGAGGCCACCAGGATAAAATGTAGTAGAGGAAGATGTCTTGACTTGCTCATCTGTTGCCAGACCAGAAAACAGAAGTGAAATTCAGGCACTGAAAAAAAAGACAATTGCAAATTGTTTCAGATGTCTTTCTTCTTCCCTTTGATAGCCACTATTAGCATGCCATCCCTAGCCCTGGAAAAAAGTGGCTTCAGACATCTTACTACTTTACACTCGTGTGTGGGCACTGAAGGGAAAAGAATGCTGTGCATTGAGTTCTCATCAGTGGGAAATGACAGAGAAAAGGATTTCAGTGTCTGTCACATGTCGCTATATGTTACCAGTGCTATGAAGCCACACAAAGGGCAAATGTGAATCAGGAGAGGTATGTCCAGCTAATGCCATTGTGCAGCACTTTGGTAAGACTGCATCTGGCTACACATGACTATGATCATCTGTAGCCAAGAAAGATGAAGAAGTGAAGGTGCAACAAAGGGCTTGTAGGAGGGTTATGGTCCACAGAGTCTACTACAAGAGAGTTTGACACTGGACACACATTTTTATAGCTGCAGCTATACCAGAAAAAAAAGTTAATTGCTCCAGGTGCTGCTCTCCACCAGAACTTGCTGAGCCTGTGTTGTTGTTGCCTGGATTAGTCTCAGTAGGCTAGTAGTCTTTTTCTGGCCTGGTTCATTTTGACTTGAACAGTCTTAGAGAATGCCCACAAGAGAAGTGGAGGTTGGCAGACCAAGGAGGGCAGGAGCATCAGAGACAATGGAAAATGGCAAGTGGTTGAAGGCAGGCTGGAGGGCTGTATGCCCACAGCTCTGGCATCTGCCCACCATGAAACCCTGTGGGCATCTGAACTCTCTTTAGCCACAGGCTCAACCTGAATTATTTTTCCTTGCTGAAATTGAGATCTGTTTGATGTGTTTCTGCAGCGCACTGTGAAGTGAACACCCATAGACTCAGTAACCTTGGCATATTTAGCCTGGCAAAATATAGGCAATGGGGATGTAATTTATTGTTACAAATACCACGGAGGCAGGGCAGGGATGAAAAAATCCAGAGAGCTTTTAGGCTAAAGGTCATCACTGACAGAAGGACACATTGGTAAAAACTGGCCATGAGTATATGTGGGAATTTTGAATGTTTTCTAAAGGGCAGTGAGGTTTTGAAACAGCCTTGAGTTGAAGACAAGAGACATATATATTTTGATCAATTTGTGGAAGGAATTACGGCTCCATTGCCCTCAATAGCACGAAGTCTTGATTCAATGGTCCGAAATAGTTTTTTGTTGTGGTTGTTCCTTCCTGTGTGTTATAGCAGTGTTAATAAACTTGTATCTGTACGTTTCTGTGGGCAGGTTAAGGTCAAAAAAACAGGTGGAGAGTAATTTTAGTGCTGATAAAGTGAACGGGACCCCACCGAAGTTGTAGTTGTGCCAGTTTATGTCTTGTCTTGGTTTTTACTGTTGTTTTTTGTCATTTTATTATTATTCAACACTTAGCACTTGCTGGGTTCTGTCCAAAAGGCAATATCCCATTGGTCTGCGTCCCTCAGGGCTTAGAGTTTAGAAGACAAACAATTTTGGCAAAACTAAAGGAAGAAATTGAAGCAAAAGGCAGATCACACTACCTCCTCAGAACATAGTGATTTTAAAGCTTTTTGTTTTGCATTAAATAATCCATGTCGTGATGGATGCTGGTGCAAAAAGTAATGTTTAAACTGATAGACTGAGCAGATGAATGATTAATAGAAGGGAATTACCAATAAGCAACCTGCGTATCCCCTGACACAATTATTTGTGGAGAAAAAAATTGATTATGCACAGTGAGGCTTAGTCAGTTACCCTGTGTTATATCTGTTCTACATCATGTCATCCTTTGTTTTCCCTTCAGGGCCAATACAGTAAAATTACTTTCCGGACTCCCTTCTACATCGGCGGTGCCCCCAGTGTGTACTGGCTGGCCAGAGCCACAGGCACCAACCGTGGGTTTCAGGGCTGCATTCAGTCGCTCAGTGTCAACAGAAAGATGGTCGATATGAGACCCTGGCCATTAGGGAAAGCTCTCAGTGGTGCTGATGTTGGTAAGTGTATCAGTATGGGTTCTTTAATTGGTGATAAACAACGGATTACTTTTTTTGCCTGTTGAAGAATGGCCCAGGTTTGAGAGATGGAATGTGTGGTCTCTATTCTTGGCATGGTATTTCTCTGTGCCTTTGCACATTGGTTTTGCTGGGTCTGTCGTAGGACAGTTTTATCACGTTGTACAAGTAACGATCATTGTAGTGTGTGGTATACCAAAACCCCTGTGAACGCAGTTATCCAACACAATAGTAAAACTAGTTCTCATGGGCAAACAGGTAACTCGGTGTTGCTGATACAATTAACGTCTGCACCAGTATTTCTGCCAACATCTCTCAGGATGCCTCTTCATGCTCCTGTCTGACACGGTCATATCATTAGAAATCAATAGTATGCACACTGTGTTTGTATTTAAAACACTGTGGACACAACAAAATGTGTTTTGCCTAAAGACATCATTGCACTTGTCCAAAGCAATGCAGGGATCCTTCAGACCCACAACAGTGCTGTGACCATTACAAAGGGCTTTTCCCCGTGAAACCCCATTACTGCTGAGGCAAATAGGCTTTCCTGTCAACCATGCATTGTATTGATTTCCAGTATGTTTTAAAAATACCATGGAGTAAATTCTTTCAACGGCTTTATGAAAAGGTATTGTAACATTATCTTCCCTCCACAGATGAAAAGATGGAGAAATAGGGAAGTTAATAAACTAGTCCTGTCTTACTTATTCATCTCTGTTTCATCCATGTAATAGGCACTTGAAAAAAAGACAGGGCATCAAAATCCTTGCTTTAATACCTCCCATTCTAAACAGTTTAAGAGTAAGAGTAAGATTAAACCAAAGTCAGAAAGCAAATGGTAAAGGCAGGAAATAGATCCCATATCACTGAACTCCCCATGACATGCTTCAGCCACAAAGTCATCTTTCTTCTCTTCTGTAGCTGTGCATTTGGCATCCCAAGAAGGAAGTGATTAATGAGAAAATTCCTAACAATCACCCTGTATTCTCTAGATAACATGACCAGACTTCTGTACAATACAGGGGAGGAACAGAGTGGCCCAAGAAACAGTTGCTGCAAAGAATAAGACTTTGGAAGCTGAGAGTAATTTCACGATCGAGTGAGAATCCACAGAATTTAGATAGAGGGATGAAAGCCCTGCTGAAGTTCTCCAAGCTCGAATCTCTATGGCCTTTTGGGTTGCAGCTAGCTTCATTCCCATCCATGAATGCTTCACATACTACTGCATTAACAGTCAACATCAATGAAAATAAATGCTGGGTTCTGCCATGTGTGACTCGACACTGAGTGATAGAGACTTACTGTCCTTACGTGGTTGTACATGCTTCTATGAAGCTGTACCAGGACAGACTTGCAAACAATATACCATGTAAGTTAAGCTTAAAATAAATAAATTGCAAGTCATCTGCCACTGCAGCCAAGCAGACACTGCCATCAGACCTGTGGTTTTCTGTGTAGTCACCCGTGCTGGCCCAAAGGCTGTAGTAAGTCACTGAAACATTGTGAGAGCAGCCTGTCCTTAAATACCAAGGCTGCTCCAGTTCAAACTGTCCCTTAGACCAGTGAGCCTGCAGCTTGCCCCTTTATTGTTATCTTCCTTGTCCTTTTCTGTTTCTCAAAGACTTTGTTTAACTTCGATCTGTTTGAACACACTGCCAGTATCGACTAACAGTGCAGCAGATGCACTAAAGATGAGCATCGTCTTTGTTTTCTGTTCGTGTCAAACTCAATACATCTAGACCCTTGTTTACCCACATATCTTGGCTCTGTTTCCTCATCTATAAAACAGAGCTAGCGCTACTCATTTCTGTCACTGTCATGATAATTGGTGAGTGTGTGAGGGATCTCAGAGACTAGATACCCGTCCTGCTCTGGTTCACTGTGGCCATTACAATGCAGCCCAGAAGGGACAAAGATGTCTCAGTGAGTGAGCACTGTGAGCTCCACTGCTCCCGTGACTGGGTGTGGGACAGCTGTTCGAAGGGGCAATTGTCCCCTTCCACATAGAAGGAGAATTTGTTCACTTCTGGGGGACGTGCATATCTTACTTATGCTCCTTGGGGTAGCCCTAGCCCTGGAGCCCTGCGTAGTTACAGCCATACTCAGACCTTCCCTCTCTACAGTGAAAAATGGGCCTGCCATTCAGGAGATTTGTAGATATGCAATACAAGAAAAGTCTGGTCTGGCAGGGAGTTGTACCAGATGACCGGGGAGTTATTACTGCCTCTGTCCTGGGTCGGTGAGAAAAGGTTATTTTCCACCTTGAGTGTGGATTGGGACCCACCCAGAGTGATTGGGACAAACATCAGCCATTTACATCTGCATACTTCTCTGTGCTTTTTTTTTCTGGCTATGGGATGGGAAACTGAACTGTAAAGCTGGTACTGTACTAAGGCCAGTGCCCTACTGAAGATCCATAGAGTCCTGGTCTGGAAACTGTCTTTACAATCAGAGTGCTATATTTAAGCAAAACAAAAGGGCATATCCCCTTCTTGCAGTAGTTGTGCAAGTCTTCTCTCAGTCAACTCTGGTAACAAAACTGTTCTCCAGTGTTTATTGTCTGAGCTTCCTTACAACACCTGTGCCGTCTCAGAGGTGATACTTCAATGTGCCTCAAAATAAATGTGCAATTTGAAGTTTGTCATAAACACTTTGCCCCTTCAAATGATGTGCTTACACTTGTACACCACAAATGTCTTATTTGGACTTCCTTAGTGTGTAACGTCTGTTTGTTACTTTCAATGAGGGGAGAATTATTTAATTAGAAACTAGAATAAAGGAGAAAGTAGGCAAAATCAACAAGAACTTCATTAGATGTACATTTGACTATTGCATAATCTAACTTTATAGATACTGGTTTTAAGAAATAAGTTAGTAAATTATTTGTTCTGCATCAATTTCAGCTTAATTCCAGCAAGAAGAAATAGTCTTGTTGTTTTAATTGATTTGCCATCATAGTAGAAATGCTTCTTAAAAAGCCTGTATGCTAATGATATGGATCCCTTTTAGTGCAGACAAGAGAGCTGACAACCTCATTTCAGTTAATAAGATTAGTCGATGATGATTAATACCTTCTGTGCTTACCCATGGCATGAATTTACGGTGAACAAAGAAGCACTTAAGTTATTTGAAATTAAACAAGTCACAATCCTTGTAAACAATCTGGAGAGATTGCTGTTTTATCAGAAAATAAAGATAGAAACAAGATCAGAAGAAAAGTAATTCAGGGAGTGATTGAAAGCTAGAACTGTCACGATTTGTTAGTAAGGGGTAATTTTTGCTATTTTTAAGGTGGCTTCCTGGTCCGGTACTGAAAAAAAGTGCTAAAAATCAAGTTACTTTGTCTAAATTGCACACCATTTGACAAATTGGGAAATAATCTAGGCAGGAGAGCAAATTGTATTCATTAGTAGCAATGACCAAGAGCCAAATATATCCTCTTTGACAAACTTCTCTGATAAATCAATGTTCTGGCTCTCTATTTAGGTGAGTGTAGCAGTGGCATCTGTGATGAGGCTGCCTGCATCAACAGTGGTACCTGTACTGCTAGCAAAGCAGATTCATACATTTGCCTTTGCCCTCTTGGATTTAAAGGCCATCATTGTGAAGAAGGTGAGAGTATGCTGGGCTACTTACATTTCTTTGTATGTGTTTTTTAGCGTTCAATGTGTTTTCCACATAGTGACATCCAAGGAGGTCTTATGCTATTACACTGACAGAAGAGAGTACTTGTTACTTCCCCTTTTAAAAATCACATAGCAAAGCTGTCCCTCACCATTCACTTTGGGGCTACACCCAGCTCTTAAATAATCAGTGATTCTCAAACCTCTTTGCATATTTAAATTAACTATAATTAAGCATATAAAACTTACTTTTCAGAAGTTAAAATAATGTACCACTCCATAGCTGTGCATTAACTCTAAAAAAAATCCCCATTTTTCTCCTAAAACCAGTGTCAGTTGTATATTCTGAAATGTAAAGGACTCAATATCAATTTCTTACTGAAATCAGAGGTTCAAAGAAATGGTCAAATGCGTACAGCATTATTTTCTGTGCTGCAAAACCTTTTGTGCCACCACTTGTTGTGTGCATGCTTGCTACTTTGGAAAACACTGAGGTGAATCACTAAAGAAAAGGAGCATCAAGCTTTATAACACAAATACGTCCCTGGAAAATAAAGATATTAAGGAGGGAAGCAGTGTTGGCTAGGATAAAAAAATATTTTTAATTTGAAAGATTAAATTTTTCAGTTGTTTTTCTTAACATTAGCTTTAACTACCTAACGAAGTGAACTGACACTGGCTGATAGGAGTCAATCCCTTACCTTTGAGCCTTAAGTGACTTCTTTGTGTATTCTGGATTTCCAGCACTCACCCTGGCTATACCTCAGTTCAACGAGTCCTTAAGGTCATTTGCTAGCACACCCTGGCCCTTGGAACCACAGAATTACCTTTCCTTCATGGAGTTTGAGATGACATTTCGTCCAGATTTAGAGACTGGTGTGCTTTTGTACAGCTATGACACAGACAGCAAGGACTTCCTCTCCATTAACATCGTGGCTGGTTACGTGGAGTTCAGATTCGACTGTGGCTCGGGAACGGCTGTTATCAGGTAAACAGCTTCGCTTGTGTTTCCCTTCCAACAGTGCCATGGTGCTGATCTAGGAAAGGACTGGGCTGGGAAGAGTAATAGCCTATAATGAGGTATGGGAACCCATCTAGCGCCTACATCTTCTAAGGAAGGACAGAAACACTAGAACTGTATTCAAGGAAACAAAATCCTCTTCCTGCATAAGTTTGTGTTTCAAATCTTTAATATCAGTGTTACCATGTCATGCCACCACCTTACTGCAAGCGTTACTTTTGTTCCTGTATGGTATTGCAGAAATTCCCTTCCTGCCTCCATGACCTTGTACTGTAGCTAATTAGAGGATCTATAAATATTTTATGCAATACTTTCCAGCCACAGGTTTGCACAGTATTGGCACTTTTGTAAGCATCCCCCTCCCTGATCTCGAGTTGCAGGCAGTAATGTCACAAGAAGATAAGCCTCCACGTCCCCTCTTTCCTCATAGTGCTGGTTTTCGGGGGATCTGAGGCTAATATCCAGTTTACATAACTTAAGCAGTCTAAAAGATAAACGTATGGTTCAAACCGCCACCCAGGCTGCCAGACAAAGACAGACCTTCTGAGAATGATTCATCGCATCCTAAAATTGTCTAGGATAGAAGCAATGAAATGCCTCAAAAAGGGCTGCTCTGCCTATCTGTATAACGGAGTGCCCAGGCTCTGGGCAGCTGTTCTGTGGGCCCTTCTGAAAAGGCAACGGGCTAAACAGAGGCTGTCAGTACCTTGGATGTGGTCCAAGAGGCTGCCAGTTTGACCAGGCTGACCTAATATTTAAAAATAATCTATATAAAGCTGATGCAAACTGTGCGCACTGCCTGCAAGTCTTGCGTATTGTATGTTTCCTGTGGATGGACATCAGGAACTTCGGCATACTGTGATTAGGAGAAATGTACTGGTTTGCCACTAAATGAGGACTCAAGCAAACAAACCTGTTCAGATAACAAAGTGAGAGATGAAATTTCAAGGGAGCAAATGTAAAATAATGCACAACCCTAACAAGCCACAGCTGCGGCAGTACGGTTAGTGTTGTCAGACAGAGAAAGATCCTGGAGTCATCATGAATAGTTCTGTGAAAGCAACAGCTAACTGCTTAGACACAAATACAGAAATGCAAGTACAATGCAGAGAATTATTAGGAATGGAATAAGGAACAATGCCTCTGCAAAAATCCACAGTGCACCCTGTTCTTGAAAACTTGCTGCCATTCTGGTCACTTCATTTCAGAAGAAATTAGCAAAATCAAAAAAGAATGGTAGTGTTGAGGGAGGGAAAGAAACAACTTCCACAACTACAGCAGGACCCTTCAACCTGGAAAAGAAAGAGTTTGGTGGAAGTATGATAGAAGTTGTAAATTGTGAATGACATGGAGATAAATAAGGAGCGATTATTCTGTATTTTTTCAATGTGGAAGAATTGCAAGGAGGCCAGTGAAACTGCAAACCAAAAAATAGCAAACAAAGAAAATAAGACCTTTTTTTCCAGACAGCATGTAAGTAAGTTGTGGAAACTAATTGTCACAGCATGTTACAGATGCCAGAACTATAAATAGATTAAAAAAAAAAAAAGAAATTAGACTAGTTTGAAGAAAGCTCCATTGAGGGAGATCAAACACAATTGTACGGATGCAGTCTCTGACTCAGGAAATTGCTAAATGACAAGTTGCCAGAAGCCAGGAGGATATATCAAGGGAAGAGTAACTCCATACTTGCTCTGTTCTTTTCTCTTGCTGAAAAGCATCAGAAATAGCTAATGTCAGAGACCTTTGCTCCAACCCAAAATTGCCCTTCTTGCAACAGCCTTCAGTCTTTTTCTGATTACAGCCATCTAATTCCTATTACTGGCAGCCATAAGACATTAAAGTAGTTATCGTTTTTCTCCCCCCTGGAATACTCTAGCACTTCAAAACACCTTAGGCTAAAGTTTAACCGAGATGTAGGCTTGTAAAATGTGGCAAGAGCCACAAGCATGTGCCTGGGAGTGTAAGACGTCTCTTTCTATTGGAAAGTAGAAGAGGGACCAGGATGCCAGCTAGCACCAGCATCGTGTAGATCAGGGAAAAGAAGTGTGGTGTTATAGGCGGGTAATGGGGGAGACCCATGAGACTGGCAGTCTTTGTTGAAAGTTGTCAGGTTGTCCTGTTTAGTGCCTTTTTCTAGATGACGTGTGCAACTCACACGCTGTCATCAGCTCTGTGGTGATTCAGTAAGGAGATTCCCTGTGTTTTGTGCGTGTTTAGCCAATATGCTCTTAAAAGTCTGCCTTGATCTTCAGCACACTACTTCACACCTAGCCTTTGTCCTCAACAGGGATATAACTCTGCATCTGGACTATCTTTTTCATAGGACCAGTCTGTTAAATATTATAATATAATCAGAACACAATTCTAGTATCTTTATAATTAAGGATGAGGCAAGCTCATTTATGTATGTTAGCGGCACCAGTAAGAAAGCTGATGGTGGTGAAGCTTGCATTGCCCTGATGTGCCCGGATGGAAGCAGCATGGTGTGCGCAGGGGGCTCTGGGAGAACCAGGGATGCCAGATGAACGAATGGATGCAGAACCTGAGCTATTTACCAAAATGTCTTAGAGGAGAATTTGTTGTCCCCTGGGATTTCCCTTAGCAAGGCGTTTGCAGGATCAAGAGCTTCATCATTTGGTGTATTTTTTAAGGTTCAGTTTATGCAGGG
This sequence comes from Steatornis caripensis, assembly GCA_013398225.1. NCBI lineage: Eukaryota > Metazoa > Chordata > Aves > Caprimulgiformes > Steatornithidae > Steatornis > Steatornis caripensis. Next base: position 192,499 of record VZSC01005853.1, on the reverse strand, counting down.
AAAAGTAATCCTTAACACCACAGCTCTTGTAGAGCCAGAAGTGTTCAAAAACCTGCAGAAAGCTTTACCAAACTCAAGCTGGTTTCAAAAAGCCTGTGAATCCAAGAAATATCTTGCAACTCTGAAGCGATGACCCTGGAAGGCTTAATCATCCCTAATTGTAAAGAAATGCATCAGAGCAGGTGGGTTAGCATGATGATGACCTAAGAAGCAGAAGCAATAAAATGTATGTATTGCCACTTATTAGCTATCCAAACCTGTCTGGCTCCTTTGTATGTATATTTTGACTTCTTCAAGGTGATTAAATTCTGTTACGTATTGATTTACCCAAGGTATTAACCCCTGAATGTTACTACATAAGAAAAAGGACAAGTGAATGGCATTGCTCAATGATACTTTTTTCTGGGGTTTTCTGAGCCAAGTGTCAGAGTAATATTGCCAGCGTTGTCCAAATAGATGAAAATGGGCCTTGAGAAAATTTGGAGGAGCAAAATAGATACAACAAAAAGATTCCAAAGCTCATGTTGATTCTTCAGACAAAAAGAATAAAATGAAATTTTTATTGTCACATTTTCAAAATTACATACTTTTTTAAATCCACGTTTGTATCACTATTGACTCAGTATTTCAATCACAATTTTTTCAGTTCTTTAATTTTAAAATCTATCTTTTTTCATTCTTAAATGTAAGTAGCCTGAAAATACAAAACGTTATTTCACCAAAAACAGTTTTGTATTTTTTCATTGAAAGCTAGAATGTCTTCAGGCATCCCAGATAACACCATTTCTAATTTTTCCAGCTTGACCAGTGAATTGAACACAAATTTCCACTGCTTCTGGAGGAAAGGCCGCAAGACACATTTAGACATAAAATATTTTAACCAGTGTAGTAAAATGACATTTGAAAACAAGATTAAAAGTTCTGCAGAACTTGTAAAGGGGAATGTGGTTTTGCCCTTTATACAGGCTGCTATTCATATTAGTGCTGAACTAAAAAAGATTGTAAGAACAGTTTTAAAATCCTTCCTTTGAGGCTGGTGAATTCTTTGCACAACTGGGGATTATTGTTCCTAGCCAGGATCTCATCACATCATTAGGATCATATTTGAGTTACTTCCCCTTAGTGTATAGCAGCCGTACTGCATGTGTGTGTGTGTGTAGATGTCCCTGTAACAGGCTGCATAGAGCTGGTAAGTCAACACAAAGTACTTCTGTTTTAAAAGAGGATGAAGAATGTGGGACTAGACTGACCATTAAGTGGGAAGCTTTATCTCCGGGCTTACGTCATTGTGAAATGAGGGTGTACAGTTCAGACAAAAATTTGCCTTTATGTGTTATAAATGACTGAGCAGAAAAATTAACTCAGAGGTAGATGAAATGCATGCTTATAGATTATAGAAATATTTCATTGGTAAATAGGAGTGCTTATTTTTGCCACAGGAACATGGTCCTGTTTTCCTTTGCTGATGAGGCTCAGAAATTATGGTCCTTAAGGAAGAAACACAGTGATTTATTTTTATTTTTAATTTAGAAAATCATCCCAGAAGACTTGACTTTTTAATGTGACAACAGTGTTTGGAAATATCAGAAAGGCAAAAGTGTAAAATACTTGAAAGTTTTCTTCCCCTTAAAACAGGAGTGAGGAACCTGTAAGCCTGGGTCAATGGCATGAGTTGCGAGTGTCTCGCACGGCAAAGAATGGTATCCTACAAGTGGACAAACAAAAACCAGTGGAAGGAATGGCAGAGGTGAGCATATGGCATGACTTGTCATGAATACGGCTGTTCGACTAGAAAATGACTGCATGGTAAACTACATAGGCTGCTCTCAAAGCTCTTAAGAGCTCAAAAAATATACACGAGGGCAACATGTTCATAAGTCCAGCACTGGAAATTTGCACATGAGTTCTTCTCTCTGAGGATGGGGATCCTTGTAAAGGTAGCTGAAATCAGAACCTTGCTGCTCTTGCCACATACCTGGACTCCCATTTTTGTGTTCAGTTCATCATGTTCTTGAGGTTCTTTTCTTGCTACTTACTAGTTGTGGCTAAGTCTGCTGAGCAATGTATGCACTACGAAGTGCATCACCCGGAGAAAGATGAAACAAAAAAATATGTGTCCAAAGTCCTATTTTTACCTCTCTCTGAATATTGTGCTGGAAAGGTAGGCCAGAAGAGAATTGTTTCTATGTCTTCCCCCCGCAAAAGTAACTTTCAGGACAGAGTAAGAGCTGCAATACCCAAACGATGACTTGCATTTTATTCTTTCCTCACCAAGAGGTCATAGTGAGTCAAGTTTTTAATAAGATGAAATTTTGCTTCTGCGGAGTGGGTTATTCTCTCTAAGCACTCAAATGCATGCACAGAGGTGTTCTTTTATCCCAGGTACCTGAGGCTTGAACTGATTAGAAAGTGTATTTCAGTCTTTCTTAGTGGAAAGTCTGGCCGGAAAACCAGACTCCACATTCTGTTAGCAGAAGAATCTGCATTTTTTTTCTGCAAACTAGGAAACTATTTAAACTGTATACTTTTCTTGAAAAACGTAAATCAATTGAAATTCCTGTTGTCTGTCCCCACTCAATCTGTTGAGTGGGGAAGATTCAAAGAGCAAGAGAGACTTCTTTAGGTACATGATGGGTCAAGATGAACACTCCCATTTTTTTTCTCTAAGAGCAGCAGTGCAGCTGCAGAGGGAGGTTGACTGGGACCTGCCAACAAAGAAATCACAGAAGCTTCTGGAGGACTGGAATTACACAGCTATGTTGTCCTTGGCTATTAAACGTCTTCCAGTTCACTCCAGGACCCTGACTAGTCCCATCAGTTATCCTGAGCAACTGCTTCTGGTAACTAATGAAAACTCAGTCTTTCCTCCATTTAGCCCCATATCTTGCTATGGATTAGCTTTTCTTACATTTGGAGCATTAAACGAGTCTCTGTTCCATGGACTTTGCTCTGATTTTAAATTTATGAATCTCATTCACCTCAGTGTAGCTCATGTCACTGAAATTGAGCTAGATGTGCAGCTAGAAGTCAGAATGAGTCAGTGCCTTTCTTTCTTCCTTCAGTACTCCCATTTTGAAATACTTGAGATTTTTCAGCTAGTTCTCATTAGGATAAAGCAAAGTCTGTAGAGAATGTCCTGCAGTGGCTATTTTGAGAGAATTGTGCAAAGAAATACAATTAACAGAAGAGGCCTTAAAGTAAGCTATAACATCTAATGTAAGCTAAGCTGAAGATACAAGCATGGTTCCAGCTACTCTAATAAAATGTTATTCCTGTGTTTCTTGCAGGGGGCTTTCACACAGATTAAGTGCAGCTCTAAAATATTTATTGGTGGAGTCCCTAGTTATGATGCTGTGAAGAAGAACTCTGGGATCCTCAGGCCCTTCAGTGGGAGCATCCAGAAGGTATGTGCCCAGAGTAACACACTGGAGGCATTTATTTCCGCCTCACCTAGTGTACACTTTCAGAGAAAATCTGCCCTTATACCACTGGCAATATTCAAAATAACCCAAGATTTCACCTCAAGAGCCTACTACAAGGTGCTTAAACACATATTTCACAGTAAAAAGTCATTCTAACTTTAATAGCCAGTAAATGTTATCACTGCCGTAATTTCCATACTGTACTAATAAGTGAGCAGAAGCCATATGGGATCGAGTTCAGAATCATTCATAAAGCTGTATCAAGATCAGAGCCCTCAGAGTGCCTTTCAGCATCATATATAAATAAATGAACAGAATAAATGCTCAAATACTTAAAGGTATACACACTAGGGCAGCTAAATGTCTGATGTAACCAACACAGTAATGAGTGAAAAAGAAGCTGCAAATTACAGTGGATCCCAGTCCAGCTAGCGTATTCTTATACAACACAGCAGTTGCATGCCTCACTGCCTTCCTCTCTTATGATTTTATACGGGGTACATGAAAGGAAAAGATCTTTTTCATTGTTGGCAGACTTTAGGGATGATGTTCCAGTGGGGTCAGCTGTGCATGGGTGCAATTCTCTTCTGGAGAATGAACCTGTAAATTCATAATAAGTGCTATTGAGTAATCAAAAGAAAGTTCAAACTGAACTAACATTTGCTCTCCCTAGATTAGGCATACTTAAAAAAATTTGGATAAAACTGAAAGGTTGGTCCTGAATCGTCAGAGTTTTAAATGAGTGGATTATTGCATCTAATTTAATTAACAAATTAAAAAACCCTAACATCTTTGGAAAGGTGGCTTGACTAAATATGGTGCATTTTGGAGAGCAAGACAGGGATCCTAGGAGCAGTTAACATAGGTCACACTTACAAGGTGAGGTGGTGTACCCTAGAGTACAGAGGCACTGAAAAGGGTTGGGAAATGCCGAGCATGAGCTCTTCTGTGATGCAATTAAGAAGGTGGATTGCCTTCTCAGAGGCCTGAATGGGATGTCAAGGAAGAGTATCGCCTGCCTTCTGGGCACTGGAAGACTTGTTAGTTGACTGCTGTGTTCACACATAGTAGGGCTTTCGAGAATTGTGTAGAAAATAAAGCTACAAACTAGCTTTATCCAGTACTCTTCCAAGTACTGGAAAACATGCCGTGTATGGAAAGATTTAAGATCTTGATCTATTTAGTGTACTCAGATAAGGTTAACAATTGATTTTATTGTGGTCTGCTAATTTTTGCATGACAGTAAGATTTCTTTGAGTACCTGGCTCTGAAATGATGCAGAAAAGGTCACAGTAAGAAACAATGGCTCAAAGCTGAAGATCGTTTAAACCCAGAATAAGATACATATTTTTAAGAGAAGGGGCTTGTTAATTACTGGAACAACATAGCTAAAAGTTAGAAAGAATCTGAAAAGATAGTGGAGTCTTCACCAGTCCATCTTTACAGCAGGACTGGATGTTGTTCTGCTGTTGAACTTGTTTAATGCTGTTCCAAACATACATACTTGTATATATTCTTGATGCAACCCCTTCTCCCAGTGGGCCCCCCTAAGGTATATCGTCTGAGTTATGCAGGAGGCAGAGTAACTCTTGCCATTCTCGCTTCTGGCCTTAAAATCTACCTGTTTGTGAAAATGGACTTCTTCTTTTGATGTAGCTGAGATCAGAAGCTGTATCCACATGTAATCTCTTTGCCAAGGTATCAGCTGAGATGATGTACAAATGTCGGTTTATGTTAAACATATGTTGTTGACACATTAGAAGTATCCCAACATTTAACATTTCTTTATATAGAATTTTATATAGAAATAGTTTTTATGGAAACATTTTATGAAGTCATTAATTATGTTTTTCATCCATTCTTGACTCTAACTTCTTCCAGGCAAGATGAGATACTAGAAAGCAATAGAAAATGTGAAAAACAAGCTGTTCTGCTTAGTATCTCTGTTGTCAACACTCATCTCCTGGGGAGTTTCCTGAGCTCAGAAACGCTTTTCCTCAGCAGTATGCAACTAATTTTACAATCCCAGCTCACATCTCGGCTACAAAGTGTTGCGCTGGTGTTCAAACACAACTGATAAATCTTACGCAGCTTCACCCCATGTGGGGGTGAACACAAAAGAAATTAATCCCCAGAGGGTTAGGGTGAGCATCAGAAGGAGCTGGGCCTCTGTGACTGGAAAACACTCATCACAAGGTACAGGGTTTTGGCCGAGTTTTGAGGCTTACCTTTGTCTAAAGTCTTTTAGAGAAGTCTTCTGACCAGCATTGCAATAGTGAAGATTTGGAAGGTTTTAGCATGAATTTTTCCTGCCCCTCCCCCCCCTTTTTTTAACACATAGATTATCTTGAATGACCGGACAATCGATGTGAAACAGGATTTCACTTTTGGAGTTAACCTAGTGAATACTATCCACCCCTGCGTGAGCTCACCATGTGCAAATGGAGGCACCTGCATTCCCAAGAGGGACAGCTACGAATGTGATTGTCCCCTGGGCTTTGATGGACAACATTGTCAAAAAGGTAACAATGCCTGCATTTCAATCCAGAGCTGATTGCAAAAATGAGAGAGATTTAGCACCTACAACTTCTGTTGTACACGTTCCATGAAACAGAGACCCTGGAGACCAGAGCTCCTTTTGCATCTGTGCACATTCCATGTACCGAGGGAAGAATTTGTTTCGTTATTTAGGAACACCATAACAGTTATCCCAGAACAGAGGTATTATGATCCATAGATAGCAGCCTGGTATCTGGTTCATGGTAGCCAACACTGAGCATTTCCTACACCTCCCTAATTATGTACTGATATACAAAGGGGGAATTCCTGCCAGCGTTCTCCAGTCAGTGATTATGTTAGGTCCTGAAGCATGAGCGTTGATAACCCTTGTAATTTTATCATCCATAGGGCTTACAACAAATGCTGTTCTCATATACAGAAAGGTCTAGTCCTTTTTTAGACACTGACTACTCTGATGGTAATTTCACCATCAGCTCAAGCCCTGCCTTGGTACGGTAATGGAGACCACCAAAGAGGAAAGCCTGCTCAGACACCCATTATTCTTCTTTCCTCAGACCTGCTGTAATAGTTCAAACCTTAGATTCAGGGAAGTGTTCAGATTGCATGAAGTGGTAAAAAAAAAAAAAATGTGCTTTGGGTTATTCCACTAGATGGAGCCGTTTCCCTTCTGTCAGGCTTGAGCTTGAAAAATTCCTGTTTTGTAATGCAACAGCCAACTCAGTTCAAAAGAGCCGACTGCCATTGTTGTCTTCACCCACTCCTTCATTTCTCACAGGCAGAAACTTCCAAGTTAAAAGCAGTGGTTTTGGTTAAATTGCGATGAATAGATTGGCCTTTTCTCACAAAAAAGACAGTGTCTTAGAACAAAACATTTTATTAAAATACAATGCAAGAAACCCCTGCGCTTACGTTGTTGTGGTCTAACTAATAGCTGAAGTAACGTCACTTCTCCTGGCTTCTCTGTGGGGAGGAGGGGGAATTGCGATTTTGGCTTTCTAGGTATGTGCAGGGTAATAAGCTCCTGACTTCGAGATGGTATCTGCAGCAGTACCAAGGTCTCCAGGGGGAGTCAAGGCAAGTGAATGCTTTGCAGCTTGGATGTGTGACTGCCTGCCCGTTCCACGGGCTCTTTTGCATTAGAAGGGCCGCAGCGCCTTGCTGCTGTCTTCTTCTGCCCCGTGCTGAGCTCCAAGAGCAGCCTGCTGACCTGCCTGCCACTGCACCTGCCTTGTGGCACTGGCAGTGCTGCTGCTGGGCTGGCATGCCACTGCTCTCCTCCCTGGTGTAACCTGAACGGGTGCCCAGGCTTTCGGAGACAGTCTGACACACCTTGTGCCTTCGGCTTAGGCTGAATCCTGTGTGTTGCTTCCTATGTGAATCCAACCTTAATTCATTAAGAGTGCCCAAAAGAATGAATCATCTGTCTTCTGTTTGTGCTGCCTGTGGCTGCTGTTCAGGTGCCTTTCCATGCCCCCCTGCACTTATGCAGCCTCAACTGCCACCAAAAATCCAAGGTTTTGCTGGTGGATGTTCAGAATATGGAGGTCCCTCCTTCTGAACCTCAGTCCAGGACAGCTCTGATGAACCTGGAGCAGATTTCTCAAAATAATCCCTACCTGTGTGTCTTTGGAGGGTGTAGACACAGCTAAGGCAGGATGCACACGTGTGTCCTCTCCTCTTTCAGAACAGGGTTTTGGTTAGTGCACTCAGGGGATATGTGAGAGGATGAAGATGCAGTGTCCATCCTGCTTGCCAGTGCGCTGCTGTAACCCCATGCCCTGAAAAAAACAAAGTGCTGGAGAGGGACTGTGCCTCATTCTCCAAAATTGTACACGCAACTCATAAAATTCGATTTAAATGATGCTGGTATATGAGGTATATGAGATATTGATTCATGTCATAATGGATTGCTGGCTGAGGATTCAATAGAGTTTCTGCTGGCATTGCTGGTTTTTATATCTTCTGTCCAAGCTGTGGAGAGTATTAAAGGTCTTTTTATACTTAATTGTAAGATGGAGTAGAAGAGCAAACTGTTGCTTTCCTGTGGTTAGAGCTGGTTCCCACGTAAACCATGGTGAGTCACTGGGGTTTGAAAACTGGGACTTGAAAAAACTGGAAAAGTGGGGCTTGGTGCTGGTCCTACCTGTATGCACCTTTGTGCATTTTGAGCAGGCAGATATAAATAGTTGGGCAAAACAGTAATAAAAGGGTGCTACCTTCATAGGTGGTTATAATTGACTATACAAAAGGGAAGTGGGGATCATCCATTTGCAGAAGAGAGCGTGTGAAACTCGACAGTCTTTGGGAGGGAGACTGTTATGCTATAAAAAAATAAAATCAGAATGTTCTTCTTTTGTTTTGTGCTGACTCACTGCAGAGTGTGGAAGTTACTGCCTGAACAGTAAGTACTGCAAATGATGTGAAAACTGCTCTGTCATTGTGCATCTGTGTCTGCTCTAGCAAGCTGAATACTGGGTTTCCATTAAACCTGGCAAGCTTCTGTAAATAAGCAAAAATATTTTCTGGGGTTATACAGTAAACCTTGTCCTGTTGATATTTTAAACTGCATCCAGAGCATCTGCCAAGTGCAGAGCGGTGGCTGTAGAGCTGGTCCCTATATTTGCAAGGCAGCAAGGCCAGGCAGCCAGCTGAGTGCTTTGTAGGGGTAGGTGCTGCTTCAGGCTGCCCTGCAGTTCTGTCATGAGAGCTTTGGTGTCTCTCTGCAGAATCGTGATGTGCAGACAGTGAAGGTGTTTAGTCCTAGATCTACTTACTAGCCCTGTTCCCTTCCAGTTGCAAAGATCCTGCATGCATCAAGGGTACTGCTAAAATTTCCTTGGCTTTCTGCAGTAAAATTCCATGCAGCAAGTGAAGAGCGCATGAAAACCAGGCAGAGGTAAACACCCATCAAGCTCCACAGAGGAAATTGGAGTGCTAAAGAAAGGGCACATGAACCTTCCCCTGCTGAAGGCAAGAGCAGTGGAGCTCAAGGGCTGGTGTGGGACATGACAGAGGAAGAAGGGCTCTTTTTGCGCTCTGCCACCATCCGACGTGGTCAGAGACTGTCCAGTGCAGAAAGCGTCAGACCTAGTGAGGAATGTCTGGCCTAGTGTAACATGTCTTTTGCAATTTTCCGATGATGCTGGCAGGCTGTGGACCGCTTGTGGTGGTTTCTTTAGACACATTAGGCAGCTTTCCTGATTTCAGTATGGATGAAACCAGGCGTTTGTCACTATCTAAAATTCTCAGTCTTGGCACTTGAAGCTAAATTTCATATTGCTGTTGTTGGCTGCCAGACTACACCAATTGTTGCATGTCTGTGTTACAGTGATCTCTTAAAGCCCAGCCAGCCTCTGCATTGCACAAAGAAAGCAAGTGTCCATGCCCTGAAAAGCTTGAAATTTATATAGATGGGATTAGCTGTGAGTTGAAGGGATTAGTTCTCAGGAAGAAAATAGGATGAAGGCAGCGATTTTACGGAATTTATAAAACTGGCTGATATTAATGCAGCAGTCAGTTATGAGAGATCAGCAGCAAACTGTGGGATGTTCACTTGAAAGAAAATCTATTCAGGCCACTACTCATAGCCTACCAAAGGCTGTCTATCAGGGACGTTCAGTGATTTGTATCACACATCTGAGTTATTTTGCTGAAGTTTTCTCCATGGCAGCAGTACACCAGCTCCAGGTCTAGTTGCAGTGTGTGCTGCCGTCTCAGCAGCTTTACACCACAGCTGTACCGGGGGCTGTTCCTAGAGAAGTGGAGATGCTGTGTTGGACACCAGTGAGCTCTGAGCGAAACCCTCCTAGGCAGCACTGCAGCATGTCGAATGCACATGCCAGGAGACTTTGCAGCCTCTATCATACAGCCTTTAGCATAGTCTCAGTTGCTTTCAATAGACCTGAAGTGATTAGGGGCACCCTGTATGTCCTCCCCAGAGTTAGCCTTCCCTGCACTGTTCCACAGGGTTAAGCCCTGTGTGGCAGCAGCCACTCTGTGCAAAGTCAAATACACGAAAGGAGAAAATGAGGAGCTCACAGGTTGGCTGTGCTGCCCCCCAGCCTCACTTTGCAGGGTTGAAAGGTTCCAGCACTTGCTGCTCCCTTAGGAGCTGGGGAGGATTTTCTTAAACCAAGAACAAAGTGTTGTTAATGCACAAGCTTTGGCAGGAGGGTGGCTTGAGCTGCATGGAGAATCAAGGAATGCGGAAACAGGGATAAAAATAAAATTTGCAACGTTTTCCCAATATTTCATATTTTCCTGTGCTAACATTTATGGTGGAGCAATACCTTACGCCCATGACATGCAAGCCCTAATTAGTGGGACTGTTGGCTGTTTAAATTGCCTCAGCTACTGCCCTTACGTTTAGGTACGAACTGTCTGTGAGTTAAGCTTAGTTTTATCCCGCTGGCAAGTACCTGCCAACACAGGAGTAAATCGGTAAAACAGTCTTACCTATTTTTCCCTTCCATTTCCATGTCAGCCAACTGATACTCATCTTCGGGTTTTTGTTTACTTTTCAGCCATTACAGAAGCAATTGAAATACCACAATTTATTGGCCGCAGTTACCTCACATATGATAATCCAGATATCCTGAAAAGGTAACGTACCTCCTGTGAATATAAATATGCTGGTTTGTTAGCCATTATAATGCTGGGAGCCTCAGGTGTGCAAATGTTGTGTATTTAAGTGTTTCAAACTCTATTTGCCGTATTTCTAAATTTCAGGAAAAAAAAAAAGTTTTCTATGCATAAGGTTATGGCTTAGTTTGTTATAATATCTGAGCATCTTGCAACCTTTAAAGAAATAGTATGCACAGTGTATGTCTGACATGGAGAAGGACTGGTGTGTGCTTTTTGAGAGCAAAGAACAGACATACAGAGCAGGTATCCATGAAGAGACTAAGGATTTAAACTCCTACTTTAGCCTAGAATTTAGGTCTTCAAACTCCTTTTTGACCACTTTGTACCCTAGAAGATGCTCAAATTCCAGAAAATTTTGGGTTGTTATAACAAATTCATTGATCTCCTGTATTTCAGCTACTGGCTAGGAGAGGCTTCACAGATGTCCTCACCTGCATCTCGATACCTCTGACCTACCAGAACTTTCTGATTTGTCCTTTCTTATACTTCTTCCACTGACTTCTGAGGGCACGAAACCTACTGGACTTTCTCAAAATTTGCTTGTTGGACTGGTTTTCATGCCAGGCTTCAGGGAAAAAGAAGTATTTTCTCTAATTTCTGTGGAGTAACCCGGTAGCTATTGCGTTTGGGATTCTGGAGGATCAAGTTCAATTCCCCAGCTCTGAAATGCTGAAAATGGGGATGTGAACCAGAGTCCCTCTCCCTCCAGCATATAGGCAAGTTTCAAGACAGTAGCCAGCAAGATGAGTGGAGAAGAAATAGTGCCATCATCTTTTATATTTGTTTGAAATAAGACTGCCCCAGTTCCATATGTTACTACTATTTCCTTCTTCTACATTAAACAGGGTATCAGGATCAAGAACGAACGTGTTCATGAGGTTTAAAACCACAATGAAGGAGGGTCTTTTGATGTGGAGGGGAAACAGTCCCATGCGACCTAACAGTGATTTCATTTCTTTAGGCGTTCAAGAAGGAGCGCTAGTATTCAGGTAAACTATCACTCCCTTATTTGTGTGGCATGCAGTACAGTCAGTGCTTGAAGGATTCTCCACAACACATCCAGTACACTTGTCCTTCAGTATAGCGTGAGGCATTTACATTGTCAAGGTTTTATTCAGTGATGGGTCCTGCTGTTGTCTGGGAAAGGATGTGAGTTGAAGAGGTAATGTGCTGCCAGCTTTGCATCATTCCCACTCTCTCCTTCCCACCCTTCCTCCCAGTTCTTCAAATATCAGATTTTTAGCATAATTTTCTAAAAGTCACTCTATGAGGGTATGACTACTGTGAGTAACTCCTCCCCACACCTCTTGAAGCCCTTGCTGTCTCAATTAAGCTGAGCAGGTGTGGGGTGTGAGGAGAGAGCAAGGATCAAGGAAGGAAACCCTGCTGATGCCCATGCTGACTGCAGGCTCGCTCTTCACTAGAGACTGCACATGGGACCAGAGCTCCCACCTTCACAACCCTCGAATTACCCAACCGTGTGACACAAACCCAGCTGGCACCAGGCATTGCTACTGCCAACGTCCACAGAACCATGTGTTTAAGAAACAAACAGTATTACTGTCAAAAAGCTGAAACTGAGGAGTGTTGGGAAATGGCTGGGTTTGTGTTCTCTCTCTACAGAATTGCTTTCTGTCTTTCAAACACTTAGGCAGACTCCATGCAACTTTTTGCATGGTACTTTTTGGGACTCCTGCCTTTTGAAAGCCATATCTTTCCTCACAATACCCTTTTAGGTTGTCTGAGACAAATATTGAAACAGCAAACTACAAATGCTGTCAGTAGTATGGACTGTTGTGAGACACTGTTGATTAAATAAAAAAGATTTTGTTAATAATTTAAGCTAATTTGAAGCTATCCTTTACCTAGTTGTTGTTTGCTACATGGACGCATAGACAAAGTTGCGCATTTCTAATGACATTGTTTTCTTTAAAGCTCATTAAAATGTGCTTTTCTGGGGTTAACTTTGCAAAAACTCTTAGCTTCCTCACTGGCTCTGCAGAAATGGTGCATTTTTAAAATGTCTTTGGGAGAGCCTGTCTTTCCAAGATGCTGGGTAGTAAGTAGCCAGTCTATTCTGTCTGTTTTCTTGTCACAGTGCATGTTTATTATGATTGTTGCTATCCCAAAGATGAAGATACACAAAGGTTTCAGGGTGAAACAGCTGAATTTTATTGAGATATATGTACCTTCCGCACACATTTAGGAAGGTGTAAAATTTAAGATCCTACATGAAAACTCTCATAAACACTCACTGTATACTGAAAGGGAGCACTGGAGAAGATGGTGAAAGAACAAATGCAGAAAAAACGTATCATCTTCTTTCACAAAGAGTGATCCTCTTGCTACTTTTGCAATTTTTGACAGGTGAGGTCTGGAGAATATCTGGGGCTGTGGATTAATCAGAAGTATTTTCCTGTAGCCCAAAATTAGATATATATGTTGTGGTTCAGTTTGAAATTTAACACACACCTTTTTTTTTTCCCGTGGCGTAGCAGAGTAGGTTCCCTGTACAGTGTAGCTGCTGCTGTAAATCCTTCCTGTTGCTCCCTGCTTCTGTAGAAGGTTCTATCACTATTGTAGGGGATCCTGATTCATTAGGGATATGAATCTCATTTTTGTAACCAGAGGCCTAACAATTAGACAGAATCCTGAACACCCAAATCCTTCTGTAGCTCTCAACCTAGACTGTTATCTGCATCCTGGGTAAAAGGAGATGCTTGTTTAAGACTCACTTAAGCCTTTGGGGAGGAGTCAAATTTGGGACAACCATTTTGCTCTGGGCAGCTGACCACTTAACATGCTGTCCTCAAGTACCTAACCCTGTTCATGAACTTAATTCTTGGTTCAGTCTTTTCTGAAGAGATGATGGTGTTGGCTTTACACTCTCAAGCTTGATACAGGCAGAAGGCTAATTCATCCTGCTTATTTAGGCAGCTGAGCACCGAATAGCTCACTGTGTTGTAGCATCTATTTCCCGTTTGTGAAAGTTGGCCCAGGTTTCTGGGACCCAGAAATTAAGATACCTGAAATGTAAACATGATGGGGACATTATTGGTGTAGATGATCTCCAGAGGTCCCTTCCAAACCCTACCCTTCTGTGATTCTGTGATTATATCTGCTGAATAATTTTAGTAGCAGCAAACACAAAGAAATAATGAGCTGCAACTGAAGCAGGGAACTTCATTATTATCTCTGCATTTATTCATCCTTTCTAACATCACAGGTCTCAACCTTCCCTATAATTCAGTTGATTTGTAGATCTATTATAGGTGACATGCTTATTTGCTCTTGTAGTAGTTTATTTATTAACTGTGTTTGCAACCTCCCACTGCTTTCTCCCATTAGGCCAAAGGTCTGTAGGTCACTGACCTTCCTAGCCTCCTGTTTTGGGGAGGAACTGCCATGCAGAAGCACTCGCTCCTTTTTCTCATGGGGTGGTGGTGATGGTACCCACTCTGACCTGGGCAGGGGGGAGTTTTCCCTGTTCTTACGTGAGCCTGACTTTGCAAAATAAGTGTGTCGTTGCTGGGCTTCCAAAGGACTCTAGCAGTCCCTCCAAAGTCTGAGCCGTAAGGGTTGTGCTTGGGGCTGAGCAGGTGAATGGGGCACAGAGTAAGTACGTCTGAGCAATTTGACAGGCAGACAGTCCTTGCAAGGGAGGCAACAACATTTTAACTTTTTTTTAATTATAGCTACAATTTGGGCAGTGGCGTTGCTTCCATCACGGTGAATGGCTCTTTCAGCGATGGCCGGTGGCACAGAGTCAAGGCTGTTCGGTAAGTGGCCATTCTTCATCTGAGAGGCGTTTTGGAGCCACCTTGCCATTAAAGGGGCTGGCTGGCCTGTCTGGATGCTGGTCGGGTGTGAAACACCACAGCTCTATGCTCTCACGTCGCTTAGGAGTTGAACTGTTAGCAACTTGGCTGTCTCAGGACAATATACACAAAGATTATTGTATTAGAGGTGACAGTGCCAACTCTGAAACTCAGCAGCACAGCTCAAGGCAGGCTGCCAAAGTCATGCAGGGCTATTCTGGGGCTGTCGCAGACATTCTCTTAAACCCATACCATTTGGGTTAAGAGTATTTTTCTTTAATGTCTGCATTTTGAAATTCCCTAGTTAGCATTTTGCGGGCTGGCACAAGCGCTGGAGCATGGACAGTGTATGCCTACTTTTTCTATTTGGAGGAGGTGCAGACATCTTGCAGTGTGTATATAACTCATATTTATAACTCATTACCTCATGGGAGGCAAGTATGCCCAGCAGGGAAAGCATGCATCCCTCTCTCAATGGAGTGTCGGTTCCCTGGAAATCACAAGCTAACATTAGCACAACTTGTCACCAAATCGAGTAAGAATAGGAGCCCCTCAAGTGACTCTTCTGTCAATGCAGTTATTGACCATATATAATATGGAAGTGGTCTAAAAGCTCTGGTAAGAAACAAAACTGCTTATAAGTATGTTCTGCCTTAGCTTGCCCATATCTTCCCTTCTGTTAAAGCTTCTGCTGTTTACTTTTTATATTTCATCTGATTTTTAACAACACGTCGGAATCTGCCCATCCTCTCCTCTCCACCAGCTGTGCAATTTACTTCTTTCCCAGTTTTTTCTTCTCCACGAATGTGTCCCCCACCCTTTGCAGGTCTCTGACATCCTAGTCCCAGGAAAAAAAAAACAGCCCTGAAGGGTCTGATGTACCATAGCACACTGCTGTTTGTGGGGCTCCCCAGCAACAGTCCCAAGGCTTCGCCATGAGCCCTGCTGAGCAATGAGTCACCTGGTCTCCTGGAGAGGGGGAGATGCTGCTGCTCCTCCTCCAGCCTGGTTGTAGGCCAGATGCAGAGAGCGGTTTGTTTTCCTTTCAGGGATGGACAGTCTGGCAAAGTAACCGTGGATGATTATGGTGCCAGGACTGGTAAATCCCCTGGGAAGATGAGGCAGTTAAACATCAATGGAGATCTCTATGTAGGTGAGTGCTCACCTTTCACATTCAGGACCTGGACGCGGTTTTGTGTTTGTGAGGTCGGCTGCAAGACCAGGCATCCCAGCTCCCGTCCATCTCAAGGTGGATGCTTCATGGGGCAGCGTCTGTTCCTCCACAGCTTGTTTTTTGTGGAGAGGCCTCTCTGGGTGGGGTGGAGAGGATTGGTATGAGAAGCACTGTAGGGTGCACTGTGGAACCCCCAGCAGGTACATGGAGAAGCAGCAAGTGGCAGCTACAAACCCCGCACCTTAATGCGAGCCTGGGCACAAGCTTATTCAGCTCTTACTGATGCTACAGTTTCTGCAATACATAATTAGCACCCTAGATTATTGTCTCCTGCTTATCCCCTCTGTATGTTCAATTGCTTAAAAGCTGTAGTTAAAAAACCACAGAACAACCTGTAAATTAAAATTCACTTCTGAGATGTGCTAGGAAGGCTAACGGCGTCGCTGGGCATGCAGCCTGCCATGCAGGAGCAGGCACCATGTTGGTGAAGAGTTTCTCACTGCTGCCTTTCCCCTAGGTGGCATGAAGGAAATAGCCCTGCACACGAACAGGCAGTACATGCGGGGCCTGGTGGGCTGCATNCACAGAACAACCTGTAAATTAAAATTCACTTCTGAGGTGTGCTAGGAAGGCTAACGGCGTCGCTGGGCGTGCAGCCTGCCATGCAGGAGCAGGCACCATGTTGGTGAAGAGTTTCTCACTGCTGCCTTTCCCCTAGGTGGCATGAAGGAAATAGCCCTGCACACGAACAGGCAGTACATGCGGGGCCTGGTGGGCTGCATCTCCCACCTCACGCTTTCAACCGACTACCACATCTCGCTGGTGGAGGATGCTGCTGATGGGAAGAACATCAACACATGTGGGACCAAGTGACAAGAGAGGAATCCTGGTGCTGAGGACCCATTATGTGCTTGTGTGTGTGGCTGAGCATGAGCTGGCTGCCACAGCCCCTTACAGCCAGCCCATGTTTGCCATCTGGGAAGGTGGCAGAGCCAAAGGGACCCCCCCCCCCTTCCCCCCCCCTTCCCCCTCCCCTCCAAAGAACATTTTTTCCTCCTTTCTTCTCCTTTCCAAGACCAAACAAAAACGAGTATTTTGTGTAGGAACCGTCCCCTCTACCCATCTACTAAGTGTTTAGTGAATGCTAAAGGTCGTGCCATCACTGCAAACAGCAAAGAAATGTGTGATGTTATGAACAGCTGAATGACTGCGTTGTGGTCCTTAGGTTATCTTTTGTAACATCAGAGAAAGCAGTCTTGAAACATCTGCATTCATCTCACCCTGCAGTGGTACAATGAGTATGCTGTTCAGCCAATATACCATCAGGCAGTGAGTGTATCTATGCATTCAAATGTATGTCCCGGAATGAGCAGTTCTCCTTACCGCTCTCTGATTTAGCTAAATTATGTTTCATCCTGTGTAAATAACAGCTACAGTGACTGGTTTCAAAATATTGTTGTTTGTTGAGGGGGAACATTCTTAAAGTTTACTTTTTTATTACAAGCAACAAAATCAATGAACCGATTTTTGTAGAAGTAATTTTATACTTGTATATTTTTTATAGCAGCAGCAGACCTGCTTACATGGTATAACTTTTAACATTTAGGTGTACTATACAATGTACTATGCTCTTTGCACACTTTCCTAAGAACGGCAAAGTGACCCGTGGTTTAAATTAGTTATATGGGAGGCTTAATGTCTGTATTAATACAGTTTTGGTGGGGATATTTGTGAGTTGTGACCAGTTTTAAATCTGACTCTGTTTTGTAAATTTTGACGGTTTAAAATTGTACATTATGAAGGTTGCCTGGCTTAAACAGATTAAAAGATTAGGGAAGAAAAGAGCAATTGCTTGCTACTGTGGTATTATAAATCACTTTTTTTTTCTTTTTTCTGAAAAACGAGAAAAGGGATGTGCAAGAGACCTTGGTGGGTCACAGTCCTCTTAAGATAAAATGTTTTCTAGGCACTGAACCAAAACTTATGCAACCTTGATTGCTAAACTGTAATTTAAGCAGGCGAACAGAGTGCTGTCGAGACACTAAGGAAATGGTCCAGAATGTCGTAGTTTGGAGATTTTTCTTCCTTAACTCTTTGTTCAAAGCAGATCAGTGAGCTGTCAGAGTAGAGAGACCCGCCATGCAGTGGAGCACTGCACAGCTTGCCACGTGCCAGCAGCGGAAGAATAATGCTTAGCACCGCTGGCTTGTCTGAATGCCTATGGCTTAAAAGGATCTGATGTGGCAAAAGCAATGGAGATCAGGACGTTTCTGCTGTATTTTTACTGTGCCCAGCATGCTCGCTTCTCCCTAGGAGCTAAAACATGTTCCTGAGGTTAGTCCTGCCTACAGCTGACTGTGAGCAGCTGCAGGCTCAAGTGGAAAAAATAGTAGCTGGTACTAGATAATGGCACATACAAAATAACTGGCAAGGAGGCCCCCAGACCGTCTTCTGGATGCTGAAAGGGACACTGATCACTTTAGGTGGGAGATCTTGTGTTGCTTGTAGACATGGCAGCAGTAGTCAAAAACAAATACTGAGGCTTGTTAGAAATAGAAAGGAACAGAAAAATACATGGTGGTGCCAGCAGGTAACATGTGCACCTGTGCTCTGCCCCGTGTTCAAATCACACCTCAGAAAAACTCTCTGTAGAAGATGTGGGCAACTTGCAGAGGAGCTGGAGACACACATGGCTCTCCTCCCAGGAGAAGCGAAGTTTTGTTTGGCTTGGGGAGCCCCGTGGCGGGAGATAAGCCTGTGCATGGTTGGGAAAAAGCAGAATAAAGTATATGATCAAGATGTGCCTTTAAAATAAAAGTAAATGGAATTTGATGCCATGGAGTGTAAAGGGGGAATGTGCAGACTTTGAGAAAGAATAAAAACTAAAACCTCTGGAGGCTGAAGGTCCTGCTGGCTCCTTAGTGTGCAGCTGGGCACAGCCTCTGCTTGCGCTGCTGCTGGAGGGGAAAGAGTCATGTTTTATGTGCTCAGGGGGGTTTCCCAAATGGTAGTAAGTAACCTGTCCTCATCTGGCACAGGGTAAGGAGCTCCAGCCGGCTGTACCCTGAGTCCTGGGGACCTGCCGTGCCACTGGTGATGGGTGGCAACGCTGGTCCAGAAACTGCATCAGCCTCCTCTCTGTCACATGTGCTTTGCCTTTCTCATCCTTTCATTTCTGTCACACGGTTTGGAGAGCAGTTCCAAGCAGTTCCATCTGGCAGGAGAGGTCTCTGTTTTATGATAATTTACTGCAGAATAACAGGCGTTTTGGTACAAGGCAGTGCTTCTCCAGAACAAAAGCTGCTCTTTGAAACGCAGGGTAGAGGGGGAACTGGTAGGAAATACCTCCGTTGTTGTTATGGAAAAGGAAGAGCAATAAATGGCAGGTCCCCAAACGCCTGTTTCCAGCTGTGTGTATCACCATGTGGGAATTTGGAGCTGGCAGCATCACCTCACCGCGGCACAGACTGAGCACGAGTGGCACAGCTGCATGGTGCCGGCCAGGCAGGGTGGAATAGCAAAGGTGCTGCAGGGTTTGAATCTTTCAGATAAAAAAAAACAGAAGTCTTTTCTGCATCCTTTTAAAGGTAGTCTGAGAAACTATCAAAGAAGGAAGCATCCATCATACACATCTCCAGCCTCCCTGGTGAAGCTCAGGCTGAGAGGTGGGAGTTTCCACTCAAGGAGCTGAGCAGGATATAGGTGCCAGAAGCTCAGGAACATCTGACCAGATGTGGAGGCTTGGCCAGGCCCCCCTCCCCACAATGCTGGGCCAGGGAAGGAGAGGGGAAAGGCAGACATTACATGGCAGAGCGCTTAGTCATTTTCCCAGGAACTAGGCTGGATGTATTGCTCACTGTCTCCAAGGCTGTTTATTAATCACATTGTTTATTGCTTGAGCCGTATCAGATGCTTGGCATGACCCTGGTGCTGCTGCAGGATGAACTCTTGCCAGTTGACAGAGACGTGGCTTTTTGCTGCAGGTACCTGTGCAAACTGGCAATGAAGCCAGCAGACCCAGGTGCTTTTGCCACTCTTTACGATTTAATCACCTTCCTAAAACTGCAGTTCTTAGCTTTCTTCCTAATTTTCCACATTAATCCCAAAAGACATCCCCCTCCACTTTCTAGGGTTAAACACTCTCCCTTGGTGCCAGCCTTGGATGGGCCCAGTCAGGCTGTGTACTGGGCAGTGGCTGTTGGGCAGAGCTGCTCCCTGCCTGCCCCTTGCCCTGCCCAGGGCACAGCATGTCTCGCTGCTCTCCACCACTCCTCCATCTCCCTGGGGACACCAGCTGCTTGGGAATCAGTGGTTAGGTTTACTCAGGTCATCCTAAAGCGAAGTAAGAGAGGGAAAAAGAAAAGCAAGCAAAAGGAGGCATCAAGGGAAACTAAAGACAGACCAGATTTAGCAGTGGTCCCTACGGTAGGCAAATTCTTGCTGCACTCATGTGTCCTGGATGGTCAAACGTCAGGGGCCAGGAGCTCTTTTCCATCCCAGTCCTCCCCAGCCTGGCCCTCAGGAGCAGAGAGGCAAAGGGCAGAAGGGGCTGCCAGCGCTGGGAAGCTGCCCATTCCCCGCTGACACATTAGCCTGCCACACGTGCCTGTTAAAAGTTAGTGTTTTGTCAGCCAGGCTTTGCTTTTGAGAAAACATTTCATTCTGTTGATAAAGAAAAATAAGCCGGGTGGGAAATGCATTGTCCCAGCACTGCACGTGCAGCTCCCTCCACAGCAGCATCACCCCTCAAGGGGTAAACCTCCTCGCTTTAAAGGACTAGATAAAATGCAGCCATGGTTTACTCATGGAGAGCAGCAGCCACATCCCATCAGCCAGATTTTTATCAGCATTTTATTTCTTGGGAGTGTGTGTGCACACAGTGAGGTTTTATTTCTTGGGTGTGTGTCTGCACACAGTGGGGCTTTCCCTTCTCCAAAGCAACACCTTGCTCTGATGTCTGAGTCAGGGTATCGCCCTCTGTGGCGAGTGCATCCCTCCCTCCCATCCGTTTTTCCATCAGTTTGAGTCACTGTGGGCACTCCAGTCCCCTCGCTGGGCGATGATGTGTTCCTGCCCCTGCGCTCAGGCGCCTCGCACATGAGTAACAGCCTGGCGTCGGCACCTGCGGTTGCTGCAGCTCTGCGAGGTCCTGGCTTTCCCTGTCCCCAGGGACGTGACCCAATTCGTCTGTGAGTGCCCTCTTCCCAGACCCCTGTGATGGAGGCTGCCTGGCAGCGCTGCTACCAGCTGCCCTTATTTCTCTCAAATTATCCATTCACTGTCAGAGTGTTTTTCTTTGTTTATTGTGCACAGGACAAAGATGACATTGTTCTCTCGCCCCCCGCTATTTCTTTTTTAAGCTTCCCTTGCTTTTCCTTCTAGGAAAACATCAGTGCTGGTTCTTTCAATACCCGTACCCACAGGTTGTGTTTTCCAGCACCATACGTTACTGTGATGTATGGGGACAGTGTGGAAGAAATACAGCTGCTGAGCACAGACACCCCATGTTCACGCTCGCAAAGCAGCAGCTTTCCAACCTTTTTTTTTTTTTTGGTTGTTTTGCAGACCCTTAAATAGTTTCTAGTGGCAATAGCAGCAGCGTGTGTGGCCACTGTTGTGGACACAGTCAAATTCTCCTCAATTTTCCTGTCTTTTGAAGGCACCATAGAGGCAATATTTAGTTTTTTCTTTACAATTTCTCTCGTTTCCTTTTTTTCCCTCACCACAGCTTTTAATGTTAGTATCAGCAAAGCAGAATTCAAAAATGAAATCACCAATTTATCATCACGTTTCGGCAGTTTTCATTTGAACTTCTGATTGCTTTTACCAAAACAGGGAGATTTTAAAGCACTAACAAATGCCTCATGCACAGGGACTCTGTGACATTTATTTACATGTTGAGAGTAACTTTTTGCAGTTGCAAATGTGGGGAAATGCTGGACACTAATTCTACAGCCAGTGTTGCGTAAGAAGCAGGCAGCACTGACAGCATAGAGAGAGTCAAGCAGAACATAAGAAGCGTGCTGGAACAGGGCTAGGCAACATGGACAGTTCAAATCTCTCTCCCCATCCTTGTCGTGGTGGTGAAAAATGGGGCAGTCCACACACTAATTACCCAACCTTCGAACTCAGTTGCTGTGATGTTGTAGCACAACTTACTTTCTTTGACCGGCTGCGATGCTATGTGAAACTCAGACTCTGTCATTTTAATTGCTTTGTAGAAGTGCCTGTGTTTGTAGTTCCCAGGTACCTCATAAATGCACCCAAAATTAAAAGGTCCAGCTCACAACTGGCTTGGGGTATTTCATGTGTATTGGCTGTATTTTGTAAATGCAAGACGGCAGGATACCGCCAGTAACTGATTTCTGTGCTGCTTTCGTGACCGGAACCACTCCCATTTGCCCAGGCATGGGGCTCCGCACCCCGCGTGTGGGCAAGGCAGGCGGCGGGGCCACTTGCTGGAGCTGAGTGTCCTGCACCAGGCCAGAGATGGTGGTGGTGTCTGTGGAGGGGTCAGACCCACCTCGCCTCTCCCAGGGCCAGAGATCCTAGCTGCTCTCACACATTTGCTCTGCAGTGGCAGAGCACAGCCCAGGCTAACTGCTCTGCACCCACTGTGGATGTGACACAGCTCCGTCCCTGCAAAGAGATCTGCTACTTCCATGTTCCTCTGGTGCTGCTGTCGCATAAGTATCTCTGTGCCAACAGACAGGGTGCCTTAGCTGTCCCTGAGCTGTGCTAAATACCAAACCCAATAGGATTAGCCTGGTTTTGCCAAGGCTTGAATGAGCTATATCTGAACAACTTGCAGTATCTTCAGAAGATATTGCAAAATCATCACCCTTTTCATTCTTTTAGACCTGAGACCCAGATGATGGACTAAGACCTGTCTCAAACTCATCCCTAGTGTTCCCGCACTGGCCAAAGCAGTTGCAGGGCTTGAGAGCACAGATGTGGCATTTCACCTTTGGAACAACTGAAGCCTTTCCTCATTTCCACAGCACTATGCATTTCAGTCCTTTCACAGCAGTACTTTTCAGTCCTGCTTAAAGGACTTGGTACCCTTGATACTGCCCTTCCCCAGCGCTCAGTGGAGCTCACACCTCCTGCCTAGTTGCTGTTATACCAACGAGCTGCACAAATCTGCTACTGCCAGACAAGGAATTGGCTCTGACTTTTGAGACTGCCTCCAAAGAGGTGGAGAGAGCACAGGGCCACCATGCACTGATGGCTTCACCTGACGTGCTCTGATGTGGCACCTGTCTGTCCACACACTGCTAAACCCACGTGACACTCCCTAGTTCAGATGCCGTGGTTAGATGAGCCACAAAATTTGCTGGCTGTCGCTAGGACAAGTGTGTGCTGTGACATAAATGCCCTCAAAGGTAAGGCCCATGTTACAGTCATCATAAAAGTTGATCATCTTCATCCCACTAAAACACTAAAGAGTGTCCTAATCACCCAAAGCAACCCCATGGTGTGCAGCCTGGGCCCTGTCTTCCTGCCACTACATCCTTCATCCTGAAATAGGCATGTCCACCACACAGACCTTGTTCACCATGGAGAGTTTCCGACTGCTGATCTCTACAAGCCCTCAGCCCAAGCCTGCAGGGAAATCACATCTCAAATCCCAGCTGCGTTAGAGCTGTAAGCCGAGGAGGACATGGGTAAGTCAACTGGCCTTCCTATCATCACATCGCATGGCAGCAACAGGAGAGCTTCAGTGAACCATGTATGAATGCACTACAGCATGCTGTGCTTAGGAGAAGCTGCTCAGAGAATATCTGCGTTACAACCCGCTCTGCCGATCAAGAAGCCAAGTCTGTGCTTGCCAGATCCTGTGGTTATTTACTCTGGCACAAATTTAAAATAACTTTGTTTGTACTGGAGCATGAGTAGCATTTAACTCTTACTTAAAAAGAAACATGCAAGCAAGGAATATCAAAACATGTAAGAGTGTAAGAAAATATATTTATTAAATTCCATGGCAATAGTATAGTAAAATTGTTAAATACATGCGTATTTTTAGACACTCAAGCAATACAACAGGAGTTACAACAGCCAAGCAAACTATGTTTAAAACATATGCAAAGTTGGTATCTTAGTGTTAGGTTAGTCTTAAATATCATCAGCCACAATGGAATATTATTTCCCCAACATGATCCCACACTTCCTTTTTCAAGCATGCATTTGTTTAACTGCTTAGCTAATAAATTTTCATGTTGATACATTTCGTTGAATCAGTATTTCACTTGGTATGCTACAACTTCATTAAAGTGCCCTGTGATGATTTTGCTTAAATTGTGAAATAAATATTTTTTCAATAGTGGATTTGGAAGCTGGAAAACTTCAGTATCATTCAGCAACAGAAACATGTTAAATGACTGATTAGATTTAGTGTGTTAGGAAGACTACTTTGTCAGCTTGATTTATTGATTTATTCTCAGAATTTATTTCTATAGATGACTATTTCAAATCAGCAAACTACTTTGACTAGTATTAAACAAAAGTCCATTAAAATCTTTGTAAAAACAGAAGATAAAAACATCTCTAAACAAGTCATTTATGCTGTAAAAAATATGATATAAAAAGAGCTAAAAAAACATCGAACCTGTTCACAGTATATATTTTTAAAGTTACAGCATTGTAGTACAACGTGGTTTTTTTTTTTCAAGTGACCTGGATGACTCCACCAGCTTCACTGTTTTGTGCGCCACAACAGGATTGAAGTTCAAATTACTGTTACCTTTGGGTAGGATTTCAGACGTGAGTCGATTCAATTACCTTCCTTTTTTGCTATCCCCTGCTTTACAAACTTTTCTGACATGCTATGAAGCATAAAGTGTTGTTCATCCTAAGCCACTCTTGAATCACATTAAGGAAACATTGACAAAGTGATGCTCAAGGATTCTTTGTTTATTGTATTACTACTGAAATTGAGACCATGCCAGTTTCTATTTTACTTTGCCCTTGCTTGAGCAATTTCTTCTTTGAATTTTTCTTAGCCCAAATAATGAAAATGAGAACTTTTCATTTCTTGCTTTGTCCTCGGGTAAGTTTACTTACTACACTTTGCACAACATGAGACCAAATGAGTTGCAAAGGTACTGAACCTCTTCGTGGAAGCTGTGCATACACTTCCACTGGTGCTTGCTTTCATGCACTGTCCAAAAACCTACCTAGAGATTCTGTTTGGTATCACATTAAAAAATAAGGATGTCATCTGCTTTGCTGCACCACAATGTCACCTGGGCAGCGCTGGCACAAGGAGAGGGCGAGACTGGAGAGGGATTAACCCTGTCCTTTCATGCAGCACCCTGCCATTAGACCAGCTCACCTGCATGGGGATGCTGAGGTCCTCAAAAGTTCTCTGGAGACTTTTTTGTTGTAAAATCAGAATTAATTAATAGACATTTTTGCGGGGAAAAAAAGTATTGTCATGCACCCTGGGACGACTTGTAAAGTTACAGAAAACCCTGCCAATATAATCTGAGGTTTGTTTGCATAACATTGCAAAAAGAAAACAAACACTGGCTATCTTAGAAACACTGGGGAAAATCCAGAGTTATATAAATTGGGGAGGAAAGAAAACTGTTATGGAAGAAACCGTTTTCCACCATCTAATGAGGAGACATTTAAAAACTTAAGACCGGCCTAAACATAAGGAGGTTAGTTTTTAAACACTCCAACATTTCTAAATCCATGTCTCGCATCTGGGGTCTGGGACTGTGTTTCCAGGCTTGTTAAGGAAAAGGCAAAGAAATCTTGTGAACTGCCAACGGCACCTCCAAGCATCAGCAACACAGAGCACTGCTGAATGCACAGCAGCACAAACTCTGTGTAGTGTGTTGGAAGGAGCGCAGATGGCAGATATTTCCTCTAAATGAAACTGATGAAACTGCGTCTCAGAAGGCATATGTTCAAGTACACAGCTCCAAAAAATAATCGCTTTGCAAACTGCAAGACAACTTCCTCTGCAATAGACACCTAAGTACATAATGATGTAAGCACGTATGTGCATACATAAGAGGTTAGGACTCTTCTTAGTGTTAAAAATATTCATGCCATTTGCACTGAAGTCTTCATCAAAGCCTGTGGCAGACAGAAGATGCTATTTACAAGGGAAGCTCTTGATTGACTTACGGTACACGGAGCCTTGTTAGCAATCTGATTCTTTAAATGGTACATTTTTCCTATATATTTCAAATTCTTTTACTATATTTGTATCTACTTGTAGGTATACAAATATTCTATTTACAAAGCAATATTTATCTAAAAATAGAGCATACGATTTCTCATTGCATTTTCAGAGTGATGTCTAAAACACGTTCTCCCTCTAATGCATCCAATTGCCTTCATTTTTGCTACTATTCACGTTCAACTGAGTATCCTGGAGGACAAGATCACAGGAAACACCACAGCCCCAAGCTTTACCCAGCTGAAAGTATCAAAAAAATAGGGAAAAAAAAGTGGCTTGAATGTGCCTCCTCAGAGCAGCCTAGAATTCAAGGTCAGCAGGAGCTTGCTGCAGCTGCGTTCCCAGTAGAGGAAAGCTCTGGTCCCCACATAAACCAAAGATGAAGAAACACAGCACATTTGCCAATTTTGCCATGACGGACAACATGGCTACTGGTTCCCTTTGGAAATGGTTTACTCATGAAAGCAGCAACTACAGAAAATAAAGACAGCTACCACAGCAAGCGTCAGTCATTGGGTCCTACACCTGCCTATACAGCCACTGCATAGCAGGGGAGGTAATTTGCTGCCTGCCTGTAATGTTAGCTTACTGCTCTGTTGACGTATTAACTAGTAGTTCTGTGAGGTATATCACATGCAGATCTACCGTCCCAAAATTTAACATGGAAAACCAAGATCCCAGATCCCCAACAACAGAAATAATGAATGTGTCAAATAGCAGAGTGCACGATGTTACATTAAACGTGACTGATGTTCCATGCATACAGTGAACAGTACAAAAACCCACTACAAACCCCAAATTGTCACATATGACAGGCATGGCTCAAAAATAAAAAGCAGCAGCACCGATAATTTGCTTCAGAAAGAAATTACTTGGCACTAACACCCTACATCTCTGAACACTGATCCAACTGGAGGACTGAAGCACTGAGTTAGGAGTAACAGTGTTTTGGACACAATCCCTTCTGGTCATATCCCTTCTGGAAGTTGTTTTTTTTTTGTTTTGTTTTGTTTTTTAAAAAAGCTGAACTTTCTAGTCTTCTAGGAAAAAAGCAAAATGCCAAAAGAACTAAAACAAAATAGATGTCCAATGAAGGAGTAAGACCTTTCAGAAAATGGTGGTTAGGAAATGCAGTACTTTAAAAGTTTCCTAAGACATTTTCCAGAAACAATTTGACTGAAGAGGCTCACCAAGAAGCCCAAAGGCACTAATACAAGAAGTCTGATCCCCTTTGAAGCCCAAAATTTTAGTCTTACAATTGTTATCAATGCATTCAGAGACTAAACAGCACCATGCTTTGGAAGTGAATCTGGTACAAAGACATTCCCAAAGACGCTTCACTGGTTTAACATGGCACTTGGGCTCAGAAAGCAAGTCTGTTCCCTGACAGTCCTTGTCACTCATTCTTACTGCTCCATGCGCATAGGGATGTCTTCACGTGATCACTGAATTAGCACACAACCTCTCACTAACCATCTGGTATTTGGATTTGCTGCTGAAGATTTAAGATAGGCATTTGAAAGGAGTCCTCACTGGCAGCACTGAATAGGCTCAAAGGAAACTACGGAGGTGAAGCAGCTGAGCTTTCAAGTGCTGGAATGAAAACTGCTTCTTGGTTCATAACCACTAAGACACAGCAAATGATGCTACATATGCTGCACAAGCCTGTGCCTCTCCCCTATTCGCCCCACTCTTCTGCCACTGATACAAGATGACGTGTCTGGTAAGCCATTGCTATTAACAGGACTCTTCTGCCCTACATCCGGGAAGTCAAAATACCAGTCAAATAAAACACACAGCTGAAGTTAAAAAAAAAAAAAAAGAAAAAGTGATGGATAATTAGACGAGAGTGCTTTGATTTTTGTGGATCTTTCCCCTACCTAATCACTAAGAAAGGAAAATGCTTTTGCCTTTACTAAATAGGAAGAGCAGCACAAAGGAAGACCGGAGTATGTGATGGTTGTGTTTAAGTGATTCATCGTGGGAGCACTGTGAAGGGTGTTAGCCTGCTGCCAGCGAGCTCTGTGTATTCTCTGCAGCAGCCCTGACTTCCAGTCTGCCGAATTAAAAATTGCTAGTACTCTCAAACTTCAGCTGGGTTTTGTTACTTGCAATACACAGCCAAATGAAAGCACAGTGATTCTTCATGATCAGCTGTTCCGCTACAGAGGGGTTTTTTTGTTTGGATCACCATACAATACCGATTGCTCCTCTGCATTGGGAAACTGCTCCATAAAAACCCAAACCACTACCCATACACTTTTTCCTTGGTATCTTCTGCTTTCAATTAAAAGCATATGGCAGCACAATCTAAAATTCATCACAGGAGGTAAACACACGAAATCTGCTCTAAAAGAGATATTGTGAGGAAGGGTTGTTACTGTTAGGATTTTTCCACCTCCCAGCTATCAAGCACAAAGGGCAGAATTGCTTTCTTTTATGTATCAGTTTAGAGTTCTGAGTAATAGGCAGTAATAGATTAGGCATGAAACTTTCTTTCGCGATGATATCTGGTGACAGTCGGACACCAGCTCTTTGCGCTGCCTGTCCGTCTTTTCACTCGCAGGTCTGCTAATTCCAAGATTCAACCCCAAAAGCAGAATCCTATCTGCGCTCTCTCTTCTTTCACACTTCTTTCAGACAGACCTTGCACTCTGTCAGGCCTACAGGCAGGTCTATTTTTACTGTCTTCACATTTCACTCTTCCAGGAGGTGCACATGGGCAGTTGTCACTGATGATGATTTCAATGCCATTTAGTGTTTTGCCTTTTTGTCAGTTTTGAAATCTATTTTCATTCTATGGAGAAGGCTGAGACATACCAATATCTGAAACCGCACNGTCTTCACATTTCACTCTTCCAGGAGGTGCACATGGGCAGTTGTCACTGATGATGATTTCAATGCCATTTAGTGTTTTGCCTTTTTGTCAGTTTTGAAATCTATTTTCATTCTATGGAGAAGGCAGAGACATACCTATATCTGAAACCGCACTACCCACTGCTGTGATAAGGTTTAACCTAATGCTTGTTTTATTTTGATGGCCAGATCACATGGTTTAGCGACAAAACATCTGCCAAGCCAGCCATCCTCCTGGTCTTCTCTCATACCTTTAGAACTAGCAGCTTAGCCAGTTCAGCCTCCTTATCTGTTTTGGGATCTTGTTTAGAAAACCATTCCCCCATCTTATTTATTCAAAACACCACAAAGTAGCTAAGGAAATTGAAATTAAAAAAAATTATTCAGTTAGGACTTCACGGAGACCTTTTTTGATCAAGCTCTTTAACATTTGACCTCTCACCGCTGTGTTTTACAGTAAGGGACAGGTAAGTTAGAAAGCACTTTCGCCTGTAAGCTAGCGAAATGCGTGTGTGCCACATGCTGAAGTTTACACAGTGAAATGTTACAACTGCAGCTGCCTAAAGGTGCATATGTGAAAACAAGCATTTTCAAAGACGATTGTTCCGAACGCTCCTTTAAGCACACAAATATACATCATGTAAGCTTTCTTTACATCACGTGTAAAGGAGAGGTAGAATTAGTGGCACTAAAACCTCCTTGGTTTCTCCTTGCCACTAGAAAAATCCCACCTTGCACTCCCAGGTATGACTTGTAGAGAAGGTCCTGCTGAGTAGACACTGCAGAATAGACAGGCAGCAGGTGGCGAAGCTAATACAATAAAGACCATCCAAAGAGCAATTTGTTCTCAAGGAGCTAGTATTACTACGTCTAATTTCACATGCCAAACTGCTTGGACAGGTAATGTTAGTAGAAAGAGAATTCCCCATGGCTTACATTACTGTATAGTGCAAAGACTGCTGAACACTGGGAGGCGAATGGAGTACTGTACCACTTTGAAGCAGGAGATCTGGAGCTGAAACTATGAAATACAAAATGCATTAGTGCAATACATTAGGAAAGATTAACTCCTTAACAAAAGGATAGGAAAAAAATATAGCATTCTAAGTTTTTTAAAAAAAAAAAAAAATTAAACTTTATGCAGTTCTTGTTGAGGTTTAAATCAGTGTTACACTTTTTTCCCCAAGTTTGTACCCCTGAGTCAAACATTGAATAAACATTGTACAGTAGGTACAGAAACTAGTGTCTAGTTTAAAAGCAACAGATTTGAATGGCCATTGCTTCAGAAGTGTTAAACAGTGACAATATCCTTCTGTATAGGAGAAGAAAAAAAAAATCACTCTCATTTGTTCTTAGTTTATAACTAGGTAAAAGATCTCAACAGTTTCCAACCACATCGTTTCCATGCGTCAGGCTGAGGTTTGTGATGAAAGCAATCTTCAGCAAGGAAACCTGTTGGGGCTGCATCATTTGAGTACGCACGGTTGAGAACAACTACAATAAAGCAAAGCAATCGTTCCAAGTTATAAGTTGCATGAGACCATATTAATCTTGGAGCACTATGTGAAGGTAGGCAGAGTTCTTTGACTATGATTATCAGGAGCTCTAAACCCAATACCCCTTATATCCAATATATTTTACCAGAGTAATAACTAAATTGCTATAACTTTGGCCTCCCGGCCTCTACTAAAATGGAACATTAACACTTTCACTAACTCAAACATAACATTCAGCTCACTAGAACCTCTGCTGACTGCCTCCAAGAATAATTCATGCCTTTTGCACTTTTCTTCTTCCTTTCTTTACAACATCAGGAATAACAGCTTATTTAGAAGACAGGTTCAGGTGCAACAAGGACTCACTGTTAATCATTTGGTTTGTTCTGAAAAAAGTGTGTGAAGGACCACCCTATGTTACTGGGTTTGGGAGAGTCTTCATCATCTTTTGGAGGAAGCAGAAACTGTCGGGAATTAATGGAGCATGGGCTTCCAAAAGATGCATTTTCATTGTTGCTTTCAACTGATCCAGGAGAGTCTGGAGTGTCCATGTTCCAGGCATTCGTGTTTGCTTGAGGTCTGTAACCTGTGGTTTTATCCAATTCTTCTTCTGCAGGTAAGCAACTCTCTATTTTCAGAGCACTGATAGGCAGCTGCATTTGTGGTTTATAGCCTGCTGTAGTCACTAAGTCTATGTCTGGCTCCTCCTCTGGTTTAATCTGAGGCTGATACATTGACTGGATGTCAATGTAAACCACTTGAGATGACCCCACAGGTTCATCCATAGGGGGATTTGAGATCTCCTCTTCAATTATAGGGGGGCAGTAGGACACAACCACATGGTTCTCTGTTTCTGAATCAGAGCCATCTTCAGGCACAGTGGTGTCTGCTGCTGGGGACATCATCTCTGTGTCTTCAATCTTGGGAGCTGCAGACCGTGTTTCCACCACTTCAACACTATTGGGGGTGCAGGGGTTCATTTCCAGTGTTTTAAGTGTCTTATTGCCCTGCAGCAGGAAAAAGAGTAAGGCGGAGAGACTAAGCCAAAGACCTGGAAATCTTGAAAACAACAACTTGCCCAAATTAAACCACTGTGTTGGCTTGCGGCTTGCACTCATCCCACTGCCATTAGTACAATATAAAAAAAAGTGGTTTAGGTCTCCTTTTCTGGCTCATCATATATTCCTGTTAACATTAAAAATATTTGAGCCAATTCAAAGACACTCGAGATCTTGCAGTGACTGTTTGAAAACTCTTTCCCCAAATCTCGGCTTTGTATATCCCACTCCAGAAGGTTATTTAAATGTTACACCCAGTTCTACCTCCTATGTCTACCAGGAGATTGAGGATATGGCATGTACACTTTCTTCACTCTTTCTACTTCTGCTAGCACTATGACAAAGATGGGAACATTAGTCCCACATAGTTATCATGCACTGACACTTCCTATTAGTGTGGGAAGACAGAAACATAGCAGTTCTTTCCCAGTTCAGTCTTTGCAAGTAACTACATTAACAAGAAAGCTCTAGATAGCACCTGACAAAAGATATTCAGTAACTTGTCCTGTTCCCCCCCACCACAGAATTTTTTCTACAACTGGAGCAGAAGACTCAAAGTTTGCAAAAGAATTCTTTGCTCACTATACCATTCAGAAGTTTAAAATACTAGATCTGAAATGAGAGTTACCTCACAGATGTTCTTCTGAAACTGCAGCGCCTTACTGTTCTCAGGATTCGGGATCTCTGGATAAAATGTTTCTTTAATCCTTTAAAGAGGAAAGAAGAAACTTAAAAGTTACCAAACCCTGAAACAGATTGCGAATACATAAAAGGACTCAGGACATTTCCCTTTAATTCAGAACTCTGAAGACATCTGGCACAAAGATTTAGTGTGTTATACTTCCATTCAGTATTTAATGGAAAAAACAGCAAATTTTTTTTTTTAATTTTTTTTTAGGTTTTTAAACCAAGGAACTTGATATGCCACGTTTACAGAAAGTTGAAGATGGCATGTCTACCTGAGCATTTGTGGATGGCTCACAAATTAAAGTATGTCGCCAGCTTATTTCCACTTGTGAACTATTTATAAGCAGCGCTCACTGGAATACAGGCCCCTGCAAAACTTTATTGCATTCCTCACTCTGACCTCTCCCCAATCCAACTTCTCCCTCACCTTCTACAAGGTGTTTTTGCCACCCACCTTTAAACAAAACCCACTGACATCTCTGAGTACTTAGAGAAAACAAAGAGTAACTACAATCACGGAAAACTAGCACGGAAGCAAACACATCCAGGAAAAGACCAGAACTAAATGCTGGCATTTACCATTCCCTCTTTCGGTAGCAGAAGATGCTGGCCACCACTCCAAGCAGCACAACCACTGCCACGGGGATGAGAATTGCAATGATTAATCCTACAGCTGGGGGACAAAAAAAGAAAGACAGTAAATACATATCCAAAGTCACCAGCCTTTTCTAACATTCCCAAAGTTTAGAGACCGTTCATCAAACTCATCTAATGGTGATCCGCAAACAGCAACAGTGAAGCGTGTGTACAGCACACACTTCTTTGCTGGAAGGGGAAAAGTCCATCCATAAACAGGGCAGATTCCATGATAACTACAGGACTCAGCAGATACTTCTCTCTGACTGCTTAGTTGTGAAAGGATTCATGTGCAATGCAAGACTGATTGCCACTGTAATTCTGTTCTCAGTAAGCACTGGGATTGCACTTTCATGTTACTTGAGCCGGCCAAATCTCTGGTAATGGCTCTTACAGGCCAACAACTCATTGCACAAACTGCACTGCCTTTTAGACGGTTTAGGATGCTTCTACTCCTCAGGGTTTAGCTCTGATACATTCCCACTGCCTTCCTCCATTGACGCTAAGTGCCTCAAGTTTCATTTTTTGTGCATTTAAGTTGCACCCTAGTGTTTACCCTGTCCTATGGAATACTTTCTTTTTTTTTGCCCTCCCTCATTCCCCAAAGTTAATCTCTTTTTTTTAATGTCTTTCTGGGTTTGTTTCTGTCAGGGGATTGATAAAATTGAATTTAAAGCAGAGAGGCGTCTGTTTATAATTCTGAAACTGGTAAATATTTCCACAGTGCCTTTCTTCCCACCATGTATTAGCAGATACTCATCATGGGAAATGTGACAAAAACAACTAGCTGCTTGAGAAGACTAAGTGCAGACTCCACCATATTTAGTAGTACTTTGGAAGTTATTTTTCTTGAGTACCTTACCACGAACTACAAGGTAGCTGTAACAGGAAAGGATCTTTTTCTCATCCTGAACTGTACCAATTTTTGTATTTAAAAATAACCGACTAAATAAATTAAAATCTAGACTGTAGGCCCAAACTACCTAAGGGGAGCAGAAAAAAACCAAAATAAGCTCAGCTTTATATACATGGTACAGTCCGTGTGCTGAAGACTATTAACGAACAGGGATATTCAACTTACAGTCCTCCTTTGTCACCACGTACAGGCTGTTTGGAGGACTCAGTCCACCAGCAGTATACGCTTGTAGATCCAGTTGGTAACTTGTTTTGCCTTGAAGATCAAGTATTTTCAAAGACTTCTTTGTTAAGTCAGTGATATTCTTAACTTTAAGTTCTGGATTCCCTGTTTGTTTGGAAGCAGTAAGAAAGCATAATTTTGTAAGAAAGGATTCACAAAGACAGCCTCAGGATTAGCAAGACTTTGTTGAAGTCAGCATATGAAACCTTTACACCAGCCTGTGTCAAGGAAAAGTGAAATAAAGAATCCTAGCAATGCTGCTTGCTTACACAGCACCAAACAGCAAGAGTATGTTGTTGCTGCAGATTGACTTTTGTTTCTTACACTTCTGCTCATCCTCTCATATTAATGTGAGTCAGGCTTCATCTCTGTACAAAGATGTCCTTACAAGATGGGTACTGGAAGAATACATCCAATTAAGTATAGCCACGTAACCTCCTCCATGTCTCATCTACCCATGGTATCTCTACACAGGTCAGTGCGTCACACTGCCACTTGGTCGCTGCTTAGCCTCAGTGAGACAGGGTTTTCTCCAGCTTTTGCATTACATTAGAAAACAACTGTGCTAACCACACAAGGAGCTGATTATTTGAAATGCCTTTGTCACATATCAGGCGCCAATTATGCCAGTGAGTAATGCAACTGAATTATGATAAAAGCATCTTTTTTGTTTAAGTGAAATTAAATTATTTTATAAAAAAAGAAAAAAAAAAAAGCTTGAGCAAGGAAGTTGCAGCCTATAGATTTCATTTACCTGATTCCAAAAGCCTAGGCTTTAAAGCATCTTTTTCACCTTTTGCAAAGGAAAGTCGATATCCCTCTAAAAAACCCTGACAGTCTTCAACAGGAATGTCTTCCCATTTTACCAATATAGAATCTGAAGAAGTTTCTTCTACAGTGAAATTTGGTGCACGTTTTGGAGCTGTGGGGAGAATTATGAAGGAAAAAGCTAGTAAGAAACCAACTTATCATTAAATGCTGAATCCATGTAAGTGTTTTGTCAGTTTTATTTCAGGGCAAGCATTTTCAACTTTTTCCTGAACACTTTTCCCTCACTCTCAGGAACACGTGAAAAGCCTTAGCAGGTGATACTACAAAAACACAGTACATCAGTCTCATTGTTATTAACTGCTGCAGTATTATCTACTAACAGAAGCTGAAAGAAAAATCTGTCCTTGGGCAGCCTTCTTACAGATGCAAATACTCTTCTTCCTGCAACAATCCCCAAAAGACTGCATAAAAAAATCATAGCATACAAATTACTTGGCTTTTAATGGCTTTAACTCTGTGACTTCATAACTTGTCTTTCAAATTAAACAAACTCCACATTCCTATCATGGAAATCTATCTCAGGCTAAAAGAACTACTCTTATCAGGCATTACAAGTTCTTATTTCAATACTTGTACCCCACTGAAAGTGTTACATCGGATATTGTCTAAGGTCATGTGCATCAGGACTTAGTCTGACATTTGGCATTGATCTATCAGTGCTGAACTCATGTTTAAGAATGCATCTATTTTTGTCTTGACGGTTATCTGTCCAAAGGCAAATTCGAAGTTTTAGAATGAATCTATGCTCTTGTGCAAAGTGCATACGTTTCTCAGGTCCTAATAAGTTTCTTCTGTGTGTTCAAAGCATTTTTAGTCCCCCCCAAAGTCTTTATCCTTCTACCTTCAAAGCTTCTAATCTGTTGAGAACACACATGGAAAAACCTTCTGGGAAACTGTTCAGGATTTTTAAAGATACAAATGGCTGAGAGTTGAGTTTCTGGTAAAATTGCCTCCACCTCACCTTCAATCTTAGCAATGAAACAAACAACAGCATTTCCAAGGACTCAGATTATGTCAGCAGCTCAGTTTTCCAAGCAAACTATTTTAGCAGAAAACACATCAAACTTCAAAGTGAAATGGGTGCTGTAGTTACAATACCATACAGTTGTGATGTTAAATAGTAAAGCCATGTTCAGATTCCTGGAAACACAAAGCATTCAGACACTAACGCATCTCCAGGCAAGCAAAGCTCAGCCCAGTATCAAACTGCAGTTACCTAGACAGGGTTGGGTAATGTCCTGGGGAGGGAGTATGCCCTGGTTTGGGCCAGGACAGAACCAATTTTCAGGTGCAATTCTCAAAGTGGCTTGTACTCTAGGATCTAGTTCTGGTCTAAGAAGTGCTTTCAAACAGAAATGTTGTGAACACGTTTTGTATTTGCTGAGCTGTACCAAATGCGCTCAAAAGTTTACTTTGACTCAACAAATCCAAAAAAGGTGCCTCCTCTCCTGCAGAGGTGATCCCAGCCCTGTGGTTCAAATTATGCCTGTGTCTTCAACTCTGAAGACCACTGTCTTCAGAGCAAACTTCTATGACACTCTGTGCAACACACAAGCGGAGAACACAGGGATGCTGTGTTGGGATGCTGCATGCTGGGAGCTGGAAGTGGCTGGAGAAACGTATTATATAAAGAGAATAAGCAGAAGTCAGTAGTACTGCATGGCGATTCTGGTCTCAATCTTCTTCTACCAACGTTGAGCTAAAAATAGACATAGTCTAAATTCACTTTGTAAAGATCCTGAACAATAAAGTGCACTTACGCAGCTCTTTCATATACCCAGTTATGTTTTTCAATAACTGGTATCCACTGGATTTGCAGCCATATAGTGAGAAGTTGTATCTCACGCCAGGTCTGAACAGAGCTGCAAGAGAAAATCGCTGTAAGAACACTTCACTTATGAAGAGCGATGCTTTTAGCTTTCACATGATGCAGACTTACATAAATACGTGTTAAAAAATTACGAAGTCTCAGATCACAGTGCTAGGTATAAATATTATCCCTACTTGTACTTCCTATAAAAGCTATGCCATCAGATGCGGTTTAGAAGCATTTAGCAAATCCAGCTCCCAGAGAAATTTTGGTTCTAAACAAAGAGGATTCAAAACAAGCTACTCAAATTGCATAAATTGCTCTTTCCAT
Organism: Steatornis caripensis; assembly: GCA_013398225.1. Lineage (NCBI taxonomy): Eukaryota > Metazoa > Chordata > Aves > Caprimulgiformes > Steatornithidae > Steatornis > Steatornis caripensis. The sequence continues at coordinate 155,881 of VZSC01005853.1, read as the reverse complement.
GGGGAAACACAAACTGAAGTTACCAGAAACAATTCCCTTCCTTTCCTCCCATGGCAGCCGTGCAGATCCTGCCTCCTCCTCAGAAATACAAATGTATTTTGAAATACCCAGGCTTATTACAGCAACAGTACAAGAGAAATTCAGAGAACTCTTAGGAGTGATAGTGAAGCACCTTAGCAATGAAGTCCAGGCCTGAACTGACTCTACAAAACACAGACAGTCATCAAATTTCCCCTTCCCATGTCTTTGGTGGAGGCATAGGTGTTTGATACTACAACGTGTAAATAATTTACCACTTCCTGGCATTTCCTCAACTCATGGGTGTACACTACTTTCAAGATTTTTTCTAAACAAGACGCCACTGTGAAACTCTACAGAAGTCAAGTGGGTTTTGCAAGAGTTCAGGTCCCGCCTGAGAGATTCTCCTGGCAGGACTAAGCACAGAGGTGGATTTGCCACCTTGAGCCCAGCCCTAACAGCCTGGTAACTCCCACAATGTGCTGCAAGAAGCATCCTGGGAAGAGCAGTGCCTGTTGGACAGATACAGTATTGTCTACTTAGAAAAAGCAAGCTCTAGCCCACACAAACGAAAACAACGCAGACAAAGCATTGTAATTACAGGCAGGAGAACATACTGCCTCCCCTCCCAGGTCGCACTCCCTCTCAGCTTTCCTATGTACACAGCTCCAAGTTATTTTCTCTAATGGAGATTTCATATACTAAACTCTTCTTAAAAGCAATACCCTTTTAGACAGCAGAGAAAAATCCTACATCTTTTTTGGGTCCTCTCTTTCCTCTTCTGCTCCTACGAGTCCCACCACAGCTGAGTTTCATTTCCTTGATCTGCCCACCAGCATCTAGAGACCTAGAATGTGCCCTGTTCCAGGAAATTTCAATTGCTGACAGCAAGCCAACAACACATGGAGGTCACACTTAAAAAAATCTGCCACATGTAAAAACAGTGGATTAATCTTCCCCCCCTCCTGAGCAGTGCTGTTTATGTTTAAAATCCAAATAAAACCCCAAACCCTAGATTAACCATTATGTATTACACTGAGCTAGGAAGTTGTTTGGTGTAGCTAGAAGACGTAATTTCGAAACAGTTAATAAACATAGGATGATAACAGTTAAGTCAAGACTGATACTTGGATTTGGCTAAACTGTGTAAGAAACTAAAATAAACACAGTACCAAGAGGGAGTTCATTTATATATACAAGCACACAGCAATGCAACGATCTTCAACCTATAGCCAACCATGGTGCTGCTCTCACTCCACTCGCTGCTCAAGCTCTCAACCAGAAAGACTCACAAAAAAGTATCTCCGACTTACCAGACTTTATCACTGCATTTGTTGTATTTGAAGGAAATTTCTCCCAGTCCACAGTACAGGGTTCAGACCCAGATGAATGACACCATTTTACTATGTAGCCACAGGTCATGTTGGGGTAAGAATTCCAAGAAATATAAATTCCATTCCCCATTGCCACGGCTCGATCTGTTTTGACATTGTCTGCAACAAAGACGACACAAAAATCCAGCAGAGAGCAGACACTTATCTGTAGTCCAAGCTGGAAGAAAGCCTTCCAGCCACAGCAGAAAGCTTTTATAAACTGCAGTAATTTCTAAGAACGAGAGGCGTGCTCCAGGTACTGTTAAATTCAAAGCGGTGCACTCAGCTATGCTTTCTGAAGTGCTGGAAATCAGAGGTAGCCTGCAGCAAATCCCTCAGCCAGCCTTAAGTATGATTACGAGAAGTGCTGCAGCTCAGGACTGGCTTAAAAAGCACTTTTTCAAGGTAAGGTTTTACAGCAGATGTCAGGTTCAAATCTGACTTGACACCAATCTGGCAGGAGCCTCCAGCTATAAATTCCTGCCATCATTTCATCAGTTTGCTTTGTGTTTCTTCAAAGTGTCTTGCTGTCACTCGCCCGACCACACATAACCGTTTTTCACCAATAATCAACAGCAAAAGTCAACTCCCCAGGGGACTTTATGGAGGCTCCAGTCCACCAAGGGTAAATTTTTTTTTTAAAAAAAAAAGCTTTGCCTTCAGTCTATTTTTCTTTTTTCTGATTATCAAAGATTTAGCTGCCCTTGAAGTGATCAGGTCTGGGAACAACTTCTGATTCTTGCAGCTTCCCTCCACAGCTGTCCATCAGATGGGACCCTGCTGAGCTAAAGGATGTTTTCCAAAGGCCACCACAACAGCAGTGGCCTCACGACTGAGCTGCAAAAACAATCTCAAGGTTTCAGTTTTTCCTTTTTCAGTGTTCTCATTTATGCTTCCTATTGCGTCTATTATTTCATCTTACTAAAGCCATAAACTATGGAAGGCTGAAGGGCAAGGGTAGTTTTTAAGAACCCAGTGCTGTGAAAACTTTACTCTCACAGACGTGCTGTGAATGTCAAAGGACTGTCTATTTCTAAATAATCTTAACATACAGCGAAGTGTACAATCCTTTCCTAGCTTGCTCATGGCAAAAAAGACACACATGATTAAAAAAGGCAAGTCAACTCCAGAAGTCTTTCAATACTTTTCCCTAAAAAACTATTACGCATCCAGTGAAACTACACTTCTGTGATGCTGGAAGAGAGCATATTTCTAATTAGACTGCTTTAATTTTCCTATTTACAGGAAAGACTTTTTACTGACACTGAGCACATACTCTCTAAGAAGTGCTTAAATACACCACACTCAATTTTATTTCCTGAGCCAGATGACCAGAAATTCACCGAGGGCAGTACTGCTCATTTTGGTGTATTTATAGCTGCAACCTAGACTAGCAGAAATAACTACTAGCACTACAGCACTGCTGGGGCAGGGGAGCCTCTAACAGTCAAAGCATATGCCCCAACTCTCTACAGAGCACTTTTCAGAGACAGTGACAAATTAATTAAGGCAGAGTACCCTTTGTTTTTGTTTTCAGTTTTCACAAAACTTCAGCAGATCTCAAGCTTCAGAGCCACTGCTCCCTTACAGACATTAAAAGCACTTAAGGTCTGTACACAGGAAGCAGCCAGAAAAGATGTTTGGGCAGAAATGTCATCCAGTTCAGCAAGTGAGTCATCTTTCATGACTCCAGTCAGTGACTCAGATAATTCCTATACCAACTCGGGAGCAAACCTTCAACGAGTACAAGTTGGGTAACACCAAAGGGAACTTCAGACATCTGAAAGAAAGCTATAAACAAAAGCAAAGCTCCAGCTGCCATCAGCTGTCCAACACCACAAACCTGTAACAGAGACCTCCTTGACTCCCAGAGCCTCCTTCTTTCCCTTCTGAAGGAGAGCTATAAAAGCATTTTCATTCATTTAGCTGTCCCATATAACTACTTTTCCCTCCAAGGTACAGGTTAAGAATATATTTTAGATACTGATGTTCCAGGGAAGCACAAGAAACGTTAAGAGCAATGGTTTCCTTCACACAGAAACAAACTCGTTTTTTCTCTCACTGTGAATCTCAGTCAACGCGCATTTCTTCCTGCGAGAGATGGCACAGTCTTATCAGGACATGAGTTGCAAGACGGGCAACTGTGATACCTGTTCTCTGGGTGGGGAAGGAGAAGCAGCACCATACATGCTCCTGGCAAACAAGCAGAGAGGGGCCTTGCAGTGTAAATTTCTCCTCCCTGTAGAGCATTGGCCAGATCTGGAGCTAAAGGTTTGGGCTTTAGGAGATACAACTCCTCCTGGTGTGCAGGGAAGCACAGACTCTCAATAGCCACATACAATATTATCTTCTACCCAAGCTCAGTGTTAGGAGCAGAAAATCATTATCTGGCTCAACTATTTCCCTTTACAAAAGGCTGCAGCAAGAGTGGCAGTGTTTTAATTGGGAAGCTAAAGTCCTACTTCCTTTTCAAACCCCAGCTCCCAGCATAAAGCCAAGTATGCCAACACTTTACCAGCCAGCCCAATTAATATTCTCCTGCAGAGCTCACAGGCATTGAACTGGCAATTCTCCCCTTAAAAAGCCACACAACATCCCCAAAATTTATTCTGATTCTCCTTAGCATGTAACACTTTTCAGCATCTCAACATGAACACACAGACATAAAATGACCTCCCTAAACTGTATCAGAGATCAACACTAACGCTTTGAAGACCCATACTTGTTTCTGGGAGGTCTCCAGAAAAGTGCAACATAGCTGCAGATACTGCACACTATCACCCTCCTTTTATGCAGGGAGCACAATTAACTGGCGAGACGCTACCCTAAAGGCAAAGCAGCAACTTTTTTCTTCCCCTACCCAGTACATTTGAGTGGGGAAATAAACGAGAAAGCAAACACAAACAAACAAAGCATGTATTATCTTATTTTTCAATAAACAAACTCGCCCAGGTATTCCCCAAGCTTTGAAGGTGTTTAGCTCTTTGCTGGGAGCACTCACCGCTCGGAACTTCCACGCTAGTTATCTTCGAAGGAGGAGACGAGCCTGCATGGTTTTTGGCTACTACGCTAATGACACAGTCACTTTTTCCAAGTTTTATCTCTGTACTGTTTGAGGGTTCAGTGACCTCTTTATACTCCAGCAGTGTCTCCAGCAGGTAGCAGGACACTTCATGAGACACTATTTTTCCATTGGCTTCAGTAAGGGGTAAGGGCTATGAACGACAAAGAGTGCATTAAAACCAAAATGGAATAAACAAAAGAAGATTAATTTGATGTCCTGATCTAGTCTGATGAATGCAGGCAGTAACGAGGCAGAAAATACAGTTACTCAAGTGTGACTCTGAGAATTAACACCTAAGTTGGTAAATTTTTAATTTTCAGCTGGGATGTGTTAAAAATTTAATTCCTCATGTGAAATGCTTCTCAATGAAATGTTTAAATTATAAAACTTTAATAATATTCTCATTTGGGGAAAAATATTTGTCTCAATGCATGGTTCTATAAACAGTTAAGAAAAGCTGCCTGATTTATTGACTATAAACTTCACTCATTTATAAATGTGTGAGGAAACAGTTTTTCACAGAGTTACATTACATAATATTTTAAAACTTTTAAGTGTCCTATATACCTTCCAGAAGATTTTTAGACTTCTTCCAGAAGGACTTCTCTCTCTCCAGATATCTGGCCCTCTTGCAGGAGCTAAAAAAAAAAAAAAAAAAAAAAGGCAGGTTTTTTTTTTTCCAAGTTGCACAGTAGATGATTTACTGTCTATCAAAAAGTCAGCTTTTTATATGGCTACTTTTAAAATATATGGGTTCACAAGTTCAACATTTTATTATCAAAGAATTAAATAAACTTACGGGCTTCCAGTGTTGTGTGCTCCTCTATCCTGCTCCAGTCACTCCACCTCCAGAAGTGGTCAGCAGCCGAACAGCGCACCCTGAACTGGTATTTGGTATACGGGTGCAATGTGTTCAGCTGAGCTGTGTAAGTTGAAAATTTTCCACCAGGCACAGAGACATTGTGCTGTTAAAAATTTACAGAAATTGATATGTTACCTATACATTTTTTGCTCCTATATTATGCTGAAAGTTATAATCTAAAATGGTGGTATTTTTCCCCAAGAATACTGACTGTGAAAAAAAGCTGCAGTCAAGCCCTAGAAAGAAATTAATGAAAAAGAAAAATACTTCCTATGCAGTCACCCTAAACAAACGAAAATTTTTCAGAGATCTGCCCAAGTGAATTCATATATAGCAGAGAAGTTGAAATATCACAGTAGGTAGCACCTTCGAGATGCAATGCACGAAAAGGAGAGGTAACACTGACAAGCCTTCAACGTGACAAGTTCTGCACACAGTAGCAGCCTGCTGCTTCCCATCTATCCTGTCCAGTCCCTCTCTCCTGTACGCAGTAAAACTGCTGCTCACATGAGGCAGGCCAGGATTTCACCTCTGGTATTCAGAACCTGCATTTCCACCGTGCACATCCACTGTGCACATGCACATCAAACTGGGTGGACAAAGGCCTTCTGCCCAAGACACAGGCACAGAAGCATGCTAAAGACAGTCTGTCTCAGCAAGATGCTTATCATGCAGTGTCCTTCCTAGACAGTCATTTTTCCTTCAACAGATAGCATCCAAGTCTCACCCAGGTGATCTCTGTTCACAGCTCTCATGACAGGACTAGTCCCTCCTGTTATTCCTAAAATGGTGCAAGTCTAGGGATTATTTCAGTTTCATGACTACTCAAAGAAACCCTGAGCCTGGGAGTATTTTTTACTGAATCTAATTATAATACATATGCATCACAGCTGCCAAAAACTGGACTCCAAGTGACTTTAAGCTGCAACTAATTGTGCATTTCTAAAGCCAAATGACAAGTTGAAAAAATATTTAAAAAGCCAACAATCTCTCACATGGATGAAAAAGCTTCTGAAAACATCCTCAAAATGCCATGTAAAACCCCATAACAATTTCACAGCTACTTTTGTTTATTACAGGGAACTCTTGGAGGATTTTTATTAAGCAACCAGAGACAACATAACAAGGCTGTAAAGCTTCTACCAAGCTGTTTGTTGTGTTTCAAAATATCCGTAGCTGCAGGCTCTGATACAGGTGCAGTGAATCAAAATGCTGCGGCAGCCTAAGACCTTACCATCTCCCACTGCTGCAGATGACTGACCTGGTAGCAGAGTTCACAAGCAACTGTGTGCCCCAAGCTTTGAGCAGCGCAACTCTGGCTAGAAAGAACTGTGCAAACCTACTTTTTTAGCAGCTTAAGCTGAGTGATCTGGGAGCAGGTGACACCTGGGTTTTTGTTTCTCCTCCTGACTGCTCCAGAAGCAGTACCTCTTGGGAGAGGAGAAGTACAGACAACTGTGGGTGATGGTGTATCAGACTACACACCAAAATCCAGCACAGCTCATCCGCCAGAGCTGTTACGTGTGTCTAAAAGCCAGTTCCTTCTGCTGTTAATTCCAAAGATATCTATGATTTTCTTTGCAGTACATAATCTCTGGGTACTACTTAACTCATGTCATTATAGAGAAAATATAAAAGCTTAAGGCTTCCACACTCATTAAGTACTCTGAAAGTATTTTAAAAATACTCTTACAGAAAAAGCGTTAACTACCGCCCTATTACTGTAGAGGCAATGTATATAATGATAATCTTCAGTCTTAACTGCATCGCTTCTGTGGCTCGAGTGACTTTATTCAAGGCTGTGCCCAACAAGCAACTGAAAGCAGCAGGTACTAGAATACTCCTGCTAAAAATCAAACAAGCATTGTAAAAAGCAGCCTCTGAGGTTAATGTGCTCAAACTACACATTTAGGCTCTGTGCACCAAGACCTGGTAATTCAGTATGTGCCTACACAAGCTGGTCAGAGATACTTCATCTGAACACACAAGCACAGAATATAGGGGTAAACCTCAGGCCAACTGAACGTGCAGTTCTGCCATCAGGCTTCCCCAGTGGCATAGATCACCCCACACTAAGTTAGGCAATACGGAAGAACAGGATATACTCCCACCACCTATACTCAGTATCTGATGCTGGTGTCTAAGTTTGGATCCTAAGTTCCTCTGACAGTCAGCAGAGCAAATATATGGCTCTAGTCAATGACGCAAAGCACCAAAGCAGGGCAGCAGCTGGAAGCCTCAATGCTGGAAAATCTGAATCCCACCCAGATCTTCTCTCCAGCTGCAGAGGTCTTCACTGGGGATTACCTACTGATACACCCAGTGGGAGAATCCTTCCTTATCCTGTCTCTGCATCACTGACATACGAGCAGGTTTAGCAGTTCCCTATTACAAGCCACACGCACGTCAACTGCTGAAAGCAAGCAAGTGAACTGTTCTCTGAGGGGAAAAAAAAGTTCAACTACAGACTGCAAGAGGCAATCTCAACCACTGTGGAAGTCTGCAGGGCAGAAGCACATGCTGGAACAAGCTCGTGTTAGTACAGTTTGCATAAGGAAGCACAAAGCACAAGGACTGTTCCCTAAAGCATCAGCATAAAGCACTACGCACCTTCTCCAAGTACCAAATAACATAGTGGGGAATTTGACTTTCCTCTGAATTGTTTAAAACTAACAAAAAAAAAAAAAGAAAGCAGGAAGCAACAGAGATGAGCAGAACTTTTTCTGATTTTAGTAGATGAACTTCTAGTCATTACTACATTCATCATTCAATAAGATGATCAGAACTAAGCTCTTAGGAAAGAATTTGAAATGTGGTTAGTTCAGTGAAAAAGATCAACATTTCATGGGAAAAAAATCCATTAAAAGCAACACTTACCAGTTTTTGTTCAGAGTGACCACTGCTAATTTCAATTTGACACAGAAGCCTGATCTCAGCAAAGCTGCCATTTATAAACCAATGCAGACGGATGCTTGTAGAGCTGTTCCCAGAAACAGTTAGCTTTTCTGGAGTTTTTGGATGAACTTACAAAATAAAGAAAAAAATCTTCAGTTCTAAGAAAAAAAATTTACTTTAGTTCTGAAAATTCTGATTTTAAAAGATCAAAGAAATCAGAAGGATAACTGATCTGATCCGCAACTAGGACAGCTGGTGCTGGTGAGGCACCCACAAGCAGTCTCATTCCTGACGCTCTTTTCAGCTATCAAACATGGAAACAGATTTACTTTAAGGCTGAACATACTGGCATGCGTGATAAGAAGCTGGAGACACAGAAAAACAGCTCCCCTCCTACAGACTTTTTTGATAAAGTGAAACATGGGCTATTTCAGAAGACCACAGTGACAGATAAAATTCACTCAACCGTGTTCAGCTTCTGGGAACTTTGTAAGTTAGAACTTAAAGTCTGCAGACTAGGATGGGGTAGGACTCCTGACGACCTCTCCCTTCCCAAGACTCCTTCCTGGAACATTTTAGGAATATTCAGTATTACTACTGATAGCTATTAGAGAGAAAAAAACCTCTGCTGTTGGANGGAAGGGAAGGGAAGGGAAGGGAAGGGAAGGGAAGGGAAGGGAAGGGAAGGGAAGGGAAGGGAAGGGAAGGGAAGGGAAGGGAAGGGAAGGGAAGGGAAGGGAAGGGAAGGGAAGGGAAGGGAAGGGAAGGGAAGGGAAGGGAAGGGAAGGGAAGGGAAGGGAAGGGAAGGGAAGGGAAGGGAAGGGAAGGGAAGGGAAGGGAAGGGAAGGGAAGGGAAGGGAAGGGAAGGGAAGGGAAGGGAAGGGAAGGGAAGGGAAGGGAAGGGAAGGGAAGGGAAGGGAAGGGAAGGGAAGGGAAGGGAAGGGAAGGGAAGGGAAGGGAAGGGAAGGGAAGGGAAGGGAAGGGAAGGGAAGGGAAGGGAAGGGAAGGGAAGGGAAGGGAAGGGAAGGGAAGGGAAGGGAAGGGAAGGGAAGGGAAGGGAAGGGAAGGGAAGGGAAGGGAAGGGAAGGGAAGGGAAGGGAAGGGAAGGGAAGGGAAGGGAAGGGAAGGGAAGGGAAGGGAAGGGAAGGGAAGGGAAGGGAAGGGAAGGGAAGGGAAGGGAAGGGAAGGGAAGGGAAGGGAAGGGAAGGGAAGGGAAGGGAAGGGAAGGGAAGGGAAGGGAAGGGAAGGGAAGGGAAGGGAAGGGAAGGGAAGGGAAGGGAAGGGAAGGGAAGGGAAGGGAAGGGAAGGGAAGGGAAGGGAAGGGAAGGGAAGGGAAGGGAAGGGAAGGGAAGGGAAGGGCAGTCATATCGACTGGATGTAAAAAAGCCCAGTTTATCATTAATAGAAATGAATTCTGCAATTTTACGAACTGCCAACATACTCTTGACAATTCTAATGCCAGGCTAATTAAACTGGGATATGGACAAAAACCACACACCATCTTCAGTTTCACATGTATTTTTTCAGAGAGAACAGCAGAATGCTGTAACCATTAGGAACTCCTGAATCCTCAGGTGTGGTTGTGCAGGCAGGTGGAAAAGGATGGGGAAGACAGCAATAGGAACGTGGTAATCTCTCTTTCCTTGTTTAAACTGAAGGTCTAATGAAAGAAGTTATTTCTTTCTACAAACAATTACAGCAGATGATTATGGCTCTTACCAATAGTAGGTAATACTCCTGCTATTACCTTTCAGTGCTACTTTTTTAAGGCTCCAAATCCTGCTGTGTAAACCTCTATAATATTTTGCCGTATAAGCAGACACTGAAATGCAAGGCCACTCACAGTTCATAAAGTTACACTTAACTTTTAATTATTGATGTGTAATAGAATATGAAGTTACACATAAACAGCAGCTGGCTAATTATTTGATCACAAGTAGGTAGCATTTATCCACACAGCAGTGCATCCAGTCTGGTAGCACTGCTGTTGAGAACTGGCACCTCCCTGTACACCTAATCGTTGCCTCAGGACATGTGCTAAGTTATTCTCTTTTCAAGTTCAAATTATCGGACGCAGTAAAATACTAGTGACAATAAAGCAAAACAATGACAAGTATACTACGTCAGAGTTCTTCAAACCCAAAACAAAAAAATAGTCAGCATTCAGTAAATATATATTTTACCCTTTGTAATTCTTTAGTCTTACCTCTTTCAGTTAAATCAACCAAAAGCGATGACTCTGTTTGCCCGATAGGATTGGATACACCTAATATGAAATCATAGGTTTTTTGACCAGCCAGTACCGGAAAGCCACAGACACGCTCCCTGTTCATTTCATTGACTTCGCATGAAACATTTTTACCAGATATTCTACAAAGTAAAAAGATGGGGAGAACAACTTAATTTTTGAATAAGATAATTTCTAGCAACAGTCAGAAGTCTAGACTGAAAACACAGTAAAGAATGATGGGTTCACCGACACATGGCTTACAGAATTATTTGATTGCTGAGGCACATCTAACACCACGATGCAGGTTAAAGTGGCATCAGTCATGACTTGCCCTGTTCTCACATGAAACTCTCCTCTCACACTAACACAACATTTCCATCCCCTGACTTCTCAAAAGCCTGGAAAACAAGTAGGTCCTGTAAAACCACCTCACAAGTCACAACTAAGATTCTGATTTAAAGTATCTTTGTTCAGATCAGCATACATTTGCATTTAAAGAATGTTCTTAATTGCCTTCTGAACTGGGGAGATGCAAGCATTATGTCTTTCTATCAGCACTGCCAAATCAAAACTAAGTTTTGTTACCTGGGATATATCCACTAGTCCCAGCTGTTTTTAAAATCAAAAGCAAGAGAGGCAGTTTGGTAACAGCCAAGACCAGAGTTACATCTTTAGGGGTAAACCTAAAGTGTGTGTATCTGTATGTATGTACGTATACAGAACTTGCTTTAATCACAATCTGTGTAAACCTCTCATTTAGTAGCACAAGTTTAACTTATTCTTTCAGGCATTTTTGTTGTGTTCTAGATGAACTCTGAGCTCTCTCCAGACCATACTCTTCATTTCAATAGCTCAGTCTGGGCTGAGAAGAAACATGATAATATTTACCCTGAAATGCATTACATTCACTTCCTCACAGCTTTGGGCTGAGCAAAACCAGTCTGAACTACAACCTCATTTACAAGCTCAATATCGGCAGCATTGATTATCTGCTCTGTCCTGTCCACCTCTTTGCACCCTACTCAACAACTTCTTTAGCACTAGCATCCTGGACAACATCTGTGACCATAACTCAATCCTCATTGCCTCAGACTTGTTTCAAAGCCACCATGAGACTCCATTTCCCATCAGTTAGTGTGACTCAGACCTCTCCTGTCCCCTTTCCCTGACTGCTCCTTTGGCATTACTGGGGAGCCTCCCCACCACAGGAATTTTGTGAATTTTGTTAACTCCTCACTAACTTCTATTCATAACCACCAAGGAATCCCATTTGCAAGTGCTATTCCAAAATGACAGTTCTTCACTTTTAAGGCTTTACATGGACTACAATGTAAGACAAACCAGTGGGACACCAGTCTTCACTTCTTTCTGTGGACGATGCCAGTGTTATTTGTCCCTTTCAATGTTTTCCAGGTAACTAGTGCTCTACACTGTCTAGTTCTTGATGCTGGGAGGAGAATGGATGTAGGGTTATGGCTGCTTTCCCTAGTAGCATTTGGAAAACGCTCCATGGCCAGTCTTACAATTGTTCGTCAGTGAGTTTCTGTCACCCTGCACAGCAGAAGATCAGTAAACGTCTGACAGATGATCTGTCACAGGTTGCATATAAAAAACCCTTTAAAAATTAGTTAATCACTCCCACTATACCCCTGTATTTTCATATTGGTCTTATCTGCATGTTGGCAGCAGCCTGACACACTAAGTGCTTTATTTTCTCATGAGTTCACAATGCCATAAGTCTTTGGGAAAAGCCATCCTTAATTCCCACTGCAATTTTGCAGAGGTAGACAATGATTCTTCAAGTTCAGTTTACTTTCAACTTCCATAAATTCTTGAAAAGTATTTTAGGCTCTAAACAATGGAGACTATCTCATTTAAATAGACATAGTGCACTAAGTCAGAGACAGCAAAGGATATATTGCAAATCTACCCTTTTACTCCTTTTAGTGCTGAATTGTTTTACCTTTCAAATAAGCTGTACTTTGTTCTTCGTTTTCCATATAGTCCACTGGGCCTCCCTGGTTTCCAGGTGCATTTTATTATCAGAAAGTTGGATGTTTCACAGCTGAGGTTTTGGGGAACATCAGGGGCATCTGTAGCATGGAAGGAAACCAAAACAGTTGGCCCATGTTTTGTCATCCTAGTGGGACAGCTAGGACACTAGCTTCCTGAAAGCATCACAATTTTTTTTTTTTGCTGGGTGTAGATTGCATGCCTCACAAATGCATGGTAATCGTTACACTCCAACCATATAAATAATATGCTTTAAAAAAATCCCAATAAAACAGATGGATAATTATTATCAGCCCCATCTGACTAACACTTGACTCTAGGCTTCTAAGTGGGTGGATAATCTGGTAAATCACACGCAAACATCTTCACAAGCTCCAGGCTCGGACCTGGAAGTATTTCATTGAAACTCTGCCAAGACTGTTCCAAAATTCTGAGCGTCAGTTAAGTTGCTGAGCAATGCAGGAATGCTGTCGACTGTGCGTCACATTTTCTTACATGCCAGCCCCACCACTGCTTTGAATTCTCCAAGCAAGCCATGTCAAGGAGATGTTCCCTTTAGCATGAATTCCACGCTGAATTTGAAAGTTAAAGAAAACTCCAAATGGCTTCTCATCTTCATGGTTGCTTTGGAAGTGGCCATCTTTCTCTTTTAAAGCTTGTTTTTTGCTCCCACACTAGAGTAGTGTTGAATGACTTCCTGGAGAAGATGGGCAGTGCTCCCCACCAAGCTGGCAACCGTCCTAACATGAGACTAAGCAGAGCATTTATTTCGAGTCTCATACACTTTTCTACAAAAGGTAGCACAATAATATCCATGTAGCTGCCTTAGAGAAGGGGCACTAACACAAGAGGCAGCAGTGGCAGGCTTAGTTCAGCAAAAGAACACTTAGTTTGCCAGCCTTAGGCTTAATCAGGATGGTCTGCATACACATTTACTTCCTCTACCTTTTCTTCCCCAAATGTCCCTCATCAGCAAAAGCATCATGGCAAGTCCTCTCGCTTCACACTAAGCAGGTGCCCCAAGAAGAAATACTGGCAGGAAGCAAGACTTCACCACATCCCAGCTATTCAAAAACCACTGCATGAGAAAAACCTATGGGATTATCACAGCATTCGTTCATGAACCACTGACTTACTTACCTAGAAGATTCTCCACAAAAGCAAATACTGCACAAATAATGTAAAAATGGCATTTCACTGACAAGTCATCAAAGGTTGGATTCTGTTTTGCAATTGCTATCACACACTTAATATACAAAGTCAATGACAGGAGGCCCAGGCTGGAGTTGGAAACACATTTCTAAGTAAGTCCAGTCTCTCCTCTCCTTTCCCTCAACCTCAAGTACCCTAAGGTCAAAGGCAGGCATCTGTAATGGGGAACAGGATTTTAACAAGCAGCTATTGGAAGATCATAACTCTCAAAACCCCTGTGGCGAAAACACACAAAGCTCTGAATTGACCAATTATGGGAAAGAAGAACCAGGTACTGTTAGTAGTTTGTTTTAATAGGTATCTATATCTGGAAGAGATTTCTGAGGCTGGCATGGTTACATAGAGAAGGTACACAGTGATTCAGTATTTTTAAAGAAAATACTAAAAGAATGTTTGGAAGATTTTCCAGGAAAGAGGAACTGTCAGCTGAGTTCCTTTGCTGTAATTGGCTCCCAGGAAGCTACTGCCCTGGACAAGCATCTGTTGTTGTTGCAAGTCTAACTGTCTGTTTTATTGTCTTCATTTGACCGGTTGGTAAATGAATGTTTTCACTTACAATTCTTGCTCTTACTCTCGCCTTGTCATGGACTAAACAAGAACAGATGTAAACCTAAAGTGATAGAGACTGAGGATGAATCCTCATATGGCAATAAACTACTGAGTATTCCAGATCATTAAAAGTGCCTTCGGAAAAAAGATCAAGAAGAGAAGCGCTGGGCCAGGTTCTAAGGGAAGAGAGCTTACATGGGTACCTTCTCATCCTCCCAGCTTTGGTGTCTTCTCCATGGGATGGAGTTTCCACAGTGAAATCAAACATGTACAATCCCAGTTCATCCTCAGAAACCAAACGCCAGGGAAAAAAAGCCACAAAGGCATTTGTTTCCTAGCAGAACCCTAGGAGTCTCAAAATTATTTTTATTTTCTTTATGGTAGTAAACATAATGATACATACATCCTACAAACAAGACAGTTCCATCCATCTCATCTTCGGATAGTATGCACACTACATTTGTCCCGCTGGTATCTGAAGCACTGGCATTTAGCACTCTGATTGCACTGCTCCGACTGCTCAGCGGTATCATTGGGTATATTTCCGGTCCATAAGTCATCCGTTTTATCTGCTGTCCTTCTTCATGGACACAACAAATTGTCACATCTGAACCTACTGCCACCACGGTGTCCTGAGGAAACACCCCACTCCCACTGGGCTCCGTATCTTTTCCTAGCAGAGAAGGAAGAACAGAAAACAAAAAGAAACAAAAAAACCTCACATGACCAATTTGCTATAAACATGGCGCTGATCAGCTAAAATGTGACTTCGGAGCACTCTAATTGCATACAAATCAATGTTTATTAGGTTTCATTAACTAATGATTGCATTATTTCTCTCATCAAAACACTCCCAAAAGCACCAGCCCATCACTGCCTAACGCTTTTCCTCTGATTTTGGCCTACTTTTCACAAAGCAATCAAAGTCCATGTGGTGGCAAGGAAACAAACATACCAGGGACCTCTTCTACTGGGCTCCAATCACTCCAATCCTTGGGGCCAACAAATTGTGTTACATTAATATAACTCCGAATCTTCACATAATGCGATGTACACTCCAAAGGCATATCTGATGTCCAGTTCCAAGAAAGAATGATGTCTTCATGAGTCAGTTTTGAATAGTAAGTTACCTACAAAGTTTTCCCAAAAATCAAAAAAAACCCAAGAGAGAGTTTATGAACACCTGTTATAAGTGATGTATAATCTCCCACGTGTCAACAGAATGGCAAGTTAAGTGAAGTAAATCACAAAATCCTGATAGACGGTTGGAGTGTCCCACATAACTTGCAGTTGTGTTGTGAATTTACTTAGACAAAAGCCTAAGATGCTAAACAGCCCACCAGCGAGGTAGACTGCCAGCCAGAAATACCAGAGGGCAGACATTTGAGGGAAAGCAGGAAGCTCGCCAAGCATTTCAAAAGGTATATATTGCATCCTGGCATCTCCTAGGCAGGGAAATGTTCCAGCTTTTCCAAAATGAGACTCTTCTAGTATTAGTCCCAGGCTGCACATTTTGTCTTTTCTCCACTCTTGAAAATTATAGATCAGAGCTATAAATTCACCTGGAATAACTGTGGTTGGAAAAAAAAAAGCAAACTGAACATTCCAAGACCACCAAGACTTTAGACATCGATGCAGAAGCAATGCAGAGATAATGGCGTAAAATATCTGCCAAATTCATAAATAAGTTCTAATAAAAAAAAACCCTGCACGAGATATGTTTTTTAAAGCTGTGAATGTAAATAAGTACTGGCAGTATAGTAGCCAGCATCCTTATAACTTTGAAAATCAACAAGCAGTTACCTACCAGAAGCATGACTATGCTCAGGTCAAGCAAAGCCCTACAATCTTCATTATTCTTAGCTTTCCTCAAACGACCTCCCAGAATATTACTGAGGGCAAAAATTGTATATGTATTTTTTTCATAAAGGAAATTAAAGGACTTACTTGTGTGACTTTTTCCATTACTTCTTTACGGAGTATCTGAATCTGCCAAAAGGCATCCAGTCCATTTGGGAAGACTGATCCATTATCACTCCACTTCAGATTTAATGTGGAAGTTGAAAAGTCAGGTGTTAAACTAAGAATGCGTGGAGTGAGAGGAACAAATGCTTGAAAGAGAGAGAGAGGGGAAAAGCCATATTCAAGTCATTAGTCAGCAACATCAGCCCTACAGGTGTTTAACAGACACATCTCTCTGCTCTCAGCTGGCTAATAGCCATACAAATATGTAACTCAACCTCTGTAATTAGAACAAGATGGGCTCTGTCATTACTTGAGTGTGAAAGTTCCCAGGAAAGCACAGGTGCTGATGAGTCACCAGGTAGCATTTTCTTCTAACATCTCGACATACAGATGTGTGAGTAATTGATCATGAATATGACTCTTGATAATGCATAATAAGGAAGACATCATGTCTTGCACAACCTTCATTCAGTGCTTCAGAGATAAAGCAAATATGGTGACAGTCTCTGAAGTGTATGTGAGAACACATCTAGGGAGGATGACGGAAAATCCCCTAAAGGAAGAAGTGCATTTTGGAGACCAGCAGGGAAGAGGGACCTTGCAACAAAAGCTAGAGTAGGGAGAAAGGAGAGCAGAAGCACAAGGTGGGGAAGAAGCTCACATAAGGCTCTCAAGAGGATCATGGGGAATGTGATTTTAAGCTACACGAAATATTAAAGGCATGATGAGTCGAGAGCCTATGGGTAAGAATTAGAGGGCAGGCCAATACAGGTGACACTGTTGTGGGTGTTTGCTATAGGCCACCTGATCAGGAAGAGGAACTTGACGAGGCCTTCTACAGACAGCTGGAAGTTGCCTCACAGTCACAGGCC
>VZSC01005853.1:111184-137154 GCA_013398225.1 Steatornis caripensis | reverse complement strand
AAGGGGCAATGGGCACAAACTGGAACACAGGAAGTTCCACCTGAACATGAGGAGGAACTTCTTTACTGTGAGGGTGACAGAGCACTGGAACAGGCTGCCCAGAGAGGTTGTGGAGTCTCCTTCTCTGGAGATATTCAAAACCCGCCTGGATGCATTCCTGTGCAACCTGCTCTAGGCTAACCTGCTTTAGCCAGGGGGGTTGGACTAGATGATCTCTAGAGGTCCCTTCCAACCCCTACCATTCTATGATTCTATGATTCTATGACATGGTGATGGAGGCAGGACAGGGAGATTAAATAGAAGCATCTCTTCTATGAATGGGTGGTGGTGAAGCAAGAGGCTGAGAAGCAGGCAAGGGTTACGGCAGTTAATTGGTGCAGGATAAATTCTGGTTTTAAAATGTGTGATTTAGCCAACTTTGGTCCAGCCAAGACTCTGAGAGCCTGCAAAGTGTTCAGCACAGTCAACACGGTACACAGGATAACCTGGGATGTACCTGAGAGACTCATCCTGCCTGGAGCCAGCAAGATGCTGGACAACCCAGTGTGTAGCCCACACATTTTTGAGTTGTGTTTTGCTACAGTTCTTGAGCTGCTCTCAACTGAAAACTAAGCCATGGATAAGAAGTGTTACTGACTTTAGATTCTGACTGCCCTAAAGGAATAAGCATGCAAACCGAAACGAAAGACTAAATTACGAACAAGTGTGGCACATGGTGTCAATGCCACCTTCAGCTTACAACTTCCACCTTTGGGAGGAAAGAAGTTGGAAAAAGTCTAATTTAACTATGACTCCAACATGACGCAGCCTACCTCCCAAGCACAGATGTATTTGCTGAGTTTGAACAGAATGGGTAAGTTGGACATATATTAAGAAAATATGATCCTGGCAGGGGTGACCTATGCTATAACTGCCCTTAAAATGTTGTGAAATTGCAAGAATAAACTACTTAATTTCATAGCAGTTCAGCATTTAAAATGGGAGAACAGGCACTACAAAGTTTATTCTCCCTTTCCCAAGTCAAGTCTGAGCAAATGCGCTTTATGCCCTATGCAGGTACTTCAGTATGTAGACTAGGAACTTTTTTACAAATCTTTCCTAATTTGCAATTAGGATAAAAAAAGACGAAGAGCGATTAAGGGGATGTAACAGTGCTGTACTCATTTTCCTCCTCACATTCTGCCCTTGATTTCTCTGCTATGATCTATGGATAAGAGGAGTTTTCTTTCCCTTGAACGGGGAGAGAAAACAACCTATTATGTATGCTAGATTCATATGTACTCAGCACATCAACATTTTACATACAGGAACATTGCCAAAGAAAACTGCAAGTATATACCTTCTGCAGCATTGTTATACACAGCATAAAGGTCTTATGTACACACAAAAAAACTGATACTTACAGATGTCTTTGTTGTGAATTTCAAATTCTTTGGTAGCAAGAGCAGTTCCAGAAATGCTGTTTGTGGTTATTGTCACCATGGTGGAGCTCTCTGGGACTGGAATCTCAACCCTTTTCTCCTTAGTTTTAAAACACACCGGAGAGGGGAGGTCGCTGAAAATAACAGAGAGGATTATGCAGGTATTTCAGCTGATAGGATATTATGGCAAGTTAAGTCCTATTCCTAGGGCACTAATAAAACACATATTCTCTGTGATATAATAGACAGCTGCATATCAAGTCTGTGAAGGAGTGAGACTTGCATGGGCTTCGATTAGTATCAGATTAACAGGCATTCCCTGTGCCATAGTTGTATAATGCAGCTACCTAGTTCTTAAGAGAACACCTCAAAGTAAAAAACTGACTTTTTAACCAAAAGACACATTTATGAAACCTACAGTCACCATGAACCAGTATTTCAAAATAAGCAAAATAAATTCCCCCAAACTCAACAGTACCTCCCCCTCTCTTCATGTTTCCTGATTCTCTCCCCCTCCATTTCTTCTCAAAGTGATGGCATATAGGTGCAAAGAGCAGGTTCACCTATCTGTGTCCTCAGAACAAATCTTCTAGCTCCCTTCTGCTGCTCAGCTCGTACAGAAACAGCAGAGGGCAGGGGAAAGAACTGCTAAGATCCCAGATGGAAGCACAGTCTGAGCATAACGTTTGTGCAGCACTCAGCACAACGTGATCCGGCCTGTGCCTGGAGGTTGTAGATACATACAGGAAACAATAATGGATGGGTCAAGTCCCTTTGCTCATTATCACCGATATGCAATTAGAAAGAAAGGCAAAAAGTTTGGAAAAATCCAGATCTTACTCCTGGGGCAATGATGGGAGGAAGGAAAGCAAAGAGAACAATGCCAGACTTCCTGCTGAGGGACTGTTACTCGCTTATGAACTGGAACAGGACCCTGGAACGCCAATCAGCTGGAGTCAAGAGCTTCGGCTGAACTTAAGATTCACACAAGGCTCTGGGCTAGTGAAGGCCAGCTGAGACTTGAGTGCTCAGAAAGACTATTCCTCTTCTGTACTAAGATATTATTAAAGGATATTTGGGCAAGTGAAAAACAAAATCTCTTTCCCTCAGAGAGGTGTGCACTAAGCTCACCCCTCAGCCTCTTTGCTTTGGGGGCCCAAGCCTGTTCTGCTTTGCTAAGGCAAAACAGCAGCAGCTACATGGCTGTTGTTTAAAGAGCAGTACCTCATGAACTCTGCACTGCTGAACTCTGGCTGCAATGTCACATATATGCATTGTTTTGTACAGAAATGATAGCTGGCAATACAGGAGGAGTAACTAGACACAGAAAATCACACGTGTAGGTGGAAGACGTGCAGCCAAGTCCTGGGACCCCAAGGACTAGTCTGGGCTGCCTGCAGAATTTACAGGAAAAAAGACAGTACAAATATCTGGATTGGGGGCAGGATCAAGATGCAAAAAGGATTTGAACTCATCCCTACCACATGATAAGTATTTGGCAGACCCACAGCATGGGGAATTGCACATGTAGTTCTCATTAGTGAAAAACACACTGAAGATTTAAGGTTTTTTATTGTTTCTCAAAATTTTCAACTCGCGTTCACTTCAGAAAAGCTATTGTAACTGTGGAATAATTTTTAAGTTTCCTCTAATACAATGCTCTCCAGACAGCTTAGCATTGATAAAGGTTGTAAGACAGCCACCAAGAGATTTTTTCATGTTTTTCCACATGTGAATCTCAACACTTATGTCACATACTCTACCGCTTTGGCCCATAACATCAGGATTCACTTCTTCCAACTATCATTTCCTTTTGGATTGAACCTGGTATGAAGATGTCCCTCATGAAAACTCTGAGCAAGGGCTAGGCAGACACACAGAGAAGTCTGAGTAAACGAGAGCATCTTCCAGTCCTTTGAAGAGAACAAGCAGGAGATCTTGGCAGGAGAATTGTTCAAATGAAACAAGACTTTGCCAGAAACCCTGCAATTGCCTGAGTTAACAGTGCCCGGAGGGAGCACCACCCAAGGAAAACTGATGGGGAGATGCTGGGAAACAACAGCATCACAAATTCCATAGGCAGCAACTGAGGAATAACTATACTTTTCATCACAACTTGGTAGTTTTCAAATAGGTATACAGGGGACTTACTTCGTAGTGTAGCAAAAGTCAGTCTGTCCATGTCTTCCCTTAGAAAAGGCATCCCAAGTACAGACCATTTTACGTAAATTGTGCATTACACATTTCAGATTCCGAGGGTGCCCTGGAGAACCTGAAATCACATAAGAAATACAATCACAAACTGGAGGTCAAAACCAACCAACTGTAAAGCAACTGCTACTGTGCACATCCATAGCCATTCTTTTTACATTTTTATTGCATGCATGCCTGGCCAGTATTTTAAAACTGTTGAATGGTTTGTGTGCCTGATTACATACAGCCACAGACTGCCAGATTTCTAGAAGTACCAAAAATCTGCGTTTACACTTGCGGGCAATGAAACAGGCAGCTGTTTCTTTCCACGATACCCATTCCTAGCCTAGCCTAATAAGCAGGCTTTGGGCCAACAGCAAAACTGCAAGCTTTGATGATAAAGTTAACGAGTTTTTTGCTGTCCTCTGTTGTCCCACATGGAGGGCAATTAATGGCAGAAGGCAAATTAATGATAATGTGTGAAATTGTTGCAGATAGCCGACATATATAGCAGAAGGCCTTAATGTGGGCATTTACACCATTACATATGCAGACTATCATAGTTGTATTATGGAGATATTAACACCCAATTTTACACTGGTTTACAAGATGCCACTGGTTGCTGGAAAGCAGAGATGAGGCCTGGCAGCACCTCCACCCCTACAAGGTGTGGGATCACAGAGATGACGGGTTTTGAACATACAAATAGTAGGAAAGCAATGTAATTAAATCGTGTCAGTACAGAAGCTACAAAGCAAAAGTAATTAGTGACTTACATTGCAATAAACTCACCTATCTCTTGGCTATATATTAAGCTTCTTAAACACAAAATAGCTAGTGCTAAAAGGCAGCGGAGGCTTGAATTCTTCCACATTCTTCTACTGTTTGTTTTCAGAACAGCAGCTTCAAGCAGGAATAAATGTCATCTTCCAACAAGCTGGTCAGTTCTAAAATTAAAAACAAAAACAACTTAGAAATTCCAGAGCTGGTACTCCAGAAATGCCAGGGTTTTTTCCATCTACTTTTCCTCTTCAGTGCTGCTTCCACATGTAGCAACCCCTTTCTCTTCCCGGTCTGGCAACCAAATCTTTTCACTGTCCCCACCACTCTTTGATGCATGTGTTTTCAAAGATAAGCTGAAGAGTCACAGATGTGTAAAACTCAATTGTCCACAGGCCTCCTTCAGGACTATCTGAGACCAGAACAGAGTAGACATGGCAGGGTATTCCCCTGCAACAGATCTCTTAAACTCAGATGAAATGTCATATTCACAAAGAGTCTTGTATACCATGTATGGAAATGTCCGTGCTTTGGATATGGGCTTAAGCGGACAGGAGGGCCCATCTGTTTTCCTCTCCCCTCTGCTCACTTTTCATATTGCTGCTCTTCAAAGTTATGGAATGCCCAAGACACTGCAGAACCAGATGTGATCACCTAGGATCACTGGTTCAATCCAGTGTTAAGTAACAATGTCTGGAGGAAAAAAATGGAAAAAAATGAGAGCCATTTATCTACCAAAAGATACTCATTGCTATAAATATTGTTCTTAAGGTAAAAATTATCTAGAATATTACCTTTAATGTGTTCTTTGAAGATTAATGGATTGTGTGTTTTTCAAAGAGAAGTTCAACTGTTCAGCAGGATCTGGGGAACACATTCAGTTCCACCCACACATCGGCCACCATCAGTTTTTGGTCTCAAAAAGAACACTGCAGGAAAGCTTATCCTAAAGCCCAGCCAGCCCCTGGTGTAGTGTTTCCCTGTCACCTGAAAGCTCTGAAGACTTGAGCACCCTCGCAGAGACTGTAACTCCCAGGTAGCAAGGGGCCTTCTCTCGGTGATCAACAGCGGGAGCTGGGACATTTTCACATAAGCACATAGCTGAGCCAGCCTCTCCTACAGAGCAGCTTTCTAAAACTTCACTTTGTCCGGGCTACTTCTTTTAAAAGAAGCCTCAAGTGGAAAAGCTCCTGACCTTATCTTAGAAGTCTCTTCCAAAGCCAGATGTACATCATTGTCAGAATAACAGACTTTGCCTAAAAGCCTCTGATTTCAAAAGAAACCTCTCTTTATTGAAGTCCGCTGCGCCACTAGGAGTATGCTCCTTCATCCCTGCAATACAACCATACAACAATCTATTTTTTATTACTTTTTTTTTTAAAAGGAATTCTCCCTCAGGGGACAGCTGGGAATGCCCGCAATGCTCTTCTGTCCCTCACCAATGCACACTGTGCAAGAAGAAGCATATTGACACTGTGTAAACTAATCCAGAGCCGTTCACAAGGGGCCACTTCTCTCCTTTCTCTTGGTCTGCCATAACCAGACTGAGGGAAAGGCCCAGGCAGCACAGGAGCTGAGAGAGATGCTACGGTAAAGGTCAACATTACATCCGGAGGAAAGAAACACCCTTAAAACTTAACAATTATTTTCACCATGTTCTCAACCCACCTGAAAACCTTTCTCAACACATACTAATTTAAGGTATACTGCCCCCAGACACATTCAGTTCTTCCTTTTATATAAACTGTAATATCCATCCTGTACAACCTGTTAAAGTTACTTGTTTACACTTGTTAAATCAAGAGTGAAGTTTGACAAATCCAAGTTCATGCAAAGATGAATCAAGAACCCGCCAATACATGAAACATAATAATCTCTGTGCCAGAAGTCCCCCATTGCATTTCGGTGTCTCTCAAGGTCTTTATATTGTGTTTGTCCATGTTATTAATGAAAACCCGGGATGTTAGCTCCAGGTTTAAACTTTGCTCACAAACCTCTCACTTCATCAAAAATGTGAAGAACACTCAAGACTTGGGAGTTACATGAATGAAATGACCAAATTCCATTTGCCACGTACATGTAAATTATACCTGTTTGTTTGTGAGTACTTTAGGTATTTCTTCAAAGGCTAGTTCTGGTTTGCAGAAAAGCCTAAAATCAAAATTTCAAGTTTTATATCAGAATCAGTTGACAGAGCCCTGTCAGCTAGCAGAAGCCAAGGAAAGAATCAAAAAAGGGGAGAGCACTTTGCCACTTGAAGGAGAGAAAACTGAGTTGTGAAGTTAATTAAATCCCAAGCCTCTCACTTTCTAAACACATTACCTGCACAGGATTGTGCAAAACCTGTTTGGTCATGCCAGGTTTAGGAGACAGATTCAGCAACTATGTGAGTGCTTATGTGTGTGGTCAAGAAAATCTTCTGATTTTCTGCACGTTCTTTCAATACATCGCTTACTGAGGAGTCCTCCTATTGCGAAAGTGTTAAGAGTAACATCATAGCAGCGAATTACAAGAAACTCAAGTCATACCAAATTCTCCTAACTCAAGCACAGTTTCAATTTCTGTTGCAGAGTCAGGCACCGAAGGGAACCTATGTACTTTCATGCACAGCATGAGTGTCTTGTAAACCACAATCTTTCGTAACAATTATAGACTCCCTGGCTCTTGTCCTCTCATACACATTTTATAGCTTGCTGAAAAGTTGGCAATTCGAAGCCTCATGTCACATAATTAAATGCCATTAGTCAGGAGAAAAGATTCCCATTTATAGGCTTGTTTTAATTACAAAGTTACAAAATAATTGAAGTAATTTAAAAATAGGAAGTTCACTTTCTTTGGATGAAAGCTGCCTTTCATCAATTCAAGACTAATTCAAACAAGGCACGGAGGTTTTTCCTTACAGAATCACAGAATCGCAGATTGGTAGGGGTTGGAAGGGATCTCTGGAGATCATCTAGTCCAACCCCCCTGCTCTTCCCTGGAGAGATATGAAAAGCATGTTATGCTTTAGGCAGATGTACTCTTAAGATGGACAGGACAATATAAGAGTCAGAGATACTTATTTAGGACAAGAGAGCTCAGTCTTGTCAGAGGAAGGCAAAACCTTGACCAGGGCTGGAATGCAACAGTTGCTGCTAAGTGTAAATGCCCTTATATTCTAAGTCTTTATTTTTAAAAAATGATATGAAAGAGGGTCAGCCCATTCTCTCTACCAGAAAGAGAAACTGCAACTAAGTCATTTTTAGCAGAAGTCCGTCTTAAAAAATATCAGCAACAGCACACCCCATACCAATCTCATTTCCTTGGGCAATCTATTCGTGTCACTTCACTGGCACCATCATTAGTGCTCTCAAGGAGCTACACAACTGTCTCTTGCTCCATTTTAAGCACTTTACTTTGTCCTGCCTCCAGCAGACAAAGAACAGTTTATCCTCTGCCTTGCAGCAAGCTCTTACATAGAAGATGACTGATACTGGGTCTCTGCTAGCTCCTCCCTTACAAACTCCAATTTTTTTCACCATTTTCCAGTCTCAGTTTCTAGATTTCTGATCATTCCTGGAACAAATATTTCTCTGTGGACCAAATCTGTGGTATCCTCAGCTTGGAAGTATTTCTGCCCCGAGGCCTGAGCATTATCAAGCACAATGAAGGAACTTTTCTAAAGCAAACCTATGCGTTGCACATGTTTACACAGCCCGTGCCATATTTGCCTTTCTCTCAACATTCAGGCCTTGTTGACTCAATTTCAGCGTGTGATCCAGCCCCAGACACTACTGTATAAAGCTGCCACGTAGCTGTTTATCTAGTATTTCAGACTCCAATCTCATCCTCAAACAGACTGCAAACCTCCTAACTTAGTGTGAATATATTTGCACAGCAAATTAATCTTAAAGGCCTTGCCTGAAAAGGTCTTTCACTTTTGGAATTTTAAAATAAGGAAAAAGCTTCCCATAAATCTATTCTAAGGAACAACATAATTCGTGTGTGTGTGTGTGTGTGTGTGTGTGTGTGTGCAAAAGGTATTCACATGCAAATTCATGCCATTCTGACAGCAAAGGCATGGCAGGCTTCAGTATATAAATGCTCATACTTAAAAGCAGCTACTAAAAGCAGGATTCCACAATAACTGTTGGAAGCTACAATGCACAGAGATGTCCTGACTTCTGCTCAGGTCTTTATGTTGTGCAGAGGAGCTACCCTTGTCCCTGTGGTCAGAAACAAAACATTTAAAATTGATTTTTATGCAGATAAACTAACAAAGGAACAATTACATTCAGATTCTTCATCCCTGAAGCCAATGGATGGTGGCCCTTATTTAAAACAGCTCAATACCAACTGTGGACTTTTACGTTACTTTTAAAGATGTTTTGATGCATACAGTGCACCTACCGGTGATCAGATAAGATACGATAGGGAAAGCACTCCGAGTCAATAATGTGCACCTGGGAAAATATCTGTGGACAGCTCTCCTTTAAAACCCTGTCAGCTGTAAAGAAGGTTAAACTTTGTGTGGCAAGCCGAGACAAACAAGGGAGGGCAGCACCAGCTGTTTGACAGCAACATGCTAAGACATCACCAGCCTCTTTAGACTTAACCTCTAAAAGGGAAAAACAGAAGATAACCGGTATCTCTCCTACTACTGTGCTTCGTATTATGTATTTCTTGGCTCAACTGGCTCTGCGTATATTTTTTTAAAGCATAGCTGACCAAATGCTCAATTCTCTTTAAAGGAAAAAAAAATGTTTTCTTAGTCAGTTGTAACAAATCAATTCTCTAAGCACAGAAGCTCTCGAAAGCTCTGTTCTACTTTTGAGTTTTCTGGTCTCTGAATGTATTTCATTGTCAAGTGCTTGGAAACCAGTTTGAAAACAAACAACCAAAACAGATAAAAAAACCTCAAAAATCTTTCTGGCCTGCTTTCTGCCTGCAGTCTGATCTGCCAGTCACAACCCTCCAGATTTGGTTTTAAAAATACCTGTGAATTGAGGATCAGTGGCCACATTTTCAATGGCTATTTTTGTGGTCCACAAGCAGGCACCTAAAAGCAAACAGTTAAAAAGTCAGCTTATACAAAAGGTTTACGGAAACTCTAAGTGAAGAATACTAGAGGAAACCATGAAACCAGTAAAAAATTTGTATTAAACATAACAGAAGGAATTTGTTTGTCAATAAATTTTCTCAAGTTACAATTTATTTGTTTTTTATCCACAGTTAAAGATATCAACATAATAATTTACCACCAAACGGAACATAAAAAGCTCTCAAGCAAAATGATTATATAGCACACCATCAAAATGTAGAGACTGATGGCAGGCTGCATTTTTGGCAATACTGAACAGTCATCACCCCAAATACAGCCAGGCAGAAATGCAGGTGCTAAGTATGTGCCTAGATCAAAACCTAGAAGAAATACCACTTTGCGTAGCAGGTGGAGAACACTCATTCTACTTTTCTCTGCCCAAAGATACTAATTTAACCTTCAAAGCGAAAGAAAACACACATACATCCAGATAAAAATGCATGTATCAAATTACACATCCTATTGCCAACAGAAAGCTTCCAAAAAAATTCCCCTATCTGAAAGACCATGCCAGAAGTACACATTTCTGGGAAACCAAGCAAACTGCCAATACAGCTGACAGTAAAGACAATGAGCACAGAAACAGAAGATGAACTGGCTTTCTTTAGAACAGCTTTGCTGATCCCACATCCTTCAGTCTTTGACTTTAAAGCTAGCTGAGTAATAAAAAAAAAAGGGAGTAGAATTATTAAGATTTATTTGAGGGAGTTTGGCAGTTTTTCAATAGAGCACAATCTTCCTCCTTAAAAAATTCCCAAAGTTGAGACAAAAATCTCTCTTCAGTAATCTAAATGCAGGCTTTCCCTCTCTGTTTTATAACATGGCAGCATTCCATGTTATAAAAGATTCGCAGGACATGAATCACTAAAACTCGTTTATAAATGAAGGCTGAATCCCATTTGGGAATCTGGCTTTCCCTAGTTCTGAGGAATTAAGAATCTGCTATGTCTCTTTCCAAAAGCTAATAAAATAATTTAAGTTGCCTATGAGCACCAAATGCACTCTGCCAATCTGCAGTGGAGGAAAAGGAAACGACGACAGGGTGTCAAGGTATTATACACTAAATGTGCAGGAGCGCACAAGGCCAAATTTTCAGTCCTTTGAGACAAACTTTGTTTTGTTGGGTTTTTTTCCTGTCAAGCACAAGGAGAAAAATTCCCTTCTCGCTGCTTCTTTCTCTAGCTGCCAAATAGCAGCATCACCTCCGAGATGCTGGGAAGCCACCGCAGTCACCTTGCAGACATCTCAGCCCGCTTCTGCTCTGCAAGGTGAAGTGAGATGTCAGGATGCAGCACACAAGTTCAACACAAGGATTGACACTTCAACAATTCATTTTCAAAGCTCCTGGTCACAAGCACCATCTACAAAGGCAAGTATTTTGGCAAGAACCTTTACCAACAAGAGTAAAGGTACACCCCAGCTGGACTAAGTATTTCACCTGGCTCAGAGTCTAAGGCCAATGCGCAGGCAGCTGCAGCTGCTTTCCAGTATTTCCAGTTCTTCCTTTCTGCTGATCCCAGAAGTGTTAAACACTATGGAAATACAAACAAGCAAGCTGCAGACTGGCAGAGCTGGTGGGTACTTCCAGGTAGCAACAAGAATGAGAACCAGCCTCACCTGGCAAGGAGATGAGAGAAAATGCTTTGCAAGGGATTTCCTGACTTGGGGGAGGGCAATGTACAAGACTACATACAGGACTGAGATCAGAAGGGTTTGAAATCACTTGCTTAAGAAATCCATGAAAAACACGCAATTCAAGGGCAATTTTATGAAAGCATTTAGTACCCACTGGGCAGCACAGCACACAGAAATACACGCACAGAAACCCAGACCATTAGGGCTTGCCTTTAGAAAAAAAGAAAACTACACAGAGGAAGCAGACGTCAAACTGTTTAATCACAGCAACACATACAATCTTGAGAAGGATTTGGGAAGTACAATGGAAGACTCCTTCAGGTTACTGATGACAACCAAGAAAGCCCCATCAAACAAGAAAATAACAGCAGGCTTATAGAGAGAGCTGGGACAACTGTGCCTGCTAGGACAGCCTGGCTGCAGAGAAAAAAGCAGGGCAGTGACACTAAAGCGGCAGAGCAGTGAGGCAGCGCAGCACACTGAAAGGGCAGAACAGAGCTAAGAGACACTGCAGGAATCTAGGAGTTATTTTTACCACAGCTAGAACTGAACTGTTTAGATGACATTTTTTGGTTTTTCAAGCGAAATATACATTTTGCACACTTTGCCTTTTGTTCTCACTGAATTATGCCTGTTTTCAATTAATCTGTATGCTAATTTGGAAACTGTTAGTCCTACTTGAGACATTTGCCATGCATTCCCCAGCGTACACCATGCAAGAGTGGTCCCCAAGCCAGACGTTCCATTTGATGGTCCCAGAGTGAGATTTTCAGAACACAGACACTTTCAAAAGAAAATTGGTGTCTAACTGGTGGGGGGTTGGACTAGATGATCTCTAGAGGTCCCTTCCAACCCCTACCATTCTATGATTCTATAATTCTATGAAACTCCTGAGTTTGGAAGTCGTCGCCCATATCAATTAGCCACCAAGCACATGGTCAAATGCAAGCACATCTATCAGTACTAGGAACACAGCACTGCTCTCCAGATGGTAACAACAGAAAAACTCTTCTGAGAAGCACAGTAAATCCTAATACTACCAAAAATAGACTAAATATGTTTTGGGATATCTGCAAGCCTGTTTGTGATTTATTGTTGTCACACATTAGGCAAATGTTATTACAGATTACCCCCCTAAGCGTTATTAGACATCAGAGAAGGCACGCTAGAGAGGCCTGGATTGCAGTCGAGTAAAGATTGACTGCACTCTGCAGCCATTTCCTCAGCGGGGTCTCTATTCAGCTGCCCAGTTTCATCAAGCTTGTAAGGACACAGCATGCTGAGACCTCACCTCCTCGTTCCGAGTGAACTGAACCCGGGCAGCATGTTCAAGGGTTATTACAGAGGTCAGAGGACAGATAAGCATTATCAGATAAGCCCGACTTCCTTAGGAAGTCAGCACAAATTAGCAAGCACAGATTCTTCTCCCGTAGAAGTGCAGATGGAAAACACCTAATCATCTGCACAAAAAACAAAGCAAAGAGGTGAAGGTTAAGGCCAAAAGAGAAATTTTGATCTTCTAGGCTATTGTGCTGTGCAGGTGGAGGAGGAAACAGCTCAGGATCTTTTACACACTAGTATTTTAACCCATTCAAAAATTTTCTTAATACTTATTACAAGTGGCAAATTAATACTGCAGTAAGGTGAAGGATTCAACCTATGTATTTGCATAAATCTGGTACAGCTACACACATTTCCTGATATGCTTGAATTTGGTGACCTCACGATCGACACACACTTCCTTCAATTCTTGCACTTCGCAACGCAGCATGGAACAAGTACACTGAGCAAAGTCCACACAAGTCCAATTGCTTCGCATATATAAAAAATCTCTCTTACCATGAATGCTATGGCTAACCATTATGCCTTTTCCATACTTAATAAAGGCACAAAGCATAGAAACAAATATATCCACATTTTTTGCAGTGCATAAAACTAGAATCAAATGAAATTACACAGAGAAGGTTTCCCACTTCTCCACTGCTTGCTGCCTTTTACTGACACGTAACTGAAATAAAACACAAATCAAATATTCCAAAGCACATTTCATTTTTTGGGGGTACTGCTAATTTCTGTGCAGTTCTCCAGACAGCGTGTCTTCAGAGGAAAACGCCATTTGCCCACATTTGGCAATTGTGCTTTACTCAACGTGAGGTTCATGGGCTAGACAACATTACTCAAAATTTTACAAAGCAGGCTGGAGAAAGAAATTGCTTTTCCTCGGAAGAGTCATGTTATCTACATAATTCTGTCCCTGCCAATTCTCTTCAGCTAATACGTCCTTATGAACTAATAAACATTAAAGAAGTTGACCTTATTAATGAACAAGTTTATTTTCCTTAATCTGGCAATGTCCAAAAGCTTATTTTGAACTATATGACCTTTAATCTTCTTTCCATCACAGGAAAAGCCTATTTAGTTTTATAAGAGAACACTGATAATTACTGAAGCAATTCCAAGTGTGTTTTTTTTTAAACAACCGGCAATGACCTGAGGGTTGGAATTCTTCATTGTTTACAACGAAACCTGTGGTATTCGAATTATTTTTAAGGCACAATGAACCAAATCCAAAGAAAGTCTGTCTTCATGTGTACACACAGCATATAAATAGATCAAATGCTGAAATGCGGCTTTCACATTAAATAATATATTGAGAATAATGAGCAACAGTTATGCAATATCCTTTTAGAGTGAATGTAAGGAATGAGAGTCACTTACGAGAAAGAATTGATTTTTTAGTAATCGAGGGAATGGGCAATTCCTGAAACTATAGATCTATATTTTCTGATAAATTCCCATTGTATTAATCTTTCTTGAGACTTTAAAAGCTCTCACACCCTGCTGTATTTCCACTCTTAATAAGTGCCAGACGTGTCACATGAAGACATACTGCAGCACGTTATCATGTGTAGGCTATGCTTCCACTGGGGTGAGCAAACCCTTTCCTCTCTGCTCCACTCCCAAGCAGGCGCTCAAGTGCTGCCATTCTCCTTCCAACCGCAAGAAGGAAGAAAGGTCTACAATACAGTATGACATTATCACAATAAGTCTGTCCACGCGTAATTAAATAGCAGTTGGCATTTATTTCTTTCACATACAGGTCTCTTTCCTAATTAACTTCCATACATCAAAGAGACACCATTGCCAGGCTATACAATATAAATATTCACTCTTGCACTTGCTCATGCATGTACATAGACACAGCTACTGGAAACTGTTCCACACGCACGCCTGCACATGGTATCGGTACCCTCTCATTCTCTTGCTGACCACAGCCTTCATTGGAGCCACGGACTCAAAAGACATGCAGGCACACCTAATCCAGCTCTCTGAAGCTTATACTACTCCCCTCTGTCCACTCTGCTCCTCTCAAAAAGGTCTCCAGGTCCCTGCAAGGCATTTATGGTCCACCTGTGCATCGGTTCTCATAGCTGGCTACCCAGCGCCTAAACATAAACTGATTCATTCATGTTATCTTTTCTACTTCTCTAACAGATGTTGACACCCCCAGAATAGAGACAGCTTCACCAGCCCAGTTTGAGTCTACTCCTCCATGTTATACCCAGCTCTACAAACATGTGGCACTTCCATAACTGTTTTGCCCTAACTGAAATGCCAAAGGCACAAGATGCAGTTGTTTTACAAACGAATTAACACCTGATTTTCCATTTCAAATAAGTTAGGCTGAATAGTCAGTTTAGGCAGAACACTGCTTTAAAACAAAGCACATTAAAAAATTCAAATTTTGTTTTAATTTCTGCTAAATAACTTTAAATCCAATTCAAACATAGACTGAGGTCTCTCAGTCCACAAGAGTGAAAAAGATGGTAAAAAATTCCTAAATATGTTCAGAATACTCCAAATAAGAAGTTTACATACTGTCTGTGGTTTGATTTATCGATCTTAGAAAGTTTCTTTATTTTGCATGATGTAAATAAACTAGCAGCTCCTTAGCTGTTTCATGGAGGGCCTCAGAATGGAAAATACTGTTATAAAGTACTTTGCAGCACGATAAAACACTTGAGCAAACTCTGCACCATTAAAATAATGCTCAGCAAAAGGAAAAAAAAAAAATGAAGAGCCGAACATCTTAAAACAATATGCACGATGGCTAGGACCCATACGTATCATTTTTATTGTTTATTGTTTATATTGTAAAATAAAGCAATGCTTTTCTGTTATTCCTTTTAGAATTTAGCAAAAGCAGTGAATTGAGTCTCTGTAAATAATCTGTCAGCAAGTGCTGAGACAGCAGTGTCTGTAAGGCTAATGATGCCGCACCTCATTTAAAACTGAAAGCAGCTCATAGAAAATTGAGACTGCTACTAATAGGACATACAGTGAGTCAGTTCCATAAGTCTCTCCTGACCTGATTCACACTTAGAATAAGAGTACCAACCAGAAATTTTCAAATCCACAATTGTACTTCATCTCACATCTTCACATCATTTTCACATGACCATCACTACATCATTTGTAACTTGCATCTGACTCTTGTCCCTCAATGCTCCCTTGAAAGCAAGATTATTCTCCTGAAGATCACTTCTTTTTGTTTTCTTTCTCTTCTCAAGGGTGACTATAAAAAAGGGCTGTGGAGAGGGAAAACAACCTTGGATTTTACACACGTAAGTCATTCCAACATTGCTATCTCTGTTTAACAGGGTTCTTCCTTCCTGCTATTATTAGTAAATCTCACGGTTTACTTCTCTCAGTACTGAGCTGGCAGACGATGTACAAAAGAAGAAGGATTTCTTACTTACTAGCTTCTGTCACCAATAAATCCTGTATACCTACACACTGGCATGGAAAAATCTCTTCCTGTGGAAGGCTGTTCATCACATTTTTCATGCATTGTTTGCTGATATGTTTAACTTTTTTGTTTCACAACTCAGCAATGAAGCAGCTATTGTTTCCAAAGTGCTGAGCAAGTCCAACTGTGGGAACGAGAGACGTGCGACAATTCTCAATGGTCTCTCTGGTGGCTGCAGACTGAGGTGCCCAGGCACGGGGAGAGAAGGCAGGGGCAAGGGGAAACCTAACTGCAGAGAACGGAGAGTTAATTGGACAGCTAACCTTTTGGTGTAGTTGTATGAATGACATGTTCTGCTTCAGTTTATTTTTCGTTTCTATTCCAGTATTTTACTCCTTAGGAAAATTTCTCTTTATGCATCTGATCAGTTTCATCCAGATACATAGTGCACGACCCACAAGGCCAAGCACGTCCTTATAAGATTACCTGTCTAAATCCAGAGAGCTGCAAAACCTCAAATGTGAATTTCATGGTACGAAACACCTTCGTCTCATTTTTCCTTCCTTTTGTGAAATCTTCTTCTACAAAAGTTTGTGCCAATCTCACCATGAAGCAAGTCATTAGACCCCACGTAGCATTTAAAAATAACACTGCCTCAAACATCTTTGGAGAGTACTCTGTTTTTCCCATTTCTGCCATTTTTCATATTAAAGAGCTATACATTGGATCTGTACAAGGATCATATCTGCTGAACATATTTAGATGACAACACATATGCCTCAGGGACATAAATATTTTACTTTAGAATAACATACACATACAGTCTTTGTGAGCTACAGCAGAAGAGATTAAGAAGATCAGAGGTACATACTTCCTGGGAATGCAAGTGACAAGTACATTTTTTTTCCAATTAAGAAAATGTAAAAAAAACAACAATCAAGTATCATTAAAGTTGATGAGAATTAATACACTTTACTTCAAAAGAAGAGATCAGCTGGAGGCAATTATTACCAATACCTGTTAAATTCTTATTGAAGTGATCAGTTCATCAAATACCTGGATTTAGATTGAAGCATGCTATTCATCTTATTTCTCAAGCTGCATGAAACAAGCAGCTAAATGCTATCAGAGATCACCTGTGACCTCTGACAAGAAGGTATTTCAAAGCCACGGAGTGGTGCTTGTGACTAACAAACTGTTGATTTAGACAAGATAATAAGCCTCAGTAACCACATATATGCATATATTGCTCCTGAATTTGCAAACATTATTAAGTATATGACTAATTCTATCTTATGAATAAAGGTATTCATAAACTCACATTTGCACTGCTGGCAGGAGCCCAGCTGCAGGAGCCTGTGACAGCTTGGTCCTAGTCTTCAGTACAGGAGAGCTGAATGCTGAACTGGGCAGTCACATTAGGTACCTGAAGTTAAAAGATTCATACATAATCCATCAGAAAGAATGCTACACTAGAGGACCACTTAGAAAATATGTGGAACTATAAATACACTTTCTGTGTTTAAGCATGTAGAGAGGAAAATTAACATTGCTTTGCTGAAAGCCTGTTAGCGACCTAAATCTACGAGCAGCTATTGTGCTTGCTCCTGTTTCTCTGCTGTAATCACTGCCCAAACTCCAACCCAGAGATACCTACCTATTAGCAAGCACACATACAGCAGGGCAAAAGCATAATAGACAAGAATCTAACATTTTCAATGATACATTCTTCACATATTAACACCAGCTGCACCACTCATTAGTTGAAATACGAGGAAGCAAATGGAAAACATTCCGTTTTCAAAGTATAAGTTACCACAGCTCAAGCTAATAAATACATTGAAGTCACTGAAAATAAAAATCCTCACAACAGTATGGGTGAGGCTACCTTAAAAAAAAAAATCACTCGATCCAACACCACAGGAGAAAAACTAGCTATTCATTAGCAGTGGAAATGGTTTAATCCAGTACAAAGTCAATTTACACACAGAAGCAAATTATTACTTAGGGCAGTTCAGGTCTGAGAGATCATCTGTTGTTGCAAAGCCTGAAACAATGCAACTATTTACTTCAATGAGGTTACTTCATCACAGTTCTCAATTACCTAGACAGAGAAAGGATTTAAACATAACTCACAATGTGTGAGATACGAGAGTCAATACCATGTGGTAGACCTCCACTGAAAAGTGCACATTGTGAAAAGTAATGCTAATTAAGTACTGACAAAGCTCTTCAAGAACTGGGTGAACTGATTTAAATGAAAAGTAAGATTGGATGCATTCTTAAAAAAAATTTTAAATACGGGCTTAACACAAGTCTTCTCCCGGATTAAAGTCTTGGGTTCACATTACATCAACGTCAGACTAGATTAGCATAAATCTTGCACAGATCTCACATTAGTAAGTGTTTTAACGGTGAAGGAAGACAATATACAGTGGACAAACTACAGGTTTTGAGGTAAGATTTAAAATAAGGGTCACATGACAGCTTGCTGGATTTACATCCAAACTGATCCTGCCATTTGAAACATGAGGCAACATTTGGTCAAAAATATCTTCTTTCAAAAATTTCCTAGCACTTTGAAAAAGAATCAGGCCAATTGAATTTATTTGGAGGAGAAGCCTGTTCTATATTGGGAGTCGCGACAATGCTGTAACAGCAGATGAATTACGAGTTACGTGCCTGGAGACCTGTACACTGAAGACTTCTCATAGCCATGACCTTTAGAAGAGTATGGAGCAGGGAAAGGAGGGGTAAAGGAAGAGGAACAGGTAGACTCTACGGAACCGATATTATTATCCTCAGAACTAGCAGAAACCCTAGCAGAAGTAGAGTTTGACGTTTACGTCCACCTCACACACACAGTGCTCGTTGCACGTAAGTCAAGACAATGGTGAATCCTACAATATAAATAAAACACATTTTTGTTTTATTTTTTCTCTCTCTCCCCTTCTGTCTGCCTAGGATTAAACATTAAAAGCTTATCTCCCTGGTTTTAGCTCCAGAGTAGCTGTAAAACCTCAGAGGTCAAACATCTCTTTTGCCGCAAGTCCTGAACTTGATCCAAAACATGAAATACTGCGAAAATTAGTTGTAGTTGGAATACTTAGAACATACATTCACCTTTGGGCTCCAGAGTCTGCAGAAGCTCCACCTATAATACTGACCACTATAATTTTCTACTGACATTCATTTGATTTAAGCAGCATCTCTGCCCTGCAGTAATGTTAAGATCAATTATTTGAGAAAGATATTTTGAAGCTCTGTCCTCACTGATTTTATACTTAAGAGAGGCCATTAGATCACCCAGTTCAAGAAGGGCAAATCCGTGGTCAGCCATACAGACAGGGTTACATCACATGATGAGCACTGCCATCTTGGCACAAGAGCTTCTGGGTGACCACCTAAGTCCTGTTTGGAAGGGAGAAGTGCTGCCAGGCTAAGGCAGATACAACAGACAGCCCCAAAAGGCAACTGCTTATCCAGGCTACACTGAGCAGAGCCATGCTTTGCCTCCCACTTGTCCAAATCTCCCTCTCCTCTGGGCTCTCCGGATATGTGGGACGTGCTGTGCAACTCTCAAGCATCCAAGTAATTTGAAATGCAGTTGGTAAAGTCACAGAAATCACGAATATCAGAGATGGTCAAACCACCCTGATGGACTGCAATGTGGAAGTATCTTCACTCCCAGCCTAAATGCTGCAGACGAGCTTGCCTTTGCACAGTTTCGGACCAACATGTCCAAGTCTGGACCACATAACTTTGCAGCAAGTGATCCAGGTCACCATCTGGCTCCAAACCACCTTTTTCTGTGCTTCTACATTCAAAGTGCTTGAAATGAAGAGAAAGTAGCTTTTACAGCTTTAGGCTAAAAGGTGTGGCATGCTCAAGGGCACAATACAGGGGTCATTCAAGGGCATAAAGCCAGCTGGGATAGAACTGGCTTCCTCTGCTCGCCATGCTAGCCAAGCTTGCCATAGGCCATATCCACGCTATCCAGAATAAACGTTTAACCACGCTGTCCAGTGAACTGAGCCTGCATTTCCTCATGGAGGGAAGTAATTGATTTATTCAGGGAGCAAAACTAGTTTAGATGGATGGCTGAGGGCCAGAAGCAAAACATGGACCATTTCTGAGCCACACTGACAGCGTAAACCATCTTCAACCACCCCTGTTACTTGTACTTTTATTATATACCTTCGAGCAACTTCTGCAATAATGACAAAATTATGCAAGCATAAGAACCATTCCAGCATACTTTTCAGACAGTGTTTATCACCTAAAGAAATCTTACAAATACATTATTTATTTATTATTTTCTTAAAATCGTACAAATACATTGCTTTATTTAAAATTCATTATTGCGTTCTACAAACTACCAGGCTACCTTGATATGAAGCTATCAGGGTTTGGTCAGTATTACAAAGCTATCACTAGTGCAGCTACAGATACACTGGAAGCACAAATACATACCCCTATTTTAGGAACATGTGTATATTCCAAAAGAAAGTCCTTTTGACTGACGATCAAAACGCAGTAAGCTATACTGGCAGAGAACACTTGTATAATGTTGCTCATCTATATAACAGCATCCTCCCCAAAAAATCAAAACCCCACAGTAATTCTCTAATCAATGTCACTGTATCAGTGAAACTACTTGGCTGGCAAGAAAACTGCTGCAGCATAAAAGCAAACCAAAGAAATTGCTATACTTCAGCTACTTAAGACTTCAGGAATTTCAGGAGGCCAAGGCTGCATGAAAGGCTTTGGTTTTTAGTTTTGCAGGAAGCTGCCCCTAAACTGCTGTGTTTTCAGGTAAGAAAGGAGACTGCTCCCTTCGAACGTGTGGCCCAAGAGATGGTGGAGCTGTCCTGCTGCCAAGTGCTCCCTTAACACCAAGCTGGCCATCTCTCGTGTGGGCTGTACTGTGGGTCCAATTTTTGGCAAGGTACGAAGTGAGGCAGAAGGATCAGGGAATTGCTACAGTGCTGCCTTTGTTTCCATGACATGTGCTTTTATAACTTGTGCTCCCTGAGGTAAAAGGCATAATTTGGACTGAACAGCTGACAACTCAGCAGTTCTCTGCCTGTGGGATAAGGGAAAGCTGCTTCTGTTGTAGCAACAGTCTTTGACCTCACTCCAATGCCAGCTCCAGACTGTGCATGGAAAGGAGGGGAGAGATATGCCCTTCAGAACCTTACACCCTGACCAACATTCATACCGATGGTTTAGGAGTTATTTTTAGTTTAAGCACTTTCTCCTTGCAGTAAAACCCACTACTAGGAGTGATTCCAAGAGATGGCAGCAGGGAAAAACAGACAGCAGCAAAGTGGCAAAAGCCCCTGCTGAGAGTTTCTGGTTCTTGCAGGAAGTGCAAGGACCTTATAGATACACAGCAGGAGGGCTCCCACAGTCTGCAAATGTAGAGATTGCAAATTTTCCAAGGAGGGAGGACAGCAATGATCAGCAAAAAAATGATGGTGCATATGAAACACATCCCCTTGGAATTCATCCCAGTGTCAGATCAGAACGTCCAGATATCACTCTTTCTAATTAATACCCACTAGTTCATAAGTCAGGTAAGTAAGGCAGGCAAAGAACATAGGAACCTCTGCATTTGCTAGTGATCGGTATCCTAGCTGCCCCTCCAGCCCCAAAGGCAGGTAAGAAAACAGCTCTGGCGATCTAGGAATTTATATGGCCCCCATCACTGCCGTGCTAATGACTCTGCAAGAGATCACTAAGATTCTGGATGAGATCCCTGGACACATTTAAGCACCTCCAAAAAACGAACTTTTGGTGCTTGAACCTAACCCAAACATGCTTCAAAATCTCATTTAAATGTGTCTAAGTATTAGAGGCGGGGGTGGAGGGAAAGAAAAAAAAAAAAGTGTGGTGGTGATAAATTTTGTAGCCATCAGAATGCACACACAAATGCAGAGTCTCATCTTTGACAGGTCCACAACACCTGCCTGATCCTTAGACAGTCAAGATGCACAAAGCAACTATTTCCCCGTCTGTGTCTGCTGATAAAATGTGTGCAGAACCACAGAGTCAGGTTCCCCAGAAAAAGCAGTAGCCGTCGCTTTTGTTTAAAGACATAGTCAGAAGAAGAAAGTAGCAGTGGTGCTCCCTTTTCTAAGGCAGCCCAGCCACCGCAGCACTTGCTGGGGACTGGGAAACACCTCTGACCACCCCAGGCACTCAAAGTGACGAGTCTGGATGGAGACTTCTCCAGCCTTTTTGCAGATGGCATTTCTCTGTGAGGCTTAAGTAATCACTGACTCAGAGCAGGATGCCGTGTCCTTGTGAGAGGGCAGTCACTGCAAGAGAGGGACCACAGGTTACAGGTCCTCTCCTAAGGATTATTTATATCTTTCACATTAAACTGTTAATGGAATGAAATACATCAACCAGCCTTGGGGCATCCAGTACAATCACCTCTCAAGCAGTAATTTATTTTTATTATTTTTAGACAGAAATCTGATGCCTAACAATCAAAAAGGATTCATAACTACATCTTAAAAAGAAGCACCAAAACATGAAATCATTTCAACTAATTCTAGCTAATTATGGAAACAGGAGTAAAACTTACTTTCACACCTGTTCTCCATGTCTCCCTGCATGTGAATGAACATCCAACTCAGAGCAACAGCATCCCCTCTCAAAGAGCTGCCAGTACCTCATTCGAGTTCTCAACTCTTCCACCTACGTGAGTATCTTTAACCTTCCCTCACCAGACAACTCCTTCCACTGCTAATAAACATCCCTTCACTTGAATCATCTCTGTATGTCAACATCAGTCTTAATCTAAGATCCTAGTGTTTCTATTATAACTGTCCTAGATCCATACGTATTACTGAAAATGGAACAAAACTAACTCCAAGAAGTTTCCTCATTTCTTTTTTCTGTTTTCCCTTCCGTTGTTCAAAAGCTGCCTTTTAACAGCTCGAATAAGCTCATGACAAGATAATACAAACCATCATTTAAAGTCGTATCAGATAATTTTTGCTTTCGTCCAACCAATATATCAACACAACATGAACTGCTAAATTTAGCATCCTCTGCATTCCGCTGAGCACTAGCACACAGCACAAGTGGAAAAGAACCTCATTTACCTGGTCACATCATCTATTGAGTCATTTGCAGAAAAACATAATCCATCTGCATCAGCCTTGTGAGGCACTGCACTCTGCAAGATAGAGTCAGTATTGGTAAAAATCTAGATTGTTTAAGATTACCAGACACTTTCTCCTTGAGGTACCGTTTCATCTTTCAAGTGGAATTTTTACTAACATACCGAGTTTAAATACATCTTCTCATAAGGCACAAAACTTGCTGTCAGTCACCCACTGGATTAAACAATCCAATATTCATGCTCTAAGATAGCTGTTTCTAATGGATTTACAAACTCTGTTCTAGCATTATCTATGGATATTAATAAACTCAGATTTTTTTAATGTTTACTAAAGCCCTGAGCTGCATGATGTTGAAACAGAGGTGACCTTATAGCCATAGATTGTAACTCACCAAGCACCTGAAAATTAAAGCCCCATGAATTCCCTGCTAAAGTAGC
This sequence comes from Steatornis caripensis, assembly GCA_013398225.1. Classification (NCBI taxonomy): domain Eukaryota; kingdom Metazoa; phylum Chordata; class Aves; order Caprimulgiformes; family Steatornithidae; genus Steatornis; species Steatornis caripensis. The sequence goes on along the minus strand of VZSC01005853.1, from coordinate 113,719 downwards.
AGCAGCAGCTTTGCCACCTGTGAAAATAAGTTTCTCCCTTTCTTGGGAAGCATCTCCACCGATACGGCTGTTCCTATGTATTCCCTCCTGACTTGCCTTTGGCAAGTCTGCAAGAATGCTCTCACCTAAAGGTTAAGCCTCTCCCCCTTCCTCAGCACACATGTAAAGGGATTTTGCACAATCTAACTTATAGATAGTCCGTGCCACTGGTTGCTCTAAGTGACCAAAGCATATGTTTGGAGAGTTCACAATGGAAACTCTTATCACTTAATAACGCTGATAAAAGTTTGAATAGGTGAAACAGTGATAAGATGAAACGATAGGCAAACTAAGTAACCAGAAAGCAAAATCAAACAAAATCAGATGATCTGACTGCCTAAAAGCTATACTCCAAATCAGCTCCAAGTTAGGGATTTTTAGGCTTTCCAGTTGTGGACTTCTGCAACATTTTGCGGTCTAGATACATAGCCCTGCAGCCTACTGACACTAAACTGTCTTTTCTTAGTAGCCTCAGCAGACCTCTCAGAAGCAATCTGCAGACCCCTACACAGCTAAGAACAGCCAAGCGATGCTGAGCAATACCAATCAACAACAGATGTGGCACTGCTCATTCCGTGGATCCACTCCCTGCATTTTCTTCTTTCTCTTCCACATCCTAACCCTTCTCCTCAAACACAGTTTTTGTTTTGATGTTGATTCACAATGAGGCCAAATCAAAGAGACTTCTACACGCATGCTTACCTTTATCACCAAAAACGTACAGAAATCAAAGCTTATCTTTATCACCAAAATCATGCAGCATACAATGGTGGAGAAGTTAAGGACAAGCACAGACTTTGCAAATCAAGACATTCATGCACTCTTTCCTACAGGATGTGCAAAGCTTTATATATAAAGCCCACATGCTCTGATGGCTCTACATTAAATACCATGATGTCTCAAATGGCATTGTCGCATGCTGATTTGAAAAGGGAACACGGCACAACACGGACCTTAATCTTCCACACAGCTACTAAATCTGCTAAGTCTGATTAACAGTTTGGATTCATGCAGTGGAGTCGCACTAAGGGTGTGAGAAGAATTTAAAGAATTCTTATACAGTAAGGAAAAAAAGGTGGAACGGACTTCCAGGTGAGATGTTAAAAATGGCAAGCTACATAGCCTTAGTTCAAACACAGCAGAAAGCCACCCAATACTCATGCTTCCCCGAAAGGAATATGACAGGACGTTGCCAGCTTGGTTATTGAATACGAATATTTGACTGTTTTTGCAATGGAGATTTTAAGTGAGAAAGTCTGTAGAAAAGAATCAAAAGTGGTGATTCCTACACAACAGCTCCCAGCCTAACTCCCCCCAGCACCAGATGATGATAATGTATATTCAGAGCTTTACTCCCATTTATAGCAAAGTTCCCAGGCATCCACCACAGATTACAACTAAAAAACAAACCAACCATGTACATCACCAATTCCCACCGAAGCAACACACAGAACGCCAGCACAATTTGCCCAGTCAGAATTTACTTACACACACTTGAATTTTAACACGGGAATTACGTTCTTTCCAGAACCACCTTAGAGGCTTAGAGCGATTTTTTTTTTTTTAAACGCAACCTCTAAACACATTAGACATTCAATCACTCAAAACAGACACAGCAAGCTGCCACTGCGCTGGTGTCCCTGTACAGCCGGCGTGCGGCGAGGCGCGCAGCGTGTCCGGATGCTCCTCACGCGCTGAAGGAGGCTCCGGATTCACCTCCCAGNATACAGAGGACTTTCTTCATCAGTAGGGACTTACGGCTGTAAACCCAGTGACATGTTGGCAACATATTGATAAAGGATTTCAAAAAATCCCCTGGTCTCCCTTGTCTACAGGAAAAACATACGGTCTAATTTGTGTTTGCAGGGAGAAGCAATGAAGGACTTTGATCTACTGCCCCTTTTTTTTTTTTTTTGAAGGGTGCTCCTTATTTTAAAAAAAAATTAAAAGCACAAGAAGAGGCGTTATTTACCCCGCTGTTCAGTCCTTGAACCAACCAACCTGCCGGCCAGTGGAATGAGATGTTGACGAGGCACAGTCTCTACTCACGCCGCAGGCTCCGGGCTGCGGCAGAGAGCAGCCGCCGGTCTCCGCGCCGTGACCCCGGGCGGGGGGCGGGGGAAGCTGCCGCCGTCTGCGCCCGCACCGACTGCGACCCCCGCGGCGGCGCCTGAGCCGCCGACACCTGTCCCCTGCCCCCGGCCGAGCCCCGAGCCGCAGCGACCGCGCCAGCAGGAAAGCAAGGAGGCAGCCGGGGGCCTTGGAACCCCCCCTCCTCCGCGGCCCCGCCGGGTCCCGGCTGGGCTGCCAACCCCCCGTGCCCCTCCTCGCCGGCACCTCCCCGGGGCGGGCAGAGGGAGGGACGGAGTGCGCATCTCTCATCGCGCCCCCCTGGCCGGGCCGCCCCCTCCCAGGTGCGAGCGGAGCCGCATCGCGGGGCCGCCGCCGAGAGAAGCCGCCCGGCGCGTCGCCCGGCACTCACCCGCCGCCGCCTCG